>JAKSZT010054215.1:41167416-41236982 GCA_026826555.1 Tolypeutes matacus
AGGAATAGATGGAAACTTTCTGAAAATGATAAAGGGTATATATGAAAAACCCAAAGCTAACATCATTTTCAACGGTGAAATCCTAAAAGCCTTCCCTCTAAGATCGGGAACAAGACAAGGATGCCCACTATCACCACTCCTATTTAACATTGTCTTAGAAGTACTAGCACGAGCACTGAGACAAGAAAAGGACATAAAAGGCATCCAGATTGGAAAAGAAGAAGTAAAAATTTCATTATTTGCAGATGACATGATCCTATACATAGAAAGCCCTGAGAAATCGACAACAAGGCTTCTAGAACTTATAAAGGAGTTCAGTAATGTTGCAGGCTATAAGATCAACACTCAAAAATCAGTAGCATTTCTGTACACCAATAACCAGCAAACTGAGGAGTAAATCAGGAAAAAAATACCATTTACAATAGTAAACAAAAGAATCAAATACCTAGGAATAAATTTAACTAAAGATGTAAAGGATTTATATACAGAAAACTACACAACACTGTTAAAGGAAATCAAAGAAGACTTAAATAAATGGAAAAAATATTCCCTGTTCATGGATGGGAAGACTAAACATCATCAAGATGTCTATCCTACCCAAACTAATCTACAGATTTAATGCAATCCCAATAAAAGTCAACACTATATTTTTTAAGGAACTGGAAAAACTAACCACAAAATATATTTGGAGAGGCAAGAGGCCCCGAATTGCCAAAGATATATTGAAAAAGAAAAATGAAGTTGGAGGTATCACATTACCTGACTTTAAAACATACTACAAAGCTACAGTGATCAAAACTGCATGGTATTGGCACAAGGATAGACCTACTGACCAATGGAACCGGATTGAGAGTTCTGATATAGATCCTCGCATATACAGTCATCTGATATTTGACAAGGCCACAAAACCCACTCAGTTGGGAGAGAGTGGCCTCTTTAACAAGTGGTGCTTGGAGAACTGGATATCCATATCCAAAAGAATGAGAGAAGAATACCATCTCACTCTTTATACAAAAATCAACTCAAGATGGATCAAAGATCTAAATATAAGAGCCAAAACCATAAAAACCTTGGAAGATAATGTAGGGAAGCATCTACAGGACCTTGTAATAGGAAATGGTTTCATGAACTTCATAGCCAAAGCACGAGCAGCAAAAGAAAAAATTGATAAATGGGATCTCCTCAAAATTAAAAAATTCTGCACCTCTAAGGATGTTATTAAGAAAATAAAAAGGCAACCTACACAATGGGAAAAAATATTCGGCAACCATATATCTGATAGGAGCCTAATATCCTGCATATATAAAGTAATCCTTCACCTCAAAAATAAAAGGACAAACAACACATATAAAAAATGGGCAAGTGACCTGAAAAGACACTTCTCCAAGGAAGAAATACAAATGGCTAAAAAGCACATGAAAAAATGCTCAACATCACTTGCTATCAGGGAAATGCAAATCAAAACTACAATGAGATACCATCTTACACCCATCAGAATGGCAGCTATTAAAAAAACAGGAGACACTAAATGTTGGAGAGGATGTGGAGGAATAGGAACCCTCATCCACTGCTGGTGGGACTGCGGTATGGTCCAGCCACTGTGGAGGACAGTTTGGCGGTTCCTCAAAAAACTAGCAATAGATCTTCCATATGATCCAGCAATTCCACTGCTGGGTATATACCCAGAAGAACTGAAAACAAAAATACAAACAGATATATGCACACCAATGTTCATAGCGGCATTGTTCACCATTGCCAAAAGTTGGAATCAGCCCCGGTGCCCATCAACAGACGAATGGATAAGCAAAATGTGGTACATATATACAATGGAATATTACTCAGCTGTAAGAAGGAACAAAGTGCTAACACATGGAATAACGTGGATGAATCTTGAAGACCTTATGTTGAGTGAAGCAAGCCAGGCACTGAAGGATGAACAGTATATGACCTCACTGATCTGAACTGAGGAAAGTGAGCAGTCTCTGAGAACCATTGTCTGAAAGATAGGTTAACAAAGGAGAGTAAGAGAAGAGCAGGCTTTGAGCCATCTCCCATATGGACATAATCTATGGTAAAGGGATAGAGTGTGGTTGCATGTTGGGGGATGGGGCAGATGAGCGGTGGTGTTCCTGGGTTTGGTGGTACAACACTGGGGGGTGGATGGTTTAGGAAGTGCTGGTTCAAATCCCCAGAGCATGCAACTGTGAATCTTGACATTCCATGGGTTAGGAGAGGGGGGTATCATGGGCCCTGGGGGGCTGGGGAGAAGGGAACAGTCAAGATCTAATGGGATGTTTGGTGGTCATGGGGAAGGCTTTTCATTACCTTTCAGTAATGGACACAGGACATGGTAAATATCATCAAAATTATTTAACTGTATCATCTAAATTGTAAACTATACTGTAAATCACTGACAATGTTTAGTTGCTATATTTTGCTATCTGCATAACAGTTATAACAATGCTAACAACCAAAAAAAAAAGGGGGCGGAGTTAATATGAGGTGGGGAAGGGGGGGTGGTTTGGTATCTGGGAGTCTCCGGCACTCCGTGTGTGACTTTGCTGTGACCTAAACTTCTTTGAAAATTAAATGAAAAATTGGGAGACAATGGGGATTGAGAGGAGGAAGGTGTCATGGCACACCAGACATCCGATAACACAGTGATAAAGGGAAGGAAAAAAGGGAAAAAGAAAAGAGAAAGGAAAAAAAAAATGAATATATATATATATATTTTTTTTAAGACATTTCCTTTGCTTTTTTGCCCATTTTTTGAATGTCCCAATCCACTAATTATATTTTATTTTGTTTTGTTCTTTGTTTGATTATTTGTTTTTTTTTCCTTCTCTCTCTTTTTTTTTTTTTCCCCTGAGTTTCCTTATGTTTGTCTCTTGCATGTACGCTTATCACACTTGTTTCTTTTTCCTAGTAAGTGTATTTGATTATTTTATGGACTAAATGTTCATGGAGTATTTGGATCACAGAAGGGTTACAATGGGTACTGCGGGGGATTATTGGGGGGGGGGTTCGTGGGGATTGGTTCATCCGAATATACATGAAAGATGTACAAAATCATTCAAAGGATCGGGGGATGGGGCATGGTCACGATGGGTGGATAATCACACAATAAATGAGGGAATCTGAATTCCTAGCCTGGAGAGCTCTGTCACAGTCTCCAAGGGAGCAAAAATAGTCCTCTGAGTGTAGGGACAGTGCCTGTCAAAATAGGATGACCCTCTGATGTTTTCTTTTTTTTTTTTTTTTCTTTTTTTTTTATTGATGACTACCCTTGTGAGTCTTTGCTCTTGTAAATGAGACTTAGCCTGCAGTTGTGGGGTGCCTAAGGGTTGCCACCTGAGAGCCTCCTTGTTGCTCAAATGTGGCCTCTCTCTAAGCCAAACTCAGCATATGATTGCATTACCTTCCCCCCAACGTGGGACATGACTCCCGGGGATGAGCCTCCCTGGCAACGAGGGATTAATACCAAGTGCCAACTGGCAGCTTTGCACAGTGGCAGTATCGTAGCCAATGAGGTTTATCCGAGGCACGATTATTGCTAATTGAAAACTTTTCCCAAGTGCCAACTGGCAACACAACTGGAAAAAGACCTTGAATAAAAGGGGGAAATGGTAAAAACAAATGAGTTCAAGTGGCTAAGAGAGTTCAAAGAGAATCAGGAGGTCATCCCAGAGGTAACTCTTACGCACACCTCAGTAGGAGCTCATAGAACATCTAAGTGCCTATCACCCCACTCAGTGGGGTTCCTGAGAGCTCCGGAGACACCCTGGTCCTATATAAGGGGGGATAGCCCCAGAGACTGATGCCTTATCAGTGGGTTCTATTTTGGAATTTGTGCTCCTGAGAGTGACAGAATTAGACTCAAATAAGTCCTCCCTGCGCATGGTTCACCAGTCCCTTCTATTCAAACCTATATGTGATGCTGGAGTTTTTAGGTATACTTCCAGAGACTGGAGCCTCCCGCCTACCTATGTGCCAGGTGTTCATGAAATCTAGGTGGAGCTGCAACTCCTACCTACAGCTCAATGGACTCATCCAAGTCACCTGGTGAGGAGACAACGATGGGAAATGGCCATCCCAGGGAATGGAGAGGGCCTGCATCTGCAGGCAGGATCATCCCACCCACCATATCTATGGGATATAAGCCCTCTCTCACTTGGAGTTGGAGTGGACATCACCATCCCAGTCCCCTCAGGATTGGGGGAAGAACTATGGACTAGAGTGGACTTGATGGTATTCTCTTGTTCACATATGGTGATTCTAGCAATGCAAGAAATTATAACAATGAGGTGGAGTCAGTGGCCACTTGACACTTTTGGGGTAGGGAGGGGACGAGCAGTTGAAATACAGTGGCTTCTTTGGGAGTTGGAGATTGTCCTGAGTACTGTTGTGGCAACGATGTACGCCATTTTAAATCAGCACACACCACTCAGAACTGAGTGGGAGAGAGTGTGGTCTACAGTGTGAACTGTGGTCTATGGTTGGTGGCAAGGCTCCAGGATGTGTAAGTTCATTGAGGGTGGTGGGCCACACTGTGGGAGATGTTTGTGTGGGATGTGATGGGAGGTGTGGGAGGTGGGCAACATGGGAATCCCAGTGGGTTCCGTGTAATATTTTGGGTAATCTAAGCACCTCTTAAAATATATGTGTATATATATATATATATATATAAACAACATTTTTGTAAGCAAATACACATATATGCATATATATTTATATATCATTTTGCAAATGTTTGTATGTATTGTGAGAATTTTGATTTTTACCCATAATAAAAATTAAAAAAAAGAAGAAGAAGAAAAAAAAAAAAAGAAGAAGACATTGAATGAGTACAACGAAGAATTTGAAATCATACATAGAAAAATAGCAGATCTTATGGGAATGAAAGTTGCAATAAATGAAATTAAAAATACACTGGAATCATATAATAGCAGATTTGAGGAGGCGGAAGAAAGGATTGGTGAGCTTGAAGAAATGGCCTCTGAAAGTGAACATGCAAAAGAACAAATGAAGAAAATATTTGAAAAACTTGAACAATATCTCAGGGAACTAAATGATAGCAAGAGATATTCAAACATACATGTCATGGGTGTCCCAGAAGGAGAAGATAAGGGAAAAGGGGCAGAAGGAATATTTTAAGAAATAATGGTAGAAAATTTCCCAATCCTATTGAAGGACATAGATATCCATGTCCAAGAAGCACAATGTACTCCCATCCAAAAAAATCCAAATTGGCCAACTCCAAGACATATACTAATAAGAATGTCAAATGCCAAAGACAAAGAGAGAATTCTGAAAGCAGCAAGAGAAAAGCAATGCATAACATATAAGGGATACCCAGTAAGATTAAGTGCTGATTTCTCACCAGAAACCATGGAGGCAAGGAGACAGTGGTATGATATAGTTAAGATACTGCAAGAGAAAAACTTCCAACCAAGAATCTTATATCCATCAAGATTGTCTTTCAAAAATGAGGGCGAGTTTAGAATATTCACAGATAAACAGAAACTGAGAGAGTTTGTAACCAAGAGACCTGCTTTGCGGGAAATATTAAAGTGTGTGCTACAGCCTGAAAAGAAAAGACAGGAGAGAGAGGCCTGGAAAAGAGTCTAGAAATGAAGATTATATCAATAAAAGTAACTAAAAGTGTCGAAAGAGTGGTGAAAATAAAATATGACAGATAAAACCCAAATATTCAGGAATAAATTTAACCGATGATGCAAAGCACTTATATTAAGAAAACTACAACTCATTGTTAAAATAAATTTTTTAAAAAGACCTAAATAATTGAAAGAACATTCCATGCTAACGGATTGGAAGACTAAATATCATTAAGATGTCAATTCTACTCAAATTGATATACAGATTCAATGCAATCCCAATAAAAATTCCACCAGCATTTTTAAAATAAATGGAAAACATGATTATCAAATTTATTTGGAAGAGTAAGGTGCCCTGAATAGCCAGAAACATCTTAAAAGGAAAAGCGAAGTTGGAGGACTCTCATTTCTGGACTTTAAGTCGTATTACCTAGCTACTGTGGTAAAAACAGCATGGAACTGGCATAAAGACAGATACATAGACCAATGGAACTGAACTAATGGTTCAGAAACAGACCCTCACATCTAGGATCAAGTGATTTTTGACTAGCCTATCAAACCCACCCAGCTCAGGCGGAACAGTCCATTCAACAAATGGTGCTGAGAAAACTGGATATCCATAGCAAAGAAGGAAAGAGCACACCTATCTCTTACCTTATACAAAAATTAACGCAAAATGAATCAAAAACCTAAATATAAAAGCAAGAACCATATAGTTTCTAGAAGAAAATGTAGAAAAATACATACAAAACCTGGTGGTAGGTGGTGGATTCTTAAAGGAGATAAGAGGAGGACTGAGATGGCTTATTGATATTTAATATATGTACAAGTTTTATTAGCTTTACTGTAAAAGTGTGGAAATGTACAGAGTTGATGGTAACACATTATTGTGAGTAACAGCTGATTTATAAATGGGGATGTGGCTGAAAATTTACATGCCAATGGACAGAAAGCTAGAGAATAATCTAGGGACTGAATAGCACAGTAAACCCCGAGATGGATGAGAATTGTGGTTGATGGTACAGATGCAAGAGTGTCCTTTGTGAGCTAGAGCAGATGTACATCACTATTGCAGGGTGGTTGGAATGTGGAGAAGCATGGGAAAAAATACAACTGGAGTGACCTATGGACTGTGGTTAACAATAATAATGTAATATTCTTGCATCTATGCCAAAGATGTACTGTGCTGATAATGGGGGAGTATGGAAAATGTGTGCCAAACATATACTATGGACCTGGTAATAATCAGATGATATTATCTTATAATCTGTAACAAATATTCCACCATGGTGTGGTGTGTTGATAGAAGGCTGTTGCTTGGGAATTCTGCACGTGTGCATGATTGTTTTGTAAGTTTACAACTCTGTCATAAAAATATATTTAAAAAATAATAATAGGGTGGGTTGGGGAAAAAATACACCAAATATAAGATAAGGACTATAACTAGTAGTGATATTTTGACAATATTCTTTCATAATTTGTAACAAATGTCTCATGACAATGCAAGGTGTTGGTGGAGGGTTGATGTATGGGACCCCTGTATGATGTTATGAATGTTTGCTTGTAAGTTCACAACTTTTACTATACACTTATTGTTTATGTATTTTCATGTATAAATGATATAAAAATAATAATAATAATAAGGTGTGTTGGGGGAAAATACTTTGATTAGTAGTAATATTTTGAGGATGCTCTTTAATCATTAGTTTAAAATGTTTACCAGCAATTCAAGGTATTGGTGGTAGGGTGCGATATGAGAGCCCTGTATGATGTTATGTATGCTTGTTTTGTAAGTTCACAACTATTACTATACACTTATTGTTTATCTATGTTCATGTATGAGTGATATACTTCAATAAATTAAAAAAAAATTTTTTTTTAATCTATTAACCTCCTCTGTGGTATTTGCATTAAAAAAAAAGAGGCTTTAACAGAAAAACCCTGTAGAGTGAGAGGATTGATAATAGGCATTCTAGGCATTGAGGCACCATAAAAGGCATTTTGCATTTATTTTTATTCTGGGTACCCCTCAGATGTTGCCAAGCCATTGGCACTTCATCGTGCATAGGCCTAAAACCCATACAACCTCCAACACAGCATAGGAAGAAACGTAATTGTTCTGCATGCAGATGACTACATGGAGCCTTGCCCTGTCACTGCTCTGCAATGGATCTTCAATGTGAAAAGGGCGTGGAGACATATTGATGGGCTTTCCAGAAACAATTCTAGGATACAACTTACCCTAGAGAAAGCCAAGTTTCACCTGCATCTCATAACTGAGCTTTACACTGAAAAGTTCATGCACACATAGCAGGAGGGCTGTCTGGGAAGGTGAGGCTTCCTCACAGTCACCTTCAGGTCCTCTCCCACAGACAAGCCAAGGGAAGTTGCAGGGCCTGGAAAATCTCTCAGAATTCAGTAGAGCTGGCTCCTCCCCTGCCTTGACCAAATAGTGGTGTGAAGCTAATTAGAATTCTCCTCATGCCACAGCTATTTCTGTATCTTAGTTTGTGTATGTAGAATAGTAGATAATGAAATTATACTTTCAGGTTTTAATATATTTCTTTTCTGATTGCAGAAGAAGTTATAGAGGATTACTTATGCGGGGAAGTGTCTGAACTCTTCTAGGGAAGATGGAATTAGATACCACACCAATTCATTTACTTTCTTTTCAACTGGATTTTCAGAATAGCAATTTTTGTATTTATTTATAATGTTTATCATTGCCCTAATGCTAATTTAATCTCTTTGAAAAAATCATCAGGCTGGTAATAAATGATACACTGGGAAATAGGGAATTGATAATACTTAGCGATTTCAAACTCTGACTGAAATTCTAGTTTAAATCTACACTTAGGAATTATTTATATCCTCATGTCATATCAATTTAAATAATATCCCACTCACTGGGGCATAAAGAATAATGCTAATATTGAAGTTTATATTTAATATTTGTTAATTGCACATGAAGGGGTTATATCAGCTGTATTTAGGGTGTTTTTTTTTTAATTTAATTTTATGTATTAGAAAATCCATGAGGTTAAGTCTGCTGCAATGATTGCTTTTAAATATTGAGTATTAAGGATATTGTCCCCATGATGTACCCTGAATCATGGGGCCTTGAAAAGCTTGCTCCCTGTCACAAAGGGAGAGGGAGGTAGCAGGGAACTTGATCTAACTTTGTTAATACCATACTCCCCTCCAAAAATATCAGATCTGTATTTAAAAAGCTGGGTACTGTTTTTCTTCATTAAATATGCCTAATGTTGTTCAGAGGGCTGTAGACTTCATAAATCCAAAATCCCATGAAGTAAAATGGACCTATGTCTCAAAAGTTAGGGCCTTGCCACAAAGTTGGCCCCAGACTGAAAGTAAGCATGTAAACCCTTCTAAGTGCCCCACCCCAACCTCTTAGCTTGATCCTTATTTTTCTGATCATTCAACAAACATTAATGGAAGCCTCCAAAGAGTGGCAGAGGGTGAGGGTGGAGGCAGACATAGGCTCTGGACCAAGAAATGACCGCACATCCTTCTAAGTGGTGGGACCTTGCTCACATTGCTGAGCTCGCTGAACCCTGGTGGGTTCCTTGTCTGTAAAATGGAAATAATAACCTCTAGCTTGGAGGGCTTCTGTGACATCAGGAAATAATGCGTATAAAATCTCTATGCTGTAACAGGTGTAACTAAATCATTGCATAATAGTGTTCTAGGCCTCACCAGAATCTAGTAACTTAGATTCCACAGTCACTTTTCACCACCTGTTCATGTAGGACCTCTGGCCCCCAGCAAAGCCGCTCCCTGACTTAGCTCCTCTGGCATTACCATATGTGCTGAGCTGAGCATGAATAAGCACCATGCTCCATCATGCCATCTCCATCCCTGTCTCTGAATCACCAACATCCACACACAGTGTTTTTCAAATACTTGATCTTTCTGTGCCTGGCTCCTTTGAACCCCAGGGTGATTTCTCTCCCTAGAGATTCTCAGACTTGAGCAGACATGCCCAGACCTCTCTGAATCCCCCTTAGATTCAATGTGGGACATCCCATGGGAGAAGCTGTGGTTTCTATTAAGCTATTGCTCTGCCAAGCAGCGACATTTCCAGAAACAGAGGCATTCACACTCCAGTTGGGGAAATAAGTTATTTACACACATAAAAACAATTTTTGCAAATATATTACACATGGCATAAAAGTGATATGAACAAAATTCAGAGAAGAGAGGGAACTCTTTGTAATGGGATTACCATGGACTTTGAGGAAGGGAAGTTTTTTTATCTGGATGAAGGAGGGGCTGGGATTTTAGCAGCACAATGGGATAAGACCCAGTAGCATTGGAAGTTGGGGGAGAGTTTCCCTATAGCAAGAGGCAAGTGTTAGGTATTGCAAAAGAGGTATTGGAAAGCAGTAAAGGTTTGGTGATGATGGTGGTGATGCTGAAATATTGCTATCTTTTATTCTCAAGTATCACCAGGAAGACATGAGTTTCCAACCTGGAATTTTTTCTACCCTGAACTGTCCACACTCTCTTTTCAGTTCCCTTTGTTCCTCTTAGAACACATTTACAGCATTGTGATGTAGGAGTAGTGATGGGTCACATCACAATGTCACATATAAAGCCCCATGCTTATCAACATAAGTAGAACTCTGATTAGAGGTGCATAGAGTGAGGTAGAACTGGTAGTCCCCTTCATTAGAGGACATTTAGATTTTATCCTTGTTTCCAGATTCCATATTGATGGAACACATAATATTTCACTTTAGAGAAAATTAAAATTGTAATTTATTTCACCATGTACATAGCTCATGTCACATACCCCGATATTTCTGTTTGATCACATTTTTGGGCAGTTATAATGTCCCTACCTCAAAGTTGCCATTTTGTTATCAAGATATGGGAACACTGGTGACTAGTGAATTCTTGTAATCTAACTTGAGGAACATTGTCCCAGCCTCCTACTACCATTCCTTCTATGCTACAGTTGTCCATAGTTAGGGAGAACATTTCTCTTCAGAAAGACACTCCTCATTTTTTGTGGCATTACATCGTTCATGGAAAGATGATCCAATTAGTTTAAAAAAACTGTTTGTCTTTTGAACAAAGATCTAAGGGAAAAATTGCGAGAACTCCAAAAGTGAGCTTATGTGGCAATAAGATAACTATTTAAATATCTGAAAGGTAGTTAGATAGAAAAGAATGCAGGCATATTCTAGAAGGTTTAAATACCATAACTGCATAGAAATTATAGGGAATAAATTCAAGCCCAATGAATGTAAGAACTTTCTTAAAATCAGGTGTGTGGAGGGGGTGGGGGCTATTGTAAAAAGAACCCCAGTACTGGGTGGAAGCTTCAGAGCAATGATCTCGATGGGCTCCCTGTGTCTATGAATCTCTGACAATTTCAGGCAATATGACTATCAGCCAAAGGGAAGATATTTTTGGCTGGAGAAGTCTGTGCAAATTTGCCAAGCAATAGCAAATAGAAGGCTGCCTGTCACATATCCACATCTAGCTTGAACCAGGTGTAAGTCTCCAAAACATAACTTTAGCAAAGTATGCTAGTGTCATACCATGAAACATCCTATACAAGCAGAAATTGCTAATATTGAATAAGGTGATCTATGAGTTTAGGGAACAAGTTGAAGAAATGTTTCTGGTTCGTGAGGCCAAGCATGCATTCTGCTTCAATGAGTGGTTAATAAAATGAAGCTCAAAATGGACACATCTATAGTTAATATTTCTAAATGCCTTAATTTGGAAGGTCATATTTAACTGATGAACAATAACTTCAACTTAATAAATCTTGATATTGAACAACCAAGAAATCAATAGCTGCTTAATAAATTAAAAGAAAATACTCACATATCAGACTCATTTAATCACCTTACAAAATACATTTAAATTATGAAGTATGATATTTTCCAAGAAAGTAAAGAACAATGAATGTTTAATTAGAAGTATATTATCAGTGTGGCCATTATTTGTAACCACTCTTCCACAAACTTTAAATAAATAGGAAAGAAAAAAGAGAAAAAGCACATTTGCTTCCCAACTCAATTAGTACAAGGGCAACAATGCATATGAGAAGGCATAACATGGCTTGCCCAACAATTAAAGATGTAGGTGACACCATGCACCCTGATACAATGGTACAAAGAGATTACGTATGTGTGTGTGTGTATATACAAATACACACACATACATATACATAAACACATACACACATGTATTTAGGGAGGGCCACTTAAAAGGTTCACCACTACTATAATAAGGATTAGAAAATTCTGTCATTAGAAGTCAATTTTCTGGGAGCAGAGGTGGCTTAAGCCATTGGGCACCTCCCTCCCACATGGGAAGTCCCAAGTTCGGTTCCCAGTGCCTCCTAAAAAGAAGATGAGCATACAACGAGCAGACAGTGAGTGTAAACAATGGGGGGAGGGAGGGAGGAAATAAATAAAATAAAATAAATCTTTAAAAAAAAATAAATTTGGGAATCCCTATAATTTTTGTGCAACATTTATATAATCTAAGTATCTTTTAAAAAATAAAAAAAAATTATTATTAAAAAAAAAGAAGTCAATTTTCTGAATTAAACTCATATCTAAAGCATTATACTGTTCACTATTGGTTACTAATATATGAATGTATGTTAGTTTATCAAAATAATCACTGTCACTCTAAATGATACATCAGGAAATTTAAATGTAATCAAAGTAATGTACAAGTTGTCAAATATGCACATATGACATGGTTGAGATGGGGCATTGTGGTGTCTGTGGGTTGCAGAGAGACACTTATTTCAATATTTTTATCCAAGCTTTATCTACAGACCAGAATCATTATATGTCTGATCCTCTTAAATGACTTATCTTCCCTCCAAAATGTGATTCCCTCCTAGATTCCCCACTTGACAAATAGTTCCACCATCCATTTCCAGTGACTAGACCCTCTCTCACAGGCAGCCTTGTCCCATGTCCTCTCCTTCCATCCTCTGCTATATTTTAATTCCATTTTCTGCTCTCAATTTCCACATTCTCATCATTTATCATTTATATAATTTCTTCCTTACTTACCTTCATACTGTCACCAAAATGATCAATTTAAAATGCAAAGTAAGGATCGTTATTACCTTCATCAGAAGAAGGTACAATATGGTTGGAAAAGTAATAGTAAAAGGGTTTGTGGTGAAGGAGGTAAGAGTAAGAGTGAGAGGTTAAGCAAGAGATTTGGATGGCATCTCAGAAAGCAGGTCAGAATTTTACCTTAGATCAGCTCCATTCCCTCACTGAGCTTTGGAGAGACTTAGACACACAAGAAATGATTGCACTATACCCCTAAAATAACACATTCATTAATATTTGGAGAAGTACCTGAAACCCTAGTGCAGGTATATCTGTAAAAGGTGAATGGAAGCATGCTGTTTAGTCATGACATTGAATGGGGTACTCCTGTACCCCCAACCTTGAAGCTTGGGGCTGGTAGTCTCAGTATTGAATGCAGAGACGGAGAAAGAATGCAAACTTGCCAGGTTTACAGAGCAGAACATGCCCCAAATTATGCACTCAGGGCTTTGCTTGGAGAAGGTTGAAGAGAACTGGAAAGACATGGCTTGCTTTCCCTAAAGGACAAGACCCTGCCCAAAAATGAGATGAGAAATAGAAAACAATCAGGGTCTTGGTATAGTAACCTGTCCACTAATAAAATCTGACACCAGGGAGGCCCTGGGCTCTGTGCCACCTGGCAACTTTACCTTGCTTGTGGTTAGAGAGGAAAGTTATGAAAGATATGGAGAGGGAAGCCTGCGACCAAGAACCAGAATTTCTCTGGTGCCTCCAGTGCTACTGCTATCACAACTGTCATCCCAGCCATGATGAGCCACCACATAAAAGTGCTCATCTGAATGAAACCAAGACACCACAGGAAGCCTTGACTTCTTTACTTGTATTAAACCACTTAATCCTCCCAAATTTCTGCACAGTGGGCTCTACCTATTAGTACTTCCATTTTTCCAATGAAGAGATTAAAGATTAGAGAGATAAACAGCAGGGCTGATGTAAATAGAAGTGGAGATTTAAGGTGTTTCATATTTTAAGAGAAATTGGTGGGACCAGTTAAGGCAGCAGGAGCAGTGGGGAGAAGTGCTAGATGCCTGCATGGGAGGTGCAGTGACCAGAGAGTGCACATCTGGGAACAGGACACGATCCTGGGTATGGTTCTTGAGGGGGTCTGTTAAGCTGGATGAAGAGGAAAGTCGCTGAATCTGGGGAACCAAAAAGCCTGGAGATTTGGCTATGTCCTAATATCCATATGCCTGGGGAAGCCTCCAACAGAAGTGCAGGCTGTTCTCCAAGTGATAAGGCAGATCAGGATCTCCTGCCCTTGATATCTGACATCCCAGCACACCATGCCTTTTCCCCAGTGAGCCCTGACTTCTCAGCTGGCTCACAGTTCCCATGTCCACCATGCCCTCCCATAGCTTCAAGTTGCACTAAAAACACCTTGAAGCCTAAATGCTAAATGTGTGTGGAAGTGGCAGAAGTTCTGTCTCTAGTCTCATGTGAATCAAACAACACCCAAATTCCAGGTCGAGAACAGTGAATAGATTGAGGGTCTCCCTGCATGTTAAGTCTCCAAGTATTTCAACAACTTCCAGTGTTTGCCAATTTGTCACTGTGCCTCCAAACCTCCCACTGAAATGCATACTTGTAAGAGATGAGGTTTGGGGTGATTTTAGTCACTTACAGCTTGGTATGGATGAGGGTTCTGGTAGCAGGTACTGAGAGGAGAACAAGGAGCCTGAGCATAAAGGGAGAACTGGAGAGGGAGAAATCCTGGGACACAAAAGACAAAGTGTGTGGCTGTCTTAATTCTGCATATCCCCTCACAGAATTATCTTCAATCTTCTTTATTCATTCAGTGCTTGGACCCCTAGGCCTCGTTCCTGTTTACCCTGGTCAAATGGTAACATTTCTGTTAGACAAACCAAGGAGTTTGTAAGGAGGAAGTTTCAGTCAATAAAATCAATATCCATAACTAAAATTTAGTTTAGTCGTATATTTTATTTCAAATGTATATGGAATAATCTATCCCTTGCCACACACTGCTGCTTCAGCAATGGTAGACCATGTCTGCATCCTCCCCCACCCCCAGAGAGGCTTTGGAGAGTCTTCACTGCCCAGCCCAAGACTGGGGAATTTTGTGCTGTGTTTCCCAGAGCCAGTTGCAGCTAAAGCTTGAGGAATCAAAAATAAAGCATAAAATGTCTCTATAAAGATAGTTGGTCCTGGTGAAAGAGTGAATTAATTAAGCCACTTCCATATCATGGAAATCTACAGTTGAAAGCATTGTATTCTAACCCTTTCTAAAGTACAAAGTTATTCGTCAGCTCCTACATCGACTTTTTGCACTTTCTCCCCACCCCAGATACCCAACGTGCCATGGTATAAGTAGATCACGGAGTACACAGGGATACACTGTGATCTACAAAAGCAATTATTTGGGGTCTATGACTCCTGGGTTCACCTCTGACTCTACCACATACTAGCTATGTGGCTGTGGACATGGCACTCAATCACTTATTAGTCAGGAATCTTATTTCCAAGTGATGAAAATTCAATCCAAGCTTGCATATATAGAAAAGGGAGTATATTGGCTTTGTGACTGGGAAATCCAAGAGGTGTAGAACATTTTAGGCACAGCTGGATCTAGCAGTTCAAATGGCTCGTTTATTTACTCCACAAATATTGGTTGAGGGCCTACTTTGGGTTAGGAGCTGTTCCAGGTACTGAAGATACATCAGTGAACAGAACAGAAAAATCTCTAAATATATAACATGACAGATGGTGATAAGTGCTGTGTAGAAAAATAGAGGAGGATCAGGCCGGATAGGAGGGGCTCTGTTACTGGGTTGTTGCAGAAGGTGATGTTTGGGTCGAGACCTCAAGGAGATAAGGGTCCTGCCTCCATCTCTGTCAAGGTCTGCTCCCTGTCTCTGTTTCTGACTCCTGGCTCTATTTTGTTCTGGCTTTAATCTCAGCAGGTTCATTCCACTTGGCAGCAAAGATGGTCATGGGAATCTTTAGATTATCTGACCCTGCATGCTCATCTCCTAGAACAAGAGACACCCTCTCCTTCAGATTATCTCTATCAATCCCAGAAAAAGGCTTTGATTGTCAGGGTAACAAGACCACCCTGTACTCCTCCCCAGAGGAATGCAGTATTCTAATTTCCCAATCTCAGCCACAAATCTAGATTGGGGACGGAGAGGTGAGACCAGGTGGGGACAGCCCCACCAGATGAAAGAGTAGTAGGAATAGAGATGGGAAAGGGAGGTTGCATGTGGAAAAGTAACAGGTGTCTACCATACCTTTAAGTCTCAGCTTCATTATCTGTAATAAGGGAATATATGTATCTAGTAAAAGAGCTAAAATGCACACTAGAGATAGTGTACTGCAAGAGTCTTAATAAATAGTGACGTTTCTCCTATAAAATCCCATGGACCTTGTCCCTGCCCTATGTGTTCCTGGCTCAGAGTAAGGGAATGGGGAAGGCTGAAGCACAGGCTGCTTCTGCTCTTGTGTGTTCTTGGTAGCTGCAACAAGTCAACTCTATACCTTGGAATTCTTCCGAGACTGGAATGCATCCTCCACATTCTTTCTAGCAGTACACTTTCTTGCAACTACTGATGATAAACACTCATGCCCATTTCCATATGAGAAATTTACTGCTAATGAGTCAAGAGAATAGATATGGGGATACCAAAACTATAAGCAACTGAAAGTCACAAATGTCATCATATATTCAAGATCCTATGTCCTTGACCTCAGACTTAATAGGTATATATGATAAAAAATGAAAGTTTGCCTTCTGTCTCACTCAAACTCAGCTTCCTCCTGAGACACACCTCTCTACCAAGAAAGCCCCTAACCTAACAATAGTCCTTCTTCCTAGCATGTAGACCTGGAGGCAAACTTGATGAAGGACATACCAAATTCTTTAACTCAAGTATGTAAGTGTTGATCTTTGGAAGTAATCCTGAGAATGGAAAGAGAATGCATGCAAAAGATATATCAGAAGTTTTGGGTGCTGATTGAATATAGGAAGCATGAAAAGGGGAAATGTAAGAATGACAACTAGGGGGTTGAGTCAAGGCTGAAATTCAGCCCTCCCTCCGCTTGCCAAACAGTATGCCCGGCTCAGGGCTATGCCCAACTGAAGGGGTCACCTTTCCTAGTTTATACAAAAGCTCTGAATAGGCTAGCAGTACCACCATTTGGGTAGTTTACACCCTCCTGTCCTCTCTGGGTTCTAAACGACCCAGTCCACTTACCCTCCAAGTCCAAAGACCTGGGCTTGCAGTAACACCCTTGGGGAAGCTGTCAGAGCCAGCTCATCAGTGTCTATCTTTCTATGTCTCACATCCTGCCACACGGAAGTGTCTGTGCTTACAAGGACATAGTTTTTATTAGGCAGTTGTGGCTTATGTGAACTGGCTCCTGCACCTTTGCCTCTTTGCATCTACTTCCTATTTCTCAGACAGCTGAGCAGTACCTTAAGGTGAGGTCCATAGGACAATTCACCTATGCACTCCCAGAAACACCCCAGGGGTGCTTCCCTCCTTTTCTGCTTGGCCCTCAGAAGTGCAGTCTTGATATTGTCCCTGACCCAGCACATGCTGGACCTCCCAGGGATCCTAGACAAATTGAGGGCTGGGCAGACAGGGAGATAGAGAGTACCAGATGCTCATGAGCATTGCATCTGGGACACAACAGAGAACATGCCTGTGCTTGCAGAGCTTATATATAGATGGGGTGGGGAAACAACAAACAAGTAAATGAGTAAGCCAATGTAATGGTTACTCTTCCAACAAACCCAATAAAGGGGGATAGAGAGTGATCAGGGCAACTCCTTTGGATTGGGTAGTGAGGATGGCATATCTGAGACCTACATGAAAAGAGGCAGCCAGGTGAGGATATGAGGACAGAAGGAAAAGAAAAAGAATAACAACTAGGTTTCTTATCAAATTTCATGGAATGGTGATGAATGTCACTTGAGGAAAGTCAGGGGAAGTAGCCAGTTTGGAGGAGTTGAAGGTAATTAGTCCCTTTGGATGAGTAGAGTGAGTTACAGGTGGGAAATCGAGGTGTACTGCAGTGGTAGCAGTGGAGAGAAATGGACAGTGTCAGTTGGAGTTTGTAAGTTTATAATAAGAAGAGAAGAAGACCAATGAAAGAAACTTGAGGCCTGAGCAGAAGACGAACGGTCCACACAGGAGAATGAAAATTGTCTGGCTGTACGTGTTCATTGGGAAGAAACAACATCAGTAAGAGAACTAATCTGTCTTCAGCATACTTGAGCTTCCCTTTCTGACACATCCTTCCTCTCTTTCTATTGATGCAGCCTAGCCTTCCAGAGTGCCCTCCACTCTAATTTACAGGGCTCTGGCAGTGTCTGCTTTCCCTAGATCACCACCCTCACCTCTTGCAGGTGTGCACTCCTAGGTCTGCATTTTTTTGCTCTGATTCCTTTCTTCTCCCAATGTCTCACTAAAATCTGACTTGAGCCTCCTCCTCGCTGTCTCTGCTTTCATCTTTCTCATCAGATGAAGCAATATAAACTGATGGCTCAATGTCCCTGACCTGATGTGTTGCTCTCTATGAAAAATCATACACATATTCAGAAGGGCCACCTAGAGATAGTGCTTTGGCCCAAAGGTAACCTCTAAAAGTCTGAGCTTTAGGCACATATTGGCAGACAAAAAGTGGAGGAAATTTTCACAAAACATAGGGGGTTCAGGGTAGGGAGACTCCTCTATATCTATACTGAGTGAGTTCCTTGATGGAACTTGATCCAAGACTAAGCAAAACTGGAGTGGAAGGTCCAGCTACATCAGCGACTGAGTTCTGATCAACAAGAGCTGAGTAGTACTTGTGCATTCCCTCCTAAGTCCATTTATTTTCTAAATGATCAGCTTGAGTGAGGTAAGATTGACAATTGTCAGGAAATGGATTACTTGGCAACAGATTGCTTTCTACAGTGTGGGCAATGGCAATAATTTTACATTCCAGTACTATTTCATGACCATTGCAAATGATGGTAGCCAAATGCAGGGAGTAGTGTGATTCAGAGTGAGGCATGGCCCAGGGACAAGCACAGGTCCCATTCTGTTTTCCCCCTATGAAATGCCTCCCCAGAGCTTGAAAGTGACTTTTATCAGCAAACAGCAATTATTAATGTTTTATTATTGCCTCAGTTAGCATTTATATGGCACTTTGTATTTTCAAGGTGCTTTTCAATCATTTTTATTAGAGTGGGCAGATTCCCAGGCACAGGTGGAAGAAGCTAAGAAGCTGGGTTTTCTTGAGAAAAGGAAAGATGTTTCTGCAAACACAGTCATTCTGTTCTCTAAATTTGACTTTTTCAATGGTGGATGAGAAGTATAGGAATCATTGTGCAGTAATTATCCAATAAAAAGTCGTTAAGCCAACTGAAATGCCACAGGAGAAATTATAAATGCCATGTTGCTATGCAGTCACAAGGAGAAAAATTCTTTCATTCATGCATGATTGTACACATGCAATTCATTCATCATAATTTACTGGGAAATGAACACTTTTTCCCAAACCTCTGCTTAGGCACTGAAAGAAATGCACAGAAATTCAAGCCATGGCCTTCACCTTAAAGAATCTGAAATCTTTATTTGGAAGTTAAAACACAGTCACATCAAATAATTAAGATGATGAATCAAATGATACTGATTAAAAA
This sequence comes from Tolypeutes matacus, assembly GCA_026826555.1. Classification (NCBI taxonomy): domain Eukaryota; kingdom Metazoa; phylum Chordata; class Mammalia; order Cingulata; family Chlamyphoridae; genus Tolypeutes; species Tolypeutes matacus. Next base: position 41,186,796 of record JAKSZT010054215.1, read on the forward strand.
GATACAAGAAGGATTTGAAGAAGGAAGATATATGTGTCTGGGTATTTAGAATAGCTCTCCTAAAGGAACTAGAACTTGAGTTGAATTTCGCAGAATGAGTAGGACCTGGAAACTTATTTTGAGAAGTGACCTCAGGAAGACTTGATGTCTGCCCCCTCAAGAATTTACAGTCCAAACAGTTGAAGAAATAGTATTCTCATATTTAATGAAGAGGGCTCCATGAAAAGGTATTCAAGTTAGCAAGAAAGACATGACATTCTTAATATCTTCATGGGAAGAAAAAGCAGCCCAAACTGGGGTGGATTTCACTTAATGAGAATTGTGTCAGCTATAGGTATTGCAGAGTAATTTCTAGGAGAGATGACAACACTTGGAGCTCAAGAAGGAGGCTTCTAAGAGGGCATCTAATCAAGGCATTTTTACTAAGAGTCTCTGTGCAGTTGTCCAAGCAGGTTTACAACTCTCACGATACCCAAAGACTATCCATAATGTGGATATCAGAAAGGTTTTTCATTCCTGCTTTTTCTCCCCATTCCATTCAACAATGTATAAAATCTTAGGCCTAAATGGCTGGGGGGGAAAATTCAGCCAGTGGGCACCTGAGATGAAAGACTGTATAATGAAAGTGTAATTTATGCTCTCAGTCCCAACCCCTTTAAAGCAATCCGTCTATGAATACCTGCCTATTATCTACGAGGTTCCAGATACTAGTCTTGAGCTAGTATCTGAAATGGAAATCTAGGAAAAGACCACTTCTTGGGAAAATTACTATAAGTTATTAGGTAGATGGATAAAACTAGGTAAATTTGTGGGAGAGTATGGATAAGGAAGATGACAAAGATCATGATACACTTTATTTGGGTACAAGTCACAGAATGGTATCTAAAAGGAAACTATTTTGGAAAGGATGACGATTTGGAGGTATCCCTTCAGCTTCATGTCAAAGTACAAAAATGTCACAACTGGAAAATCAGTATATCTTTACAAGGTGATAGCTGTAAGCAAAACTGGGAAGAAGGTGAACTGAGTTTTCAACTTACTTTTCTCTTCAAGTGAGCACTTTTTTTTCCCACCTGCCATCACCTTCAAGAGGCACCTGCCTTGAGTTCTAATTTCTCAGATTTTACAACTCTGTCCTCCATCTGAAAAACAGCATTGGTTGTGGTATGGTCAGTGGAAGGTAGGGTTACTGAATGCCTAAGCACTTGAGCTTTGGAAACCTCATTAGTTGCTAAGATGTGACTTAATATGTGACCTCAAGGGAGTAAACAAACTTATCAAACCTTAGTTTCTCCCTGTATTTGGGGTATAAATGCCTCATGGGTCGGTTCTGAGAATCAAATCAGAATATATGTAAAGCATTTAGTACCTTCTCCAGCACTTAGTAATCATTAAAGTTTATTATTTTTACAAGTCACAGGACTTTGCTGTATAAGATCCTTTTAGAATTCCAGGACCTTCCAAAATGATGATGAAATTGATCTTAAAAATAAGTCTCTACTAATCAATTGATAACTCCTTATGTTTATTCAGTGATTTAACATTTACAAAGCTATAACATCTACTTTAGCTCATTTCAACCCTGATGAGGTTTAGCCTTAGCAGAGATGTAAACTATTGTTCCCAGAAGTGAATCAATTTGCCAAGTCAAACAGCTAGTGAGAGGAGAATCTGGACCTTAAACTTAGGTCTTCGGATTCTAAATTTTGCATAATTTTTACTGTGTTACACTGTCTTCACACTCTTTCACTGTATTGTTAGGACCCTATTTATAAAAATGAACGAGTCACCTGAGGCATTCCCTCCTCTCCTGGGAACATGTATCTATTTAATAAGGAGCCCATGTTGTGCAACTCTAAGGAAAGATTTCTAATGCTTATCATTATAGCAATTTAGAAGATAAGCGGAGGGGGATTTTGGAAGAAAATGAGGATTATAGATGCACAATACTTACGTTATGTGTATGGCCAGTCATTCTCCCTGTGACAAAAATGAAGATAATTTTATCCATGACACACCCGTCTCTGTCTATAGGCAGAGAGGGTGAGATAAATGATCCAAATTGCCCCAGGCACCGCAAACCATTTTTTGAGAGTGGAAAGAGCAAAGGGCCCAGCCAAATGCTTTTCTAGCATTTCTACATGAAATTTATAGTCTTACCAAATAATTCAATCAATAAACTTGAGTAGGAGCCAGGAAATGAAGAATTTCTGTTTGCTGGAAACTTTTTGATTTGTTCTATTATCATAAATGATGACCTGGAATCAAGAACTTGCCCAACCAGAATATCAAACATCTCATTCTTGCACAGACAAATGCCTCTGGAAACCAACTGGGAAAGTGTTTTTGATTCTTTTTGCTTTCCCTTTCCCTAGTAAATTCCTTTCTTTTCCCTGCTTATCCACCTGATTTAAGTGCTGCTCCATAGAAACGTGTGTGTGATGGGGGAGGAGGAGGGTATCTGGAGGGGCTATTTCATAGCATATGTGGTCAGAAACGGCCTCTTGTATGTTTGGTGGACAGAGTGTTGAATAAAATTAATAAAGAACAAACAAAATAAAAGGAAATAGTTACTCGTCAAGGCAGGGTCACACAGAAGGCATTTATGATATTCCCCTCTAAAACAGCTTTCCTTCTTCTAAGCAGTTATTGCCCAAGATCCCCCACTGTCAACCAAACTGTGGTGCATGGCATTCAAAACAACCAGTTTCTTTCGCATTTGCGAGAACATCTTTCAACTGGCAATTTCTCAAGCACACCAAGCTCATGTCCACCTCAGGGCTTTCGCTCATGGACAAAGCCCATTCTGTGACTCTCTACCTCCAGCTTTCCACTTAGCTGGCTCCTTGTAATATCCGGGTCTCATCTTAAATATCACCACCTCAGAGAGGGCATCCCTGAACTTTGTAGCTAAATTTCATCCCCAGGTACTTTCTATTACTTCACTCTGTATTTTTTTAATTATTATTATTTTTACAGCATTTTTCACTCTCAGAAATTATCTTATTTATTTGCTTACCTGTTCAGAACTTGAGTAGAAGCCCTAAAAGGGCAGCAAGGTCATCTGATTTATCTATGGCAAATCCCAAGCTCCTAGATTAGTGTCTGGCACATAGTAGATAATTAATGTTTGCAGAAGTAAAGAAAGGAAGGGGAGACATTATGGATTTAGAATCTACTGCGTTTTGTGCATATTCTGTGCTGCTGTGAAATTCATTTCAAGTCACTTCTTTCATGTATTAATTCGTTTCATCAATTAGCTCCTCAAAAGAAGAACCAATATCTCATATTTCTAGTATATCTCTCACGGAGGATTGTAAAACTGGCAATTGGTAAATGCTTGGTGACTGATTAATGATTGAGGGTAGAAAGCTGGTAACTATGTGATTTAAGCCAAAATAACCATAATGAATCAGGCAAAACAGATAGATAAACACGTCATACTTGAACATATCATACTTTCATGTACATTTCCTACAAACAAGGATATTCACTTATGAAATGACCTTAAGTGCACTCAGAAAGTCCAATAAAATAACATTGATAATAAAGCTTACATTCTATATTCCAATGTTTTCTTATGTCTAATAATGTCCTTTTGTGCTTTTTATCTTCCATTCTTAGATCCCATTCAGTATTGCATTTAATTGTCATTAAAACTTTAGTTTCTATTTCTTTTTTTAAAATTGCAGAAACATATATACAACATAATCTTCCTACCCATCCCCATCCCAAGCATACCACTCAGTGTAGTAACCTCACTACCACCATTACTAGAACTTTCCCTTTACCCCAAACAGAAACCCTAGCCTCATTTTACATTAACTCCCCAATGCCCCTTTTCCCAACCCCTGATAAACTGTGGTCTACTTTCTGTCTCTACAATTTGGCAGATTCTCTGATATTTTCTTTGTGGTTACAATGGTACTTAAATTTAACATCTTAAATCTATAAAAATTGTTTGCTTTGATACTAACTTAACTTCAATAGCCTACATAAATTATGTTCTTATAATCCTCTGTTCTCTCCCCATCTTTATGTAGTTCTTGTCACAAATTACATATTTATGCATTTTGAGTCCAAAACTATTGATTTATCATTACATTTTATGCATTCGCCTTTTAGATCCTGTAGGAAGCAAAAGGTGACGTTACTAACCAAAAATACAGTTGTATTGGTATTTATATTCATCCATGTCATTCTCTTTACTGAAGATCTTTATCTCTTCATAGGGCTTCAGTCAATTGTCTGCTCTTCTATCAATGTGCAGAACTCCTTTTAGCATTTCTTGTAGGACCAATCTAGAGATGATGAAGTCCCTCAGCTTGTGTTTACCTGGGAATGGCTTAATCCCTTCCTCATTTTTGAGAGAGAATTTTGCTGCATATAGAATTCTTGGTTGACAATTATTTTGCATTCAGCACTTTAAATATGTCTTTCTACTGCCTTCTTGCTTCCATGGTTTCTGATGAGAAATTGGCATTTAATCTTATTGAGGCTCCTTGTATGCTCATTATTGGTTTCTAATACTTTAATAATCTCCTTTCCTGTACTATAACTTCCTTTCTCTTTATGTTTTATTATCTTTTGTTGAAACCTGGATATTTTGTTATTTTAGTGTGTTATGGCTAGAATTTAGACTCTGAGGTATCTTGAGCTTATTTCCAACTAGTGTTATGACAGAGCTTTCTCTGAATAAAATGCCAGGAGTTAACAAAAAAGAAAAGAAAAGAAAGAAAAAACAAAACACCGTTCTCAGTTCTTACAGATTTACTTGTGAAATTGCTCTCCTTCAGAGCTTTTCCATATGTGAGTTTAGAGAATAGATCCAGGCCAAAGCATAGGGGCCATCCTGGTCCTTTCTGCTCATGCATTTTGTCTTGGGCATGCACATCTGGCCCTAGGAATTCTCCTGTTTCCACAGTTACAAATGAATGTCCCCTCTTCCCTAGAAAACAATTTCCTCATGGTCCTAGGTGCTGCACTTTATGTCCTACAGCCAGCAATCCCTTGCTCCAGGCAGCACTTCACTTCTATCCCACAGAATTATAGAGGAGAGCTCAGTGAGTTGCCTTCTACATGCAAGGTAAATTCTGGGAAAGCAAATCTTCCAGGTCGCCATAAAACAGATTGGACAAGACATATATGCTTCCAGTATGTACTGAAGTTTACTATGCTCCCTCTGGAACTGGGACCAAGGATTTGCATTAGGAGCACAGCTGGCTACTGCCAATATGGTGATGGTTGGGGAAATGGCCAGCCAGAGCACCAGAAGATCCTACCCCTTTTAAGTAATCTTTTTCTTGATTTACACTCACCCTGTGACTGCAGTCCTTTAACTGTTTTGTGGAGCTTTGAGAAATATGTTTCTGCCAGTTCTTGTTGGTTGTTCAAAGTTTCTGTGGGGAGACAGAGCCCTGAAGCTTCTCACTCAACCATTTTGATCAAGGCAGCTCCATTTCACCTTTGAATGTGCTTTTGGTTGAGAGAATCCAGGTGAGAAAATGTAGAACTAGAGATGAAATCATGGCATTGCAAAGAAAGACCAGACAGGGTTTTGTGACTGGTAAGGAAAGATAGAAAAAAAAGAAGAATTAACATATATACTAGGCTTCAAAGTCTTGGAAACTGGATAATGGTAATATCTTTGGCAGAAATCAATGAGTCAGGATAAACAGCCCATGTAGGGGGAGGAGGATGAATTTGGGTTTAGGAAAACTAAGCCAGAAATGCTGGCAGAATATGCAAGGAGAGATGCCCAACAGTGGTGGGAAAAGAGAGACTGGAAATATAGATTGAGCAAGTCATTCTGTTAGATTTGTGAATTGGTGAAAGTTCTAGGAAATGGGATGGGGGCTGAGGACTAACCTTTGATTATACCCACGTTACAGGAATTGAAAAACAAAAAGAGAGATCAGGAAAAGAAAGGAGCAAAAGAGATACAGGATAGACACCCCCCCCCTAAAATATATAAGGAAATCTAGAAAAGAGCATTATTTCATTGCTATATATGAATTATATCTTATTTCTCTAACTAGTATGAGTGCCTTTATTTTCTATTGTATGTGTATGGTGGGGAGTGGGTAATGTTAGTAAATAGGTTTTTTTTAATTTATACTCATAATTCACTTATTTAAATTGTTGTTAACTGGCTTAAGTTTAATTCAGTTAGTACATTATTGTATTATAATAATAATGTAAGAAAGTACTTTCTGGCCTGCCCACCCACATCCCAGGGTCCTCACAAAGATAACTACTATTACTTGTTCTATGCTTGCCACCCCAATCCTTTCCTATGAATATTTTTACTTACAAGATAGAAATATATAATTTTATTTAGTTGGTTTCTAGTGATGCAAAGTGGCATTATACTGTACATCATAATTTTAAACCTTTTTTAAAAGTCAATTGTATGTACAGGCACACCTCAGAGATATTCCATGTTTGGTTCCAGATAACTGCAATAAAGTGAATAGCACAAGAAAGCAAGTCACATGAATTTTTTGGTTTTCCAGTACATGTAAAAGTTATGTTTATACTATACTGTATTCTATTAAGTGTATGTTAAGCATATAATAATAATGAAAAAGTTTTAAATCTTACACGAATTACGAAAATATGACACAGAAACACAAAGTGAGCACATGCTGTTAGAAAAAATGGCGCCATAGACTTGTTCAATGCAGAGTTGCCACAAACCTTCAATTTGTAAAAACCACAATATCTGCGAAGCACAACAAAGTGAAGCATGACAAAGTGAGGTATGCCTGTATTAGATTATTTTCTATGCTAATACATGGATCTACATTGGTCACATTCACTACTTCACAGAATCCCAAAAAAGAGGTGGACATCCAGTACCACCACCACCCCTTTTTTTAAAAAAACGAAATGACTATCCCTTTTTACCTAGACACTTCTTCATGAATGCTAACTCCCCTGTCCACACCCCCCTTGTTCAGTGATTTTCCATGTTTTGTACACCAACATGCAGAATTGCTGGGTTGGAGGGAGAAAGCAGCACTTTTCTCTTCCATTTCTCGTTCCAGCCACACAGGGCCTAAAAGAGGCCTGGGCACAGAGTGGGTGAAATTCATGCTGGCTGAATTAACAATTCTTTGAATTGACTATTTCCTCAGGCCCTTTTTCCCCTCTTTCACTGGGTACTGACAACCAAGTAGCATTTTTATCACTCACAACTGAGATTTCTCCTGTCCTTGAATGGAGCAAGTAAAGAGGCAATGTGATGCTGTCAAGGCAAATGCAAACTCATTTCCTGACCCATCAAGAAGCAACTTGTGGCCTTTGGACTCTTGGCCTTTCGGATAACTCAAATTGGCACAGAGAAGGCAAGCATCCTGCTGAATGGCACTTTGAAAATCAACCACTAGAGAGCCCATATCTTTCCCTACCTCCAAGGCCTCTATGTGTCATCGAAACCACAAGCCCCAGCAGATTCACATTGCCAACTTCTAACTGTACTGATATACTCAAACACCCGCCACACTCAACAAGTTTTATACTTTCACTTGGTCCCACTCAATCCCATGTGGTGTTTTGAAAATATGTAAAGGAAAAGTGAGGCTCCAATATTTTTCCTCTCCTCATAAATATGGCATTTTAAATAAGTTTCATACATATTCATTCTTTGCTCTTCCTTTTCTCTAAATGTGCACCTATAGCTTAAGTTTTATTCATACCTTTTTCTGGTTCCCTAGTTTGAATTGGAAAATTGAAATGTAAAATATTAATCAAATACTAAGGTGGTTAAAACTCACCTTTCATTGTGAGGCTTGAAAAGATATGAAGACAATCTTCCAATAATTAATAAGCATGATAGTGAAATATATTCAGCTTAAATAAGAAACAGCCATAAGAAGACACAGCAATCTGTAAACAGAATATTTATAAGGAGGAGAGATTATTTTGTGATAACAATTTGTAATGTCAGCGTTATTAATTTAGAATCACACTTCAAGCATTAAGTCCTTAGAATTATCAGTTGGATTAAAACTTTGCCAAAGTTTCTGAAGAACTTGAAGTTGACTTAAACATTGGTTCCCCTCAGCTACATGTCCAAATGTGCCCAACACAGATGAATTCCATCCAAAAATCATTATTTTTTTCTTTCTTTTCCTTCCTCTCATTTAAAGAAAGAAACTGAGCAGGAAATCTCACTTAAACAAGCTGTCTCACAACATTTCTGGCAAATCCTGGTTCCAGCTAAGTTGAAAATATCTAAAGAGCAGCCTGTCACACAGAATCTCAATGCTACTGCTCCTGGGAAATGCAGAAATAGAGGATATATGGGATACAAAAGATTCAAAACACTGTCAGAAAAAAGCATCTTGATGTTAACTTCCGGCTGACCTGATTTTATATGAGAAGCATATGCTGCCCCTCATGTAACAGTTAGCTATTGCTGTGTAACAAATGCCCCCAAAACTCAGTGGCATAAAACAATAAAAATTTTATTGATCATGAGTTTATAGGCCAGCTGGGCAATTCTGTACATGGCTGGGCTCAATCATATGTCTTCAGTCAGCTGTATATGAGGTAAGCTACTTCTGCTGATCTTGGCTAGGTTATCTAATATGCTTTGTTTTAGTTTGCCAAAGGTCTATCAATGCAAAGAACCAGAAATATGGTCGCTTTTATAAAGAGTATTTATGTAGGGTAAAACTCTACAGTTCCAAGGCTGAGAAAAGTCCAAGCTGAGGCACCATCAGAGATGCTTTCTCACAAAGTCAGCTACTATTGATCTCGGCATGTTGTCACATGGTGAAGTAAGATGGTCACTGGTCTCTGCTGAGGTTTCAGCCTTACCCTCTGGGCTCACCGTCTCCTCTTCAGCTTCTCCATGGGCCCAACCTCTTGAGCCATGGTGCTTAAGTGATCCACTCTCTTATATTGCAAAATCAAATACACCGACTTTCTTTTTCCTCTATCTGTCTGTGTGGATCTGTCTCTCCCTTTATATAAGACCCAGCAAGTGGGCAGAGACTCAACATGAATCCCATCCCACTAATGTAGTCCAGTCAAATGGGTCTCACACCCACAGGAAAGGAATAGTTTAAAACATAATATTTCTCTTTTTGAGCTTCATAAAATAATTTCAAACTTCCACACTTCACCCTCTGAATCTCAAAAAGACATATCTTTTCATATGCAAAATGCATTTATCACATCACAACATTCCAAAAACCTTAAATCATTTCAGTAGCAATGGTGTAGAAAACCACAGCAAAGTCATTTATAGGAAATACAATATATCTTGGCTCAAAAGTTCCCTCTGGCTGTAGACCTGTGAAACTTACAAAACAAGTTATCCACTTCCAATATAAAAATGAAGCACAAACATAGGATAAACATTTGTATTACCATAAAGAGAAATTGTGAGGGAAACAGTCATGGGTCCCCAACAGTTCCAAAAACCTGCAGGATATGCTCCATTAGATTTCAATGTTTGAGAGTCATCCTTAAAACAATGTTTTCTTCTTCTCCTTGGGGTCTCATAGGGGCCCACCCATCCCACAGGCTTGCCCAAAGGCCACACTTTCGGTTCCACCCTCTTCAAGTATCTGGGTGGCAACTGAGCTCCAGACTTCACCCTTCCAAAAAACGAGGGTGATGGCCATACTTCCTCCAATTTCTAGGATACAATTTCCACTCCTTAGTTCAGTGAAGTGGCAGCAACAGTCTCCCTAATGTCTGGCATACAAGCCCAACCTCCTCAGAACAGTGGGGTAGCAACCTAACTCTCCCCCACGACCAAGAAATGCTCTCCACCCTCTCTGTAGCTTGAGATGGCCAAACTCTCCCTGAACAACTGGCTGGAACATCCACCCTCTTTAAATTCTGGGGCAAACTCATCCTCTTCATACACTTAGGTGGGGCCCCTCTCTTGGCCTGAGGAGATACCTTAATTCTAGACCTCAGCTCCCATGGTTTTCCTTTTGAAGCTATTTTCCCTTCAGTATCTCCCCTCCACATCCTTTTTAGTCCAGTCTTACATAGGTTTTATTCATAAAGCTCTCACAACAAGTTTGTTGGTTTAGCATACAAGAAACAGGGGCCCATGCTATCAAACAGTAAGACTTTTCACAAGTTCTTCCTGGATAACTGTATTTAACAAGTTTAGTTAAATAATCACATGGCCACTGTCTTCTTGGGGTTTGTCTTCCAGAAGATTAGAATTTCCAAAATCAATCTCTGGTTCCTTTGTGCCCAATCATTCAGTTCTCAGCTTATCTCTTTCCTCTTGCATTTTACTATGAGCTGCAAGGAGAAGCCATACCACATTTTCCACATGTACTTTGGAAATGTCCTTTACTAAATGTCAAAGCTCATAATCTTCTAATTCTGCCTTCCATCTAACATCAGGAGTCAATTTTGCTAAGTTCTCTGCAACTTTAAAACACAGATTACCTTTCCTCCAGTTTCCATCATGTCCTTCTAAGCCCTCAATGGAAATAACTTTAGGGTCCATATTCCTACCAATAATCTCTTCAAAGCAATCTAGGCCTTTTCTATCAAGCATCTCACAATTCCCTCCCCCACAAAAAAAAATACCCCTTACCCATTTATAAAACTGTTCTAGCATTTTTGGTAATTACAAGCAACATGACCCCACTCTCTTGGTACCAATTTCTGTTTTAGTTTGCCAAAGGGCTGCCAACGCAAAGTATCAGAAATGTGTTGGCTTTTATAAAGGATATTAATTTAGGGTAAAAGCTTACAGTTCTAAGGTTGTGAAAAGTCCAAACCAAGGCACCATCAGAGATGCTTTCTCAATAAAGTCAGCTACTGTTGATCCTGGCATGTTGCCACATGGTGAAGCAAGATGGCCACCAGTCTTTGCTGAGATTTCAGCCTTCCCCTCTGGGCTCATCATCTCCTCTTGAGCTTCTCTGTGGGCCTACCCTCTTGGGCCATGGAGCTTAAGCAATCCTCTCTCTTACATTGCAGAATCAAAAATGCCAGCTTTCTTTCTCCTTTGTCTGTGTGAGTCTTTCTTTCTCTTTATATCAGACCCAAAAACAGGGTGGAGACTCAACATGAATCCCACCCCACTGATGTAATCCAGTCAAATGGGTCTCACACCCACAGGGACAGATTAGTTTAAAACATATTTCTCTTTTTTGGATTCATAAAATAATTTCAAACCGCCACATCCTTGAAGGTTGACTGTCTGCAAAGTAATATCTGATGGCTTTGGTAAGACTGGGTTATTCTCTACATGATTTCTCATCCTCCATCAGGCTACTCCTGACTTGACTACGTGACAATGGCAGCATTTTGAGAGGGTGGAAGTATGCAAGGCCTCATAAGGCCTAGTCTCTGAAAAGGAACACCACCACTCCACCTCATTAGGTCACAAGGCCAGCCCAGATTCAAGGGGTAGAGAAATAAAGTCCAATTGTTGATATAAAATCACATTGCAAATGTTGTGGATACAGGGCAACAGTAAATGGGGGTACGGAGGTATCAGTGCATTTAGTCCACCACACATCACTTTTAGGGAAACACTTTTTGAAGAATCCCATTAAAATTTTTAAAAATGTGTACTTTCCATCATCAACCTAATAACAATGTCTTTACCAGGTACTTATACAACAGCATTGAATGAGAGCTCTGTGTGTATGACCTATTTCCAGAATTTGAGGAGAAAGAGAAGAAAAACCAAAATAGATATTAAAGTACTGATATTTAGAAAATATATAAAGGACCTCTGTGTCCTTTGTCCTCAAACCTGTTTGTGAGTAAGCATTTCTTATAAGGGTGCTCCATTATTGTATCCAGAACATTCATACAAGCCACTGTCCCCTATTCTACAAACTTAGATGAGAAATTTCCCTTATCTTACCAGATGGTGTCAACAGAAGTTTATCAGAAAAGAATCAGGATGCATATCCTTTCCTAAAAGGTCCTTAGTAGGTATATTGACTGACATTGAGAGGTTGTGAGGGTCAGGTCATGCCGCTGGGGATAATAAACAAGTCTTCCTATGTGGATGTGCTGATAACCTGGACTTAGCTCTCACCTGGCCCATAGACTTTATTGATCATAAGATAATTTCAGAATTGTTAAAATGTGAAAATATTTGGCATCTTTGATTCAATGGAATGTGGTATTAAATATCACTGTACTCAGTGTATGCAAAAATATTTTGCCAGAATACCATTGAATGCTTTGATACCTTGCCCCCAAACACCTGTATTAAGCTTGCTATTTGTCAAGACGAAATGGCTTATTTAAAGTTTGTCCATTTTTATGTAATTGGAGAATTCAGTTAGAATAATCATTTCAAATGTTTCCAAGGGGAAATATTTTCCTTAAGAATCTGGATGACATTACCTCTACAGATGCACATATTCCATTTAGAGATCCTTAAATTATTGGAAAGTATGGGGCAAAAAGGACACGCGGACACAGTGTTCAAGGCACTTTTATTCTTTGACTTCTTTTACCTTTTCAATAAATTAAAGTCTCAAAGTTTAACCTTCGTCTATAATCCATCTGGGGCTCCCTCTCATAACTCACTCCAAAAGGAACATTAGTGAATGTGAGTTTTCTCCCAGGGATTTTCCCTCCTTCTGTTTTAAATCAAAAAATGCTTTTGCAAATTAGCCAAAGGAGACAGGCTATAAGCTTCCTGTAAGAATCCTTCAGTGTGCCCTCTGGACTTTTTGTCTGGCTGTTCTCAAAAGTTGTGCAAGTTAGGATGGACATTAAAATCTACATGGAATGTGTAAACAGCACATGTGGGGACAAACACGTCCTCCATAAAAACAACAGGCATCTGCAGAGTTACTGCAATTGAAATGCACAGCATAAGTGCTTACCAGGAGGCAGAAAGCAGGTAGTTATTCAATTTTTATGGAGGAAACCATTCTTACAGACCATGCCAGTACAAGCCTGTCATTGTACATAGAGGGAGATGGAAAGTAATAATTCTTTCATTCACAACATAATTATTAAGTGTCTATAATGGAGTAGGAACTGTTCTAGCCCCAAGAAATAGAACAAAGACCGAGTGACGTATCTGAGGGTACAGAGCTACTTAGGGATGAGCCACACACTGGAACTCTGGCATCACCACTTCCTGTCCAGCACTCTTGACAGTGTCTGCACCTTGGAATTGACTCAGAAGATTTGACAATAGCTAAAGAGAAATAAAACCTATTTTAGCTTCCAATAACAGGACCAAATATTTGTCCTTCTTCAGTTATTCACTTACTTTTAGGAAAGCAACAAAACCATAACAGAGGACTAGCTGGCAACCTCAGCAATTGAACAGTACTACCTAGTATTTTAGTTCTCTTCCTCAGGTCTACTAGTTATGCTTATGCCCAAGCCCCCTTGTTTGTCTTCCACATCTACTATTTCCTTTTGTTGTTGCTGCTGTTCATTCCATTTCATTTTGCTCATTTTTCTGAATACTGATCTCCTTGTCCCTCACCATTTTTGTTTGATTTTTGTCTATTTGTTTACTATAGGGTCTATTCTCCTTTGTGCTATAAATGTGGACTTCACATCTGTGATGTTTTTATTTTTCTCTTCCTTTTATTTCTCAAGTTTGATTCTTTTCTGTCTTGCTTTTAAAACTTGTTAGGCAAGACCATAGCATTTAGTCCAGGGCTATTAATTCTTCACTACTGAGGCAATTCTAGTTTGAATACCCTACCCAAATCCCCATAAATTTTGAGGCTGTCCAGCCTGGCAGGTGGGAACAAACACTTTCTGTCTCTGTGTGAGCACCAGAGTGCTATCCCTGCTGTCTTTTGGGTAATCATTCTTTCATTCACAACATAATTATTTCTTAATTATGGGTACTTTCTTCAGCCTAGGGTAGTTTCCTCACATGCATGTGCTCAGCACTAACACTTTGCAGGTCTCCAGGCTCTCTCTGTGTATCTCTCTCCTCTCCACTACTCTGCCCTGCAAAATCTAGTCACCTAGGCTTCCTCCTATTCCCAGCACCAACTGCTCAACTCAGGGAGTCCCCTAGGCTCCACCTAGATTCCTCTAGCACACTTCACAGCCTGAAACTCTCTCAAGGCAGTCAGCTTGAGAAATGTAGGACTTGTTTCCTTTGTTTCCCATCTTTCAGGAATAACTGCCCAGTATCTGATATCCTGGTTCTTGCAAACCATTGTTTCATAAAATCTTGTCTTTTTATTTGTTGATGGCATGGTGAAGGAGGTGTTTCAGGTTGGAAGGTAAACCTGGTCCCCTTTCCTCCATCTTGACTAGAATGAAAATGTTCTGAGCTATGATGTGATTCTTTGCTCAGCTGCAACTTTCTTGTTACTGAAGAACTGTTCCTAGGAATTTGCTCCATTCCCGTTGGTCCAAGCAAAAATTTTCATATTTTGTTCCTCAGTAGATGGCCCTTACTGAGAGACTTGGGCTCTATCTGCATTGCCTGAGATTCCACCAGGGTCCTCTCTCAGCAAGTCCTGCACCACTATTTAACCATCACTGCTTCAGGCAAACTGTCATCTTGTATTCTGGTTGGGAACACCAGCCATGTCCTCTGTGTGTTGTTTCATTTTTGTCTCTCATTCTCTTTTCTTTTTTTTTTAACTTTATTTTGTACATTTAATAATTGAAAACATAAACAATTAAAAACTAAAAAGTAAACACAGATGAATAAATATATACATTTCTCAATTAAATGTAATGGATACATGTAAAAAATTATTTTTGAATCAAACAATATATTACACAATATATTTGGTTTATAGTAATGCATTCATACATTATTTGTCCTTTTGTGTCCGGCTTGCTTCACTCAACATAATGTTCTCCAGGTTCATCCATGTTGCCATATGCTTTATGACTTCATTTCTTCTTACAGCTGCATAATATTCCATCGTGTGAATAGACCACAGTTTATTTATCCATTCATCTGTTGATGGACACCTGGGTTGTTTCCAACTTTTGGCAATGATGAATAATGTGGCTATGAACATCGGTGTGCAGATGTCTGTTCGTGTCACTGCTCTCAGTTCTTCTGGGTATATACCCAGTAGTGGTATTGCAGGGCACATGGCAAGTCTATATTCAACTTCTTTAGGAACTGCCAAACAGTCCTCCATAGTGGTTGTACCATAGACATTTCTCCGAAGAAGAAATACAAATGGCAAAAAAACACATGAAGAAATGTTCAACATCACTCATGATTAGGGAAATGCAAATCAAAACTACAATGAGATATCATTTCACACCTATCAGAACGGCCACTATTAAAAAGACAGAGAACTACAAGTGTTGGAGAGGATGTGGAGAGATAGGAATACTTCTTCACTGTTGGTGGGAATGCAGGATGGTACAACCACTATGGAGGACTGTTTGACAGTTTCTCCTTTCTTTTTAGGAAAAACCGTCATGTTGACTCAGCCATCCCCTATCAAATGCTGAGCTCCTCAGCAGATAAGGACTCTAAATTGATAGATATGGAAGTCTCAGCAAGCAGCATGGAGCCTTCACACAAGGGACATTTGTGGATGATAAAAAGAAACACAAAGGAGTTGATAAAATCTGAGGAAGAACAAGGAAGAAGGCTATGACAAGGACTAAGCAGAGCTAATGGTATAGTTGAGTAGACTTATCACTCATGTGTTTCAATTAGAAGAAGTCTAAATTCATAAAATTAAAATGTTTTTTAGTTAAGATGTACATTCTAGAAATGATTAAATAACCATCATATGATAATGGCAAGATACAGGGCCAAAAGAGAAAAGAAAAAGAAAGACCTCTAGGAAAATTAAGTTGATGAGAACACAAAAAATGGCGCACAATTTTTGTCTGTATTTCTAAAAAGCTTAGTAAGAAAAGCAGCTTTCCTCTTTGCTAACAAACACCCCTTATCTTGGCTTCTATGAAGCGTTCACTAATGGAAATAAAAAATGAACCAAACTCAGAAGAATGTGATAGTGTCAACTGTACTCAATGAAAAAAATATAATTACTTAGTCGCTTTAATTACACATGCAGAATAAAGCAATTGCCTACTATTTACTTGTGTTTGCCAAAAACAACTTAATATTAATAAATATTTGTGAGAAATCACTTTGTAAATTTTAATTATATAACAAAAGCGTTAATATAATTTTTAATTAAAATGTATGCACAACCATAAGTAAAATGACCCTTTGTATTCCAATGTAGCAGCTTCTTTCAGAGTTGAGGATAACATTTCTGAGCCTCTAATTATACACAGATCATGAGGGAGAAAGAGGGTTAAATACCATATTTTTTCTTCCCAGTGGATGAGGAAAGAAAACCACTAAAGAAAGAAGGAAATGGGGATTGAAATAAGTCTTTTGGGGGACGCTCTCTTCTTATCTCATAAGGAACATTCTTTTCTATTCTTGTAAGGTACAAATTTAAAGTTCTTGGAATTGCCAAGGGTAACCTATAACTTTGAAATCCTGAATAATACTTCAATGCTTATGCCACCATCCTAGTCTCTATTGGACTAGCCCATTATAATTCTTAGTGAATGAAATAATCAGTATTTTGTTGCTGGAAATTACATTCAATTTGTGAAAATTAGCGCTGATGACTTTTTCAAAGGGCATAGATAGTTCTGTAATTCTTATTAATAATTCTAACCACTAATCAACCGTAATTGGAAAACAACAACCTGGGGGGAGGGTAAGCACCCTGACTTTCTCCCTCTGTGTTCAGAGGAGAAGGTCAAGTGGAATGGCCTTACTCTGACATCCCAGAAAACCTAGGATCTTTGAACACCCCTAATATGGCTTCAGCAAACCACAAAATAAAGCAGTTATCCTTTAATTTCATTGTTATATGAAATTCTGTCCCTTACCGGTGTATGCCAAAGCTCTCTCACTGCTAATACCGAAAGCCTATAAAATGGAATTATTCTAGTCCTCTGCACAAATTTTATAACTAGATTCTCTACTGAATTTTTAAGTTTCTGAAATCCTGAGTAAAAATTTTGTTGAATCTTATTATTTCTTGATAGAACCCTGCAGTGTCACAGGCTAGAATAGGTGATGAAGAGAATAAGAAAAGGACATTCTCTAAAACAGACCTGTTTTCTGAGGAGGGTTTACCAAATAGCCTCCTTAGCCACAGTACCTCCACTAATTTCAATTTGAATAAGGGAATAAGGTCAGACACAACCAACAATCAACACCAGAGTCGGTCCTCTGATAATAGCAAATTAGCCCTGGAAGGAGCACGTATCAGCCTGAAAAATTCATGAAGATTCGAATCTGCTGCCTAATTAGCCACAGCAGTTGATACAAGAGAAAAAATTAACCCACAACTAACAATGTCAAATTAGAGGCATTTGCTGGAACTTTCCATTGAAGGGCTGAGTCAACTGAAATATCAAATGACCAGCTAAATGTCTGCAATCAGGCCCACTAGAAAGTTCTTCAGTGATTATGCCATCAGTTGGCTGAGTATGGCTTACTCACAAAGCATGGATGTAAGTTGAACCCACTGTCAAGGGAGATACATCTGTCTATGCAATAGGAAATAGTGATGTCAATTTCAAATAAATGTGAATCAGAAGCAATGAAATCCACTGCATGTACAATTTCCCCTGGGACTGGAAATATGCATTCTTCCCAACATCCCCACCAGTGTATCAGGCTCCCTCCCCACACAGACAAAACAATCTTATATACATGTGTTTGAGCACATCTGGTGAAATGTATATCTATACATTATAAGTGTGCTAGTTCTCTTAGTTGCAAACCATTCCTACTCCACTCCAAAATCTTCAGCTTAGAGATACCCTGGCAACCATAACTGATAGGAAATATAGAGAAAAATAAGAGTCTTTATAGCTACTAAAATCCTAAAGAACTGGGACAAGAACCGGCAACATGACAGACTTCTTCCGTTCTTCTCTGTGTGAGGATATCCAAGAAATAAGGAAGGAAGGACAATTTTCTCGGAGAAATAAAATATCCATAAGACTTTGTGGCGAATATTAGGAGAGTATTTTATTACCTCTCTTTACTCAAACGGAATAACATTGGGTATAGTAAGACTCAGGGGGCATGGTACAAGACTGACTATATGTTTTGCTTGGGATCCTGAGGACTAAAAGGAGTCAGAGGGATATGTGGAAAATTAGAGAATATTAAACAAGCATCAGGCTGCTTTTCTCTAGTTTTTGGTTCTGGACTTTATGGGAGAACAGTAAAACGAACTTTGAAGTTTCCTTCTAGGTATTCAGTATAACTCATATTGGTGAGAAAGAAAGGCTCTGCCCATAAAGAGGGAGTATGCATTTATTTCAGCAGTCAAATTGTACACTCTCTGTGGAAACTAGGCCTAATGGTGGATGGATCAATGGAGGGCACCAATATCTGGAAAAGTGAACCATGTTTCATTAATGAACATTTGTAATTGTTAGTTTCATATTGAGTCATAATTGACTTCCCTGTAATGAATACCTATCAATTATTGAAGATAATGTGTCGTATATCTGTATCTATGTGGATATAGAAATGTACATAGATGTGTGTATGTATATACACACATATACATAACTTAAGTGATATGCTCAGTGATGGCAAGGAAGGATCCAACACAAAGAAATACATGGAAGTTTATCCACTTTCATGAGCCCAGCAATCAATGTGTACAGATATGGCATACATGTAAAATATACCTAGTAATGGAGGCCAAGAAAAAGTTCCCAATGACTGGTATAAGTGAAACAAGAAATGGTAGTAGAGCATGATCATTTCAGGGTGTTTTCTAAAGTTATTCTGAAGGTGGTATTTAAAGAATGGGGAGAATTTTTTAGATGGAGAGGAGGTGGTAGTGCAGGTGATCAGCATGAGAAAAGTGTAGACTTCTTTGTGGAATAGTGAATACCTGGTCAGTGGCTTCAAAGTGAGAAGCAGCCCTAAGATACACTTTGTGCAAACCAGTGAAAGGGCTGTCTGACCTCAACTTGGACCTTACCTTTTCTGACACCCCACTGCTCCATTCAAGAGAGACTACAGCTCACTTGGACACCAGAGAAAAGTATGGGATAAAGGGCCACACAAGGCCCTTGAACATTTTGTTCAAGGAATATGATTGCATTTGGCTATGACCAGTGATCTCAGAGCAATCCTAACTCAGTGATCAGAATGAGATTATGTTAGTTTGTTCATATGCCTTGTGCCTGTCCTAGGCCCAGTGCTGTCCTCTCAATGGATCAGTTTGCACACTTTCACTTGAGCATCAGGCATTCCAAAGAGCACTGATTGTTCCCACATTATGTCATCATGAAAGCTAGTGTTTGAAGAGCGTTCTCTATAATAGTGTTGATAGTTAACACGTTTGCACTAAGACAAAATGTTCCTTTTTGTTGTGTTTTAGGAAATCCCAGGTCTCTAACTGAGCCATCTGTTCAAGACAAGGTGTAATTCCATCGCTTTGGGGTATTTGGGCCTCCCTCTGGTTATCTCTTGATTGAGAGCCCATCTGGATGCCAAATTGGAAGCTGCACTTTCTGTAGAGCCAAGAAGAAAAGCTTATAGGACAAAAAAAGCAAAAAACCAAAAGGGTGGTCAAGTCATTTATCTGATGTGGTGTCCATCAACCAGGCATGCCTATCTTGTTTGAGCTATTTCAAAGCTTAAATTTTAGCTTTTGTATTATTTGTTCAGGTAATGTTAACAGTTGATAAAAAGGGACTAAGGAATAACAACAAAGTTTGTCTCAACAAATTCAACTTTATTTTAGTCAAACACTTTCATAAAACTAAAAGGGATTTTGATTAAGAGCCTCTAAAAAATATATAGTAACCATAAGCTAAAAACAATAAAAGAAAGACAAAATATCTTGGTTAGTCAATTACAAAGGAATTCTGTTATTTATTAGTCTGTCACTGACAGTGGCTGAACAAAGTAAAATAGGGAAATGACAGTTATTCTTAGAATGTGATCCAGGATAAACCTAAACTGGTTCAGTTAAACCAAAATATAATATCTGGATCAACTCCTCCTCGAGTTTTTTGCCTACACTGTTCAGAAGTAATGCTTCTCAACCCTCAGGACACTTGAAATTAAGAGTGACCCTAGAAAAACACGGTTTTTTAAATTAAACAAAGAGCTTTTTCTTTAATTTAAGGTTTGAGTTAAAATCCAAGTTTCCCTGTGATGAACCTTTCTAAATTGGTATCAACCATGTTCAGTTTAGAGTAAATAAAGGACACAAGAGCAGGTTTATTAAGCAAAATCAGAACTAAGAGAGCAAAGGTCTTTAGTTCTGGCAACCTGAAACAGATAAGTAACCAGAGTAGAAGAAATAAAGAATAAGGAAGCTGGACAAGCTGGCCTGAGAATGGCTTATACTTTCCTGTATCCTGGTAACAAGTGTGAAAATTTTCAGTGACAGTGTGATGCTTAGAGTTATTGAGAGAAACTTCAGGCACTTCACAAGTAGCTGGGCCATTCTGGCACAGAGTGCCCCACTCTCTACCCTACTCCCAGTTTGGCCACCTCAGCTAAGAAACTCTTCCTTTTGTTTATCTTCCTGCAACCCTTAAGAGGTAGTGAAAAAAACCATTCTAAAGGTTCCAGACATTGGTCTTTCTCTTGTGGCATGGCTTTCAGGAAACTCAAGATGGGTATTGGACTTGTTTTACATACTAAGACAGTATTTGCATGACTTTCTGTCTTCTTCCCCAAAGTACATAAGGAATACCTGACCACAAGTAGGTCAAAATTCACTTATAGTTCTTCCCATTCAAGCTTAATGCAGCACAGCTGTCACTTTGATTCCCAGACCATGGCACTTCACTATTTTATATTTCACCAAACTGCAAATATGGGGAGAGGATGGAGTGAGAACATAGAAAGGGCCAATAGAATCAAATGATATAAAGAATAAAAGAAGAGATTGAGAGGCACTAGAAGAAATGCAAAGATGGGTATAGCCCAAGTCAAGAAGGAGGGTCCTTGTCCTAACACCCACCAATTTTTTAGAAGCATGTCTTTTACGAACTCTGGCAATATTGCCAACAATACAGTTCAATAATGGAAGGCCAAAGGAAAGGCATGCTATCACCTGTACCCTTGACCTTATTCTGGGTACCTTCCTGGTCTGGCCCTGGAGATTCTTCATCCCATGGCCTAGCCTGTCTCTCTTGTTCTTCCCACATGCTCCATGGCCCATGCCATTTCCTTTTCTGTAATGCCCTCCCCTCCTCCCCACTTTCCTAGATCTTTTCTATCTTTTACCATGTGCTTAGCAAGCTTCCTCCATGGTGAAACTCTCGCTGCCTCTTCCAATCCAGCATTATGTCTCCATTCTCTGAATAACCAGGGACCTTTCTACAGATCATGTGTTCAACATGTAACACTTTCCCTCTTATTTTAGAGAATATTCATTCCACAAGCATTTACTGAATGCAGACTATGTGTCAAGTATTGTTTAGGTGCTAGTCTCTGTGTCCTTGAATAATAGAAAGTGATTAAACCATCTCTGTTGAATTAAATAGAATGAAATTCTAACAGCACATATTTCTTCTTTCCATGGAGGAACCTTTCCCATATGACCAGTCCTTGGTTCTGGTAGTGAGTGGCTCCCTGCTTCTTTCATAGAGAGGTTCTTTGTTTCTCAGGAGAGCAAATGGGTAAAACATATGCTGGGTGTTCTGAGGAGATCCTCCTGGTGAAGCATCACTGTAAAGTCCTGGGTCTGTGGATTGGTATCCAGGGCTTTGTGAACCCCTAATGTAGTATGTTCATTTGTCTTGTTTTCCATAGATTCTCTAGGGTCTTCACAATACCCCAGCATTGAACAATGCAGCAAATCAAAATTGTTCCAAGGAAAAAAATGACTCGGCCACAACGTTGTCATTGGGCCACTCTCAGAGGTTTCTCTGGAGCAATTCCAGACTGAGGAATTCTGATCTGCTCTGACCTGTGACAATGCAGTGGTGGTGGCCAGAAGGAGCCCATGAGCCAACTCTGATCTCTGAGAGAGTAGATTCCCTTTTCTCCATGTTTTTGGGATGGTTCCTGGTAGGATCTGAATGCATATTTGTTCAATAAATGTACAAATAAAAGAAAATTGGAATCCACCTCTGGTAAACAGTGGCAAAACTATACTAGAACAAGGTTTTCAACTACAGCACAGCAGCCTTGGCCTGTGGGTTTCTGCCTGCTCTGCACTCCTTTAATCCATAGAATCATCATCATGGATGTTGGTATTTGCTGATGCCGTGCAGTGAAACACCTTCTCCACCATGTGTCCAGCATCTCTCTACTGCTAGCCTAGAGGTTTGCTAAGACTAAGGATGTATGAGGTCCAGATACTCTAAGTGGTCAGCCAGACCCTTAATATCCTGAAATCCATCAGCTGTGTCTTTCCCACAGCATGTAGCCCCAAGAGTAAATTGCCATTTCTTCAAGGAAAACATTTTTTAAAATCATATTTTTCCCAGATTCCAAAAATAATATCTATTCACAAAAGAACACAGGAAAGACAGAAGGAGCAAAAAATAACAACTAAAATCTACCATTATATGCCCTAGCCTCATGATATTAAATTTGACCTCTTCCTTTCATCTTTTTAATGAATATAAACACATAAATACAAATACCCCAATATTATGATAGGGTAAAATATAATTAAGCCCATATATTGTCATTTGTTGGTCTTCTCCAAAACCCAAGACTGTCCTGCTTAACATTGAAAACTGATTCAGATCTGTCCTAACAATCCTGAGTCTAAACCTTAAGAATTTATCCTGTTGAAACCCACAATTCCTGGCATTTGGCTTGGCCTGTTAGTTTGAAAGACTTTTGGGACTGGGACTTGAATTTAAGAATAATTCTGTTTCACATAGAATTATGGGAAAGCAAGGTAATTTTTCATATAAATTCTTACAAAGTTCTGTAACAATAATGAATATTTTGATCAAATTATTCCCTCCAATTCAATAAATGGGCTCTTGATGTTGGGGAAGGGAGTTGGTTGATGGCTAGGTCTCAGGCAGGGTTTCTTATTGTGTAAGCTGCTATATTATGCTCCCTACTCCAAAGCCATGATGACTATGATCATCAAATTCATGGTGATACCCTCTCAATTAGTAACAGAGTGGGCATCACCATCCCAAAAACTTCAAGGCTGAGAAATGACTAATGGACTAAAGTAGACTTATTGTTATTCTATTATAGACATTATTATCCTAGCAATGGAAGGACTTTTATTATTGATATAAAGGCAGTGACCAACAGAGGTTCTGAGGGGAGGGAGATGGAAGAATAGGTGTAACACGGGGGCATTTTTGGGACATTGGAATTGTCCTGTATGACATTGCAATGACAGTTACAAGCCATTATACATTTTGTCATAACCTAGAAAATTGTGTGGAGCAGAGTGTAACCTATAATGTAAACTCTAGTCCATGGTTAGTAGCAATGCTTCAAGATGTGTTCATCAACTGTAACAAATGTTCCACACTAATGAAAGATGTTGTTAATGGGGGACAGTGTGGGAGGGGGAGGGGGTGAGGCATATGGGAATCTCTTATATTTTTATGTAACATTTATGTAATCTAAAGCTTCTTTAAAAATAAAAAAAATTAAAAAATAAACCAAATTCATGGTGATTAGCGACATGGATGCTAAGCCCTTCAGGAGGGAATGTCCCCTCCAGAAAAAAAACAAGAATAAAAATAAACACATTGAACTTCCTTTGCTTCATTTGTTTTTCTTTATTAGTTTTCCTTGCACAGAATCCTTTCTGGGAGGAAATTCTCCAAGTGCACATAATCAAAATGTGGGCAGTTTACCCTGACTTTTAGAGATGTCAGTTCTATTAACATGAACATCTTTCTGAAGATAAAGAAAAGTGAATGTCTTCCCAGCTCCTATTGTTAGCACCAACACTTTCTCATGTATTCACAGGAATACCAACTTCCCAAGAGGTGGTTGAGCAACCCAACAATGGTTCCTTGGAGAAAGAGAGACAGGCCTAACCCAACTCATTGGATTTGTCCAAAAGTATAGTATTTGGAATTCAGGAAACTGCAGGAAGTTGGGATTAATTTAAAAAGAGCATGTGAATAACTAATTGTGAATTATGCTAAAAACAAGCCAACTCCCATTCACAAGGAACATTTATTGACAAAAATGTTACTATGGAGTTGGGAGTAACAGATCAATTGTACCTAAACAGCATCAGAGATTCCCATCAGGCTTAGAAAAGCTGAGGAATTCCAGAAAGATTACCTGATAGGGAAAGAACAGCCAATGGGCAGTACGGGATTATCTACTCATCATATGTAAGAAGGTCATAAAGACAACAGTGCAAGTATGAAACCTATTTGAATTTGCAGGGTTTCCCTCTATAGAATTATTCCCCAAAAGAAAATTCCCGTTTGTTGATTTTTAAAATGAAATTGAAGTCACTAAGTCCCTGTGAGAAGTTATGTCCCACTTATGCCTACCACATAAGACATTCAATAATTTTTCATTGTTTTTTAAATTGATCAGTTGTTATTGAAGACAAGGAACATCCAGCTTCATATTAAAATTGTCCATGAATAATCCATTCCCATATGATAAACTTGACTGTATTATGTAACAGTCAGGGTTTTCTCTCACCTGTATCATATGACTTCCAAAACCAAAATGACTTAAAGGCCACTAGG
Source organism: Tolypeutes matacus (assembly GCA_026826555.1). Lineage (NCBI taxonomy): Eukaryota > Metazoa > Chordata > Mammalia > Cingulata > Chlamyphoridae > Tolypeutes > Tolypeutes matacus. Next base: position 41,211,450 of record JAKSZT010054215.1, read on the forward strand.
AAGTATTAAAATAATTTCAGAAGGTCTTAATATTTGCTTAAGTAAATGCCTTTAACTTCTTAGGACTCCAATTTATTTTATAGATCTGGGGTAATACTCCTGTTCCATGCATGCTATGGTAGCCAAGAAAGAAATTGTAAGAGGACTGAAAACTGTTAAAGTACTCTGGACACTGAAAGTATTACCGTGAGCAAGGAAAATAAATACCTCAATGAAAAACTAGTTCTCTAAAAATTTTATGAGCTCTCACACATTATTTCTGGTGCTAGAAGCCTGGCAGATCCCAGAATCCCCCTCCTTCCAAGGATGTTTGTCCACATGTCTGTGACACTGTCACCAGATACAAAGCCAAACCAAGGTAAAGCTTTGTGTTTTCACAAAAGCAGTATGAATACTTGCAGTCTCTGTTTCCCTTTCATGGCAGGCAATTCCCCTGTATTTTGGATTGGATGTGATATCCTGCTTTACCTTCTCTCAGAAACTGTATTTTCTTGGGAGCCTATTAATTGATGTCCATAGCTGACAACCAGTAGAGCTACAAGTTAACGACTGAAGTGTAGCTTCCACTAAGTGCAAGGAAGAAAAGTATGACTCTCCTCATCATGAAATGAGCATAAAGGCTTTTGATGAATGACCAGTTGGTCAACATCCTGGTTGAGTGCCTATCCTCTGCCTAGATGTGGATACCAGAAGTACAGGAAAAAACCCAGCTCTATCCTATAGTCTACACGATCTAGTTGAGAGGGTGATTATAAAACAAATACAAATAATAACACAGAATGTAAGATTTTATCCTCATCAGTAACATTGGGTGGCACGGAAAAAAAGTTGTTAAAGGAGTTAAGGAAAAGTAAACTGAGGGATTCGTTGATAAGAGCAGCTTTACAGAAAGCGTTGAACTTCTGCTGTACTTTAAAAGAATAGTACCTAGACATGTAGAAGTTAGAATGGTGCCTGAGAGGGCAAGGGAAGATACTGAGCTCATAGCAAGCAGATGGACTGAGTGAGGAGTAGTTAGATAATGAAAAGTCTTGACACATTGTCAGAGGAGTTTAGACTCAGCACAGCTGGAAGTAAAGACCCACTGGAGGTTTTGAGCAGGGGATTAGGCTGACAATATAAAACAGCTGAAAATACAAAACAGCAATCATTTTGGGGCTTTCTCCACAGGTACAGACAACTGAGGGACTAATCCAGGTATGACAGACTGAATATTTTGCACTGCCTCTGTAATATACCCACAATCTCCAATGTACACTCCACTACCACACCATGTCCAGCACTGTGTGTGTCCCAGTCCCAGTCATGAGAAAGGCCTCAATCAAGAGCAAATTGTTTAAGGAAAAGGAAAGCTGTGCACATTTAAAATAAATTATAGGGGTTAAGGTTAATTCCCAAATTAGGTACCCCTTGAACAGGCAAAAAATTATCAAAATTCCCCATTCCGAACTTTTGATAATTTAGATCAGAGGAAATTGACAATGACTTAGAGAACAGGCTTTGGAGTCCAACCACCTGGGTTCAGATCCCAGCTCTGCCACTTAGCAGCTGTTGATCATGGATACATTTCTTAACCTCTCTGGGCCTTGGTTCTCCACCTGTAAAATGGAAATGTAAGGACCTACCTTACAAGTGTGTTACAAGGATTAAACAATTTAATATTTGTTAAGCACTTAGAACACTGAGAGTCTAGCATATAGAAAGTGCTCTATAACAATAGTTTCCTAAGTAAAGGATTACAGTATCACAGAGACTTGTTTAACCCAAATGTTTTACGGATTTTAGAATGTTGATTATAGCAGAGATTTTCAACAGAGTGGAGTGAAGGCAGTGATGCAGATTATGGCCCCCAGGGACATTGGGCAATGTCCAGGGGCATTATGGCAGGGATCATAGATGCTGCTAAATATCCTCCAAAACATAGGAGGGCTCCCAGATAAGAAAGAATTATTCTGTCCAAAGTGTCAATCTCTTCAATAAGAGATTGAGAAACCCTGGATTACGATATGCACACATTGCTTCTCATTACAAGCAGGAGATCTGCGTGAAAAACTGGGGACAAAAAGTCCCAAATCTGTCCCCTAATGAACTTCTTACATTCTCTGTGTTTCTCTGCTAACCCATGTCAACACTCACTAACTAAAGCTTCCTATTTCTGGTTAGAGATAATGGCATAGTAAAGAAGGAGGAAAAATTGGGGCAATGCTATTTTCAACTCAGTTCAGCTACCGTGTGCTAACAGCGTCACCATGGCCATCTTTGCACCAAGTAGAACGTGTTGTAGAGAAGGATATGATTCCCTCAAGGAACCTTCCTTTTGGTTGGGAAACCAAGAGCAACATTTAGGAAATTATTAGAATGATTCATAGGACTATGTATGACTGAGAGTCAGAACATAGTTTCAGACCACACTTGCCATGACTGGTCCTGGAAAGGAAAAATCAGGGTGTCTACAGTATTCATGAAGGCTTCACAGAGAAGATCAATGCCAAGGTGAGCTTGAGAAGTGCATAAGATAATGATGGATGCAGGGAAAGGGAATTCTTTTGGATAGAAGCGGATTAGCAAAGGTGTGGTGGTGGGAATATTCACGTGTCCAGAGGAATTTTCTCTGGGGGCACTATTTAAGAGCTGAGCGGTGAGAAGTAGGAGGCTTGGTTAGATTAGGGAAAATGCTATTCTTAATAGATGAAGCCAGGTAAAGCACTTAGATTTCTCCCTGAGGTTACAGGAAAATATATACTCAAACTTCATGCGTGGAAATATGTGTTCAAATTCTCCTTGCGTAGAAATCAAACAGGAAAAAAAGATGTTGAAGACTAGGCTGTATCAGCATGAACGTAGCCTGCCGCAAGGAAGGAACAGGGGTAGATTGTGCCTCCTGCCTTCCCTTAGAGGAGAAGGGTCTTCTGCCCTGGAGACCAATGCATAAAGCACTAGCTGCTAAGTCAGTTGTGCGTTTTATGAGAAAGGTGTTGTTTAACCTAGCAACTGTTTTAAGTTTGTACACAATTGCCTGCCGAGATGCACTACCACACAGTACCATTTACAAACACCACCATGAGCCCAGCCTTTAGCTTGGGGTGGGTATTCATGTTTACTTAACTATCTTTTTTTTTTTGGTTACTAAATTATACATGTAAATCAATATGTATCTTGAATTTACATACCAAATGCAAATGGTGCGACTGTCACTTTTTCTCCTGTTCCATATTTATTCTCTGCAGAATGAATACCATATGCACCTTCAGTGAATTACTCTGGGCCTTTGCCCTTCTTCATTCCCAGAAAATCATTGTGGATGAACTGGGGAGAAGAGTTTGAATTTTCCAGGGTTTCCAAAGGGCTGAGCAGTGATGCACCACTGCATATACCTAACAGGAGTCAAGAATCGGACAGTTAGTGTAAACTGAGGAGGCATGTCCAATATCAGACAATAGCGAGTGAAGGTAGCAGATTAAAGACTGAAGAATGAATACCCCACTTAAAAGACATTAAATTTAAAAAGAAAATAAACCTACTGGGAGGTATGGAATAGAATTAAGCAAAGGGTCTGAGCTACTCATTGGCTGCTGTCATCATATGCCACATGTACCAAGAATGAAGATGTAGAATTAAGACAGAGCTGCCCCCTGTGCCTCATGACCCTCATCAAAAATAAACCCTGACACCCCTACGAAGATGCAGTCCCGACCTCCTTGCACCATAGCTCCCTTCTCATTGGGTGACCCTCTAACCTCGCAAGGGCCCATGACCCCAGCTGGTCTCTCTGGGCAGGGTACTATGCCTTTCTGTCCACTTCCTACTCTTTCCATCTTTCAGATGGTGTGGTTCATTCAACATCCTTATTATTTTTATTCAGTGGTTGCAACCCAAACTCCACCCAGAAATTCTCCCTCTATTACTTAAGAAATCGAGCTCCACTATTAATGAAAAAGAATTTAATTGACCCCAAGACATGATTACTGGGAGTATTTGGAAGCAGAAAAGTAAATCAGCTGCCCTCTCATTGCCCTCTTCTAATTTCAGCTCTAAAATCCCACCCTGCTATTTCTGGCATTGTCTTTCTTCCTATAAAAGAATTTCTACTACTATTAAGTACGTCAAATGGGAAAGATTAATTCTGAGGTTTTGTTAAAACTAAATTTGAGTCTGATCGCTTTCACCAAATCTCATTGCATTTTTTTGCCAATTCAGTACAGTATCCCATTAAGAGCTATCAAATTCAATCAAGGTATTCAATTCTTATGGTTCAACTTTCCTGAAATTCTGTGCTCTTTTCTTCTTCTCAATGAACTTTGCTAACTACATGCATAGAGTTGTCATTCAACCTTAGTTACATCAAACTGATGCATTTCAAGTCTTTCATATCTAAGACAGGAGCAATAAGACCTTAATCATTTCCAAATGGAAACAAAGTTCTCCAGTCGTTGACAGCCGTGCGGTGTCAGCAGCCTAGACTTTCCTGTTGTCATGTCCACCTGGTGGAGAGATCTCCACTCCCTTTCAATTTGACCCATCCCCACTCCTCACCTATTGAAAGAATGCCTTGGGAATCAAATTATTTTTGAAGTGCAGTGACTAATTTAAAAGACTGAAAGTTTTCACATCTCATTCAAAGATGAGAGTTCATGTTCATAATACCCTAAAGTAACTTGAGCTATATTTATTTAATTTACTTCCTCCATACCACATCCACATATATCAGTCTTTTTTGTGTGCTAGAAGAGAAAACAAAACAATGTACACTGTAATGGAACCACTAATGAGCTGATACTATCTGCTGGGCTCTTTAAAATGCTGTTCCCTTCCTGTTTTGCATTTGTTGGGTTATAATTTTAAATTACATATGCATTCCCAACTCTTCTCCTCACTCAGCCTCTCTAGTGCTTTCCTTTTTCCCTTTCTTTCTCTCTCTTATCCAAGAATCACAGTTCTTTAGGGCTTGGTAGAGATCCACACTTTTTCCAGCATGCATACATACACACACATGCATCAAAACACCCTATATTTTAGAATACCAAAACTTTAGCACCATATGATTAATTTTATGTTGAAGAAGGCAGTTATATGTTCACAAACTCTCCTTGCATGTATGCACATACATACATCCTGCATTGCTTCCCTTCAAAATAACTTGTTTGAGCTTCAGTTCCCTGACATTTAGGAATATTTGACTGCTTCCTATGGGTTTCTTTGTTTCCTAATGGATTTCATTTTTGTTTGTTTGTTTTTGTGTTTATTTAAGCAGAATCTTCAGTGTCTGGTGAGGGTACCAGAATGAAGCTTTCTGAGTTTGGAAGAGGAATAATGGCTTAGGTGGGAGAAGAAAGAGGAAGATTTTACGGATAGGGTGATCATATGTCCAGCTTTCCCAAGACAGGCATGGTTTTCACCTGTTGTCCATTATAATTATTAGTAACACCCCTTTTATTTTCAATAGAAGAACATTTCAGAAAGGTCAACTCTAGTCTAAGTTATGGAGTAAACCAGAAATCCCTATGCTCAACACCCAAATTTTAGTCTCCTTGAAGTCAGCTTTTTCCTATGTGAATCATCCCTTTTAGACACAAGATCTTCATGCTGAGCTCTGATTTCCCTACTCTCCACCCAACTCTACAACTCCTAACCACAGTCTGCTAAAATTTGGTGGAAGATCCTTGAATCTTACACCAAACCCCAATGAAGTAGAGACTTTCCAAATTCAGAGTCCTAGTAAATAACAGATTGAGGATTTGGATCTAAGATGATTGACTTTGTTTTTAGTTGGTTGCTCCACCACCCTGTGTGTGCTTAATCTTATGTCAGTTTCCCCAGACTATAACCCACTATATGGTGCTTCTGGATTTGAACCCAGAGCCTCTCATCCACCTTTCCCATTGCCTCTACCTAACTAGTCTAACAGAGGTATACCAAGAGCCCCACTGTGCCAGAGCCTTGGACCTCATTCTGGTGTGTGTGTGTGTGTGTGTGTGTGTGTGAGTGTGATTGTCCAGCTATGACCTAACAGAAATCAGGATGCAGGCAGGGACTGATGGGCTGGACAAAATACTTACTCTCAAAGACCCTGATCATAACAGTCCCGTATTTCTGCCACTTAAACCCACAGAAAGCTCATGTTCCCATGAACTCAATGCACCCTTGCTCTGTAGCTCTCATTTAGCCATGAAACACTATGGCTCAGTGGCATTTCTTACCTTTGTCATTTTTTCATGAGTGACTCCCCAATTTGACTGTAAGCCCCTTAAGTGCAGGGACAGGGTCATCCCTTCTAGCACTTATCAAAGGCTGAACATACAGAAGTTGCCGAATGGATTTTGGTTAACGACCAGTCTAAACCATTGAAATGAGACCCTAAAGTTGTATATTTTAGTAAGACCTAAAAGCCTCAGTGAAATGGAAATGTCATCTAGAACATTTCTTTTAAACATCCTTTGGACACTCAGTATTGTGGAGTTATTGGATATCAGAGGTGGGAAGGACTTTGCAGACTGTCTAACATAAATGCTTTGTTTTACAGATGAAAACTAGGCTAACAGATGTAAAGTGACTTGCCCAAGGTCATACCACAAATTGGTGGTAGAATTGGATTCTAGAATGTTCACTGACATCACCTATCCCATCAGCCTTCTTCCTTGTAAGTCATGCCCAGCATTCAGAAAAGGACTTTGAGGTAGAATATCAACTTCCTAGTCAGGGAGTTTTTATTTGGCTGTGAAATAGAGGCATGTGCTCTTGCAATATAATTTCTTGGCTTTTTTCTTGTAATTTTAGGATTTTTTCCCCTTAAAGTCTTCTTCAGACCTGTAATCTCCCAAACTGCTTGTCCAAAATGACTCTCTGTTCTCCACAGGAGGAAACCTTCTGTGGAGTGCCTGCCAAAATTCAAGAAAATTCTTCACAACATGCCTCTGCCAAGGTAGGTCTCCAGACCTTCTTCTCTCTACTCTCCCCACTCTTCTTTGGATTCTTACCTCATCTTTCCCTCTACAGTCAATGTCACACAGCTTTGTTTGTGTGTGTGTGTGTTGTTAGCTTCTTCCTTCCTTCTCTCTTCTCTGTCCTCTTTATTTCCTTCCTTGCTTTGCTCCAGAAGCAGACATATGTTTCTGGCACCAAGCCCTATCCTGGCTCCAGACTTCTCACAGAAACTTCCTCTCCCTTCCTTGACATTACACATAGCACCTCCACCCCTACCCCGCCCAGGAGTTCATTGGCTATTTCTTCTAAGACTCAGGGTTTCCCCTTACTGCCTCTTCAGGAAATCTCTTTTAAAAAACAAAATTGAATATAATGTCTGACATTTTTTCTTGCTTAGTTGCTTTCTATAACATTTAGTAAATACTATACTATTCTGACATATAATTTGGAGTAAATTTATTATATGTGGTCCTTTTTATAAAAGCTCTTTAGATTATCAATCTTGCAGTCCATATCACAAGCCTGTATTACAATGTTGTACTCAAGGCAAAATCAGATTAAACTTGAACTCATTATACTTCAGGACTATGCTTTGCATACCACTTTTATTTTCTGTAAAATATGCAATTGCAGCACAAAAATTCTGACAAGAGCCAGCACCCTGGGCAAGGTAAGATATGAAATATGAAATAGAAAAGTTAAAAGATAAACAAAAACCAAAATGGTGGTTTATTAAAGATGAGGAGAAAGGAGGTAGGGAGAGAGACTATTAGTTTCAAATTGGCCATTCATTCTTACAGAAAGAAAATAGATCAAGAACATTCTTTACAAGATCCCCATCCGGTCTTCATAATGCATTCAGCAACCTCCCTCAAGCCCTCTGACACACCCAGCTGGGCATGTCCCATGTCTTTTTCTTTGTTCTCCTTACTCCAGGTCCCGCAGATGATAACCTCCTTCCTGCTTTCCTGAAGCTACCTACTTGAACCTCTGCTTTCATTTCCCCCTGTTTTCAAAGCCATAGGTTTCCTGAGCAACTGAGTCAAAAGCCCTTTCTCCCTCGTTCCACCTCTCCTCCTTCCTGCCAGCTTCAGGAACCCCTTGGCACTGACAATACCAGTGTGTGTGTGGTTTTTTCCAAACAACACCCTGTCCTTAGTCTAAGCAAATGCCTGGAGATGACTCCTGGACACATGCGTGCACACCCTTTGCTCTGCCCTCCTTCAGGAATCTTGGGGATATAATACAAGGGGAAACCTTGCCCTCAAGAGGTCACAGGCAGGACAGAGAGAAGTCAAGTATACATGGAAGAAATGAAGAACACCTAGAAGAGAAGAGCCATAGATGGTCAATAAAACGATGACCAGTGGGTACCCAGATACCAAGGAGGGCAGAGGTCAAGGAAGGCTGAATGGAGGCAGGGGGGTTTAGGACTGTTGGCTCTCAGAACAGGTGACATGCAAATCTACTAGAGTGAGGGAAACCCCTGTGATGCTTCAACTGCAGCTTCCTCTTGCAACACCTGGAAGTTTTAAGAAAGCAATGAAGCCATAACCGCCAAGTACAGTCAGAAGGAGGTTTGGGGGTTAATGAGTTTTGTTAGTGCGTTACTTTAATTGCTGTCGCTATTTCTGTACATATGCCTAGAGGCTTGCAGTGAATGCATTTTATTATTAATATTAAGCATTTTGTAGAGCACTTTCTGTTTGCAAAATGCTTTACAATCATTAATTAGTTATTCCTCCTGACACCCTGGTGTGGTGATCCAGGCTTCATTCAGTTATAAACAATGGCCCCAGCATGCTTAGGTCAAATGACTTGGCCAAGGTCACCTAGTCCATTAGGGGAAAGACTAGGAGTAGAATCCCACCCCCATCTCCCTTCATGCTGGGGCAGATGCTGTAGGACCCAGCAGCTTCCCTGTACACAGCTCATAAATGTTAGAATAAATATATAAATGGAGCCAGAGGCAGAAAAAAATGGTTTCAAGGCCTCATTGCCAAGGTCTGGGGACACCTTTGTCGTGGTGGCACGGAACTAGAAATTGCTGAGAGAAGACCAAAACTGAGCTTCAGTAATAACACAACCTTCCAGAATCTCATGGCTGGTTTTAACGCATCCTCGTCCGTGCTGCTGGCTCTTTGAGTCCATTTCCTTTGCACAGTCCTTTTTAACTCTGAAAGCACTCACTGCCCGAAAGGGCTCCAAGATGTATAATAACGTGGCGATGCCTGGTAGAGCACCGTGTCAGTTTAATTTGAACCAATTTGACAAGTCTGATACCCTTTCAGGACAGCAGCCCACCCTGAGACACGAGGCGACAAGAGGCTTCTCTTGTTAGGCTCTTCCCCTTGCTGTGTCTCCTGCAGGTAATTACCTCAGATCAAGAGACCGATTGTAAACGTGTTAGGTTTTGCTGACAACACAAAGCTGGGGAGAGGCAGGAACTCCAGTTTGAGAGGCAAGGAAAATGCAACACGATGTGCTTCCCTCTCTAAACTGCTATGCAGCAAATGAAATTCAGTATTGACAAAGGCACATTATGCCATTGGCCAGGGAGAGGGAGGCCCCGGGGAAAGTGCTGAGCTGCAGAGGGAACATTTTGTAAAGGTGTCCCTGGGCCCCACTGCTACAAAAACCACAGAGGGAATCGGCAAAGCCAAGAGTCTCTGGGAGTTGTCTTTTTATTTTAAAATACTGCATCAGCTTGGGAAAGAGGTTTTTTGGCTTTTTTTATTCCCCACACTTTCCCCACACCTGCCCACGTCCACTCTCTGGTACGTCTGCCAATTGGAGTAGCTCTCAAAGACATTTTCCAGGGATTAGTGATCAAAGCTGACATCCTGTAAGGAAATAGAGATCTTCTAAAAACAGGAATACCCAATTTAAATCCCCTTATGGCAGACTATTTTTTTTATAAAGAAAAACCTGTTTTGCCTCAATGAGGACAAGACAAGCCCAGCCTTGATTTATGCTCATTACTCTCACAATCTTCCTTTCCGATGTGAGAGGGGATCATGACTGTTCAGTTCGTCGCACATTTCTCACTTTCATTTGATGGTATTTCTAGAAAAATGTCACAGGACCAGATGGGCCACCTTCCCCCGCAACTCCCAAAGTTAGCTTTACCTTCAACTAGAGGGAACACAATCAATAGTTTTTGCACATCAATCTCAAGGTTTCCTTTGGTCGATATATTTATTTTGTTAAGCAATCTTACCATGTGCTAAAATGAGCTCATACTCAGGATCCATCGCTCTACTAAATGCTGGATAGTTGCATTGGGCTGCAGTTAATGCGCTCATGACAATAAGATACCACTGTGTGTCCTCAAGGAACTTACCATCTACATGAGAACAGAATATAGATGTAAAAAGAACAGCTCTGCTCAGCCATAATGGAGATGGCTCAGATGGACAAGAGGCAGAGAATCAGAACTACAGGAGTCTGTGGGTCAGAGATAAGGATCATCGACTGGGAACTCATGGAAGAAGAATAGTTTGAACAAGGCGTTGAAAAATGAATATAAAATAGTTATCTGCACAGATATATATATACATTTATCAGATATAAATATATATATAATATATATATATTTCTTTTTTTTTTTTTTTCCTAGTCTGAAAGTCTCATTTGAGCTGGAATTCCTGACCAGTGCTCTTTGAAATTCTATTTGACTGCTCTTCAAAGTTCTAGAAACTAGAGAGGAATTCGGTTTGATGTTTCTTTGATTTACAGTGAAGGCACTCCAGGACCAGTACTGTATTTGTGTTTTCCTCTGCACAGGCCCTCATTCCTGGACACAGAGGACTTGGCTCCCTTTTGCATGACTTTGTTTTCCTGGAGAGGTTCTAAGTCCCTGGTGAATTCCCCAAGGTCCCCTCTCTCTTGACCTAATGAAGTACTCACAGGGCCTGAAGACTTCTGGAGGAAGGCAAGTCCTGATTCCTCTGGGAGAGTGTCCACTCACTGACCAAGCCCCTGGCAGATGGCATCCTTCCCTGACACCCTGTGCACTGTGTGTCATTGATCAGCTCCTTTCAGGGTGGCAGGGTCTCTTGAACAAATTCCTTCTGAGTGTCTGGTATGTACCAAAGTGTCCTTTGTATTATGGAAATAACATATAGCACTAACAAAATACTTATTGTGCGCAAAGCACTGCATTCAATGCATAGCATGCCTTACTTCATAGAATCCCCTTAATGGCCCTGTAAAGTAGATACATCTATTATCCTCATTTTTCACAGGGATAACCTGAAGCCTAGGGGGTTGCTAAGAATTTCAAACCTGTACATAGTAATTGACTCTGCCAAGGTCAAAAGCAGCTTTGACTGACTCCAAACCTCCCACTCTTAATACCTGCCTCCCTATATGAACACAAAGCAGAGGTCCTAAACATTTGTTCCAGTGAATAAGTAACAAATATGTGTAGTGTATAGTTTTACAGGTGAAAATCTTGAATAAGTTAGCCAGCCCTCCATCTCTACTCTTAAACTTGTTTGTACCATAATTCCACTTCATACCCAACTTTTCTGATGATTAAAGTCCTTCTACATAAAGTTTTGCTGTGTCGGTATCTAGCGCCTTTAGCTCTATCATAAGGACTGTCCATTCTATGTGATTCATATTAATGCATGCTTATGATAAAAGTCATCAAGAATAAGTCTCAGTGGAGAAATCTATAGAACTTCCCTCTGGCACTGAGGTACCAGGGATTTATGACATTCCCAGAAGACATTCATATAGCAGGTTCACTTTGAAATCTCCACATCTAATTTAATTTTTATTCAATATATGTTTATTAAACATATGCCATGTATTCAACTCAGTTCCTAGTACTGAGGGATACAAGAGAAAGAACAGAACATTTTCTGAGTAAATTTACACCTTAGCTGGGAATAAAGGATATGCATGCATAAAAAAACAAATAACCACATAAGGGAGAATGTGAAGTCCAAAAATATGGTCATATATACTGTAGCAATAGTATATATCAGAACTCAAAGAAGGAGAGGTCAATATTGAAAAGAGCATTGTCCTGGGAAATGAAACGGGTGAACTCCTAACTGGGCACTGATTATGAGGAGGGTGTCATCATTGAGAGATGGGGTTTTCCACCAAGAGGAGAGGCAGGATTATGGCCAGTAGATGTGCAGGACATAGAAGATGTGAAACAAACCGGCAGGCGAAGCACATGTTGTGGAGGAGAGACGATGAGGTTGGGAAAACAGTTTGATGCTTTGAGGGCCACCCCCATGCACTTCAATACACAGAACTATAGGATGTTCTTCTCCTATTGACAAGAGAAACTAAAGGCCCCAATTATAACTTGGAGGGACTGGCCAGAGCCCCCTGCAGACTCTCATTGAAATAGTTCTCATCAAGAGAACACTTAAGAGGATGGAAAGGGGGTACAAATGGCCAAGAGCAGGACTTACTGAAATGAAAGCAGCAAAATAATTTCCCCGATTGCCACTGACTATTAAAATAGGCCATGAGGGTCCATGGTTATTACTTTAACAATTAGTTAATTTTAGCAGCAGGAAGGCCATTAGCTGACCAGCTCACTCCTCTGCCCAGCATATCCTAGCCAATGAGCTGTGATTGGGGCAATAAAAATGAGATTGTACCCAGACAATAAAATATTTAGACTTTTAATATGTTGTTGGAAATGGACTACATTTTAAAGTGACAGAGCATCATATTTTCCTTCACTTTATTTTTTCAAGGCCAGTGTGCCTAATCTTTGCCTCAGCAGTCTGAGATAAGGTATAATGAAAACAACAGAAAAAGAAAGGGCTGTGAGAAGAAACAAATGTTAATGAAATTAAAAAGGAAGTATGCAAATATGTTCTGTGTTGTACTGTGAGTAGAAAGACTTGGGTTTTGTTTCTAAAAAGGAAAACAGCATAAATAGGAAATTGGCATATTTCATAACTAATATGGGAACTAATGATGTAAACATAACTTTATCTGTGATGAGTGTCTATGGCTTATATCTTTATCCATAAATGCCACCCAAATGTAAGTAAAGTGCCCATTTAAGATTATGTGCAGAATGCATGAAAATAACTCAAATATCCCATATGCAAGTTAATGTAAATATTTTTTTTGCAAAATCCCTGAAAATGGAAATGAGTAGGCACAACTTTCCATACCAATAAAGCCAACATTCATATTGCTATTTATTTTCAATGGAGGTTTGTTTTTCTACATCAAATGGTAAGTGTAATGTAAACTTGAGATTTATCCTGAGGTGAGGCTCCTGAGCTTTAGCTTTCTTACAATATGCCCCTGCTCTAAATATACAATAACAACATCCAGTCGGAATTGGTTTCTCATCACCCATGGTCTATAGTTCAGCATCCTTCGTTCTTAACTTACTAGAAATCTACTTTCCCTTTTTCTCTACCTATCAGATACTACCCAAACATGAAAGGTCATTTTGTGCATCCTTAAAAATTGAGCTGCCTGCTCACAAGAGCGCCCCATATCTCACAATATAATAGAGATTTGAAACATTCTCAGCAGATTTGATTGTGGCCTAAAGCATTCAGAGAAGACTACCAGGAGGCTGAAACCTGAACAGGCCATGAAGGATGAACGCTGTTTGGACAGGGAAGAGGAGAGAGGGAAAAGATAAGGTCCAGATGAGGGAGGATTTAAGGAAGGCACTTGCGACTTTGCCAAGGGCAGAGGAGGCTCAAATACAGAGCTGTAGCAGAGCAGCCTGTACCTTACCCATGGCCCTCGAAACCAGCTAGTGCACACCAGAGCACACAACTCCATTCAGCCCGAGTCCTGCAAACCTCACCCAGGAGTTCTTTCTGCATCAGACCTTCAGGTGACTGGCCCCCAGGTTGCTTTCATGGAATTACATCAGCGCTGACTTCCTGATAATGAGTTAGCTTCAAATTTACTAGTATTCATTATTTGCTTTAAAAGAAGGAAGGAAGGGAGGGAGGGAGGGAGGGAGGGAGGGAGAGAGGAAGGAAGGAAGGAAGGAAGGGAGGGAGGGAGGAGAAAGAAGATAATTTACATTTCCTGATTCAAATCCAGGGTCTATTCATCATCGCCTGCACATCGCTTATAAAGATGATAAATGAATGTATAGTAACTGAACCCTAAAACAAAATAATGTGTTTTCCTTAAAGCTTCGCAGGACTGCATTTCCGTTGTAATTAGTTTACCTTTTTAAATCAAATTCTGTTAAGCGGCAGTCAAAATGAAAGCTGATTTTCAGACTGCTAAAAGCAGCTCAAAAAGGGAAGAGGAGAGAAAACAAGGATACTTTTTCACTTTCAGTGGTGCAAAAATATCAAGGTAATTGTATAACTTTCAGAAAAAGCAAGAAAATAACCATGTCTTGCTGATTGTATGATATTCAAATATAGAATGCTATAAGAAAGGCTACCACTTGGTAAAGACCTAGTTAAACTGCTATTCCATCTTCAGAAATTCACATCGAGAAGGACAGCGTTAGATTTTTATGGTTCTACAGTGCCTATAAGATAAATTCCAAGCCCCCAAATATTACTATCTCTGTCCATATATATTTTAACTTTAGTACCGCACCCTAAACCAAATCTCCATTCTCTCAAATTTTTCTACTTAATCTATCTTGTAGGTCCTTGCTTCTGCGCCATGTATTACTCTCTGCCTGCATTGACCTTACCACTGGCCTCTCTGCCTGGATTCAGTTCTAGCTCACTTACCATCTCTGTAGAGCCTTCCCTGGAACCTCCACCTCACAAGGGTAGCTCATTCGGCAGCTAGATTTTTTTTTCTATCACTCGTGTTTCACTTGGCACATATACAATTGTGACATCTTTTGTATTGTTTTTAGTTTTTGAATAGCTATTAGCTTCTCAGATGTTTTCAGTGTGTCTTATCTCTGATAGTGTTCATAATCCTTGACATTAGGGGTCATGTCTAATAGAAGTATCTGTTTACCATTGACCGATAATATTGGGGAAAAGAAAGAGAATACTCTCTGGACTACGCAGCGGTACTGCGAAAGTAACATGACTTTGCCTCAGAGGGAACCTAAGACCCCAGGTAACCTTCATCCCCTTCCTTTTTCCCAGAAAGAGAGTGCAAGAGGGAACGTGTGCCCTCTGTCATATCTGACATGTGTTGGGTATCCTTTTCCCCACAGAATCTGTACTTACATTGGAAGTATTCAAATTCATCTTGAGTAGCCCTGTCCCTTTGTTGTACATTCTTTCTTAGCCCCATACTCTGATGATCCACGGCCACCATCCCCCAAATGCATGCACACCCAGGCAAAATGTTCCAGGACCATTACAATCTTAAACATTCTTTCAATAACCTGTTTTCAGATCGTGCCTTCTTTTCCTGGGTAAACATTCATTAATGTCTTGGACTCCAGGTGCTAGAGTATGGCAGCTTCCAGGAATGCATCCTGTATTCACTATTCATGTGCTTCGTTCTGTGATAATAGATAAGAGCTAGCACTGAATGAGCACAAACCCGTGTCAGGAAATCCGTTAGATGATTTACAAATTTCTAGTCTCATTTACATTTTCAACATTTGCACATGACATTGCACCTTTACTGACAGCCTTGGAGGAAGAGATGCTCATCTTCCTATGCAAACCTAAGTTTTTACTTTAACTCTAGATTCTAAACTCTCTGCAAGGATTTTTAATCTTGGAAGCTGACTTCTCACTCTCTCTCGCTCTCATTCTCTCATTGTCTCTCTCTCTCTCTCTCTCTCTCTCTCTCTCTCTCTCTCTCTCTCTCTCTCTCTCTCTCTCTTTCTTTCCTGGGTGTTTACAAGGCTATTTTTTTTTTCTCTATTAGGTAACCTATTTCCTTCCAGAATCATTTAACTGTGAGTCTTCTTGTTGACTTCATATTTCAGAAAGTCCTTTCAACGAGCATACGAAGGTCTACCTTCACTTTTAGAACTATTTCTTTTATTTCATTTGTATTCATATATTGCACCTGACAGTCTTTCAAAATCCTTCTTCAGAACAATCAATTATTTACGTATGTTGTCCCTTTTCTCTCTCATTTCTGGATGGGAGTCTGAGGTCTGCATGCTCTTCAACTAGCAAAGGCTTCCCCTCTGCAACCTGGTCTGGATTCTGTGTCCTGGGAGCAGTGGCAGGTAAGATATGCCTGCGGTGACCAGAGCAGCTGTCATGGAGCATCCTAATTACAGCCAGCGAGTAGTCACTCTCCTAACCCAGTGCTCACATGCAGGATTGGTTAAAACGGACGGCTTGGCCCTATCCCCAGAGTTTCTGATTCAATAGGGGGGAGGGCATGAGAATTTGCATTTCTAGTAAGTTTCCAGGTGATGCTGTGGCTGCTGCTGGGCCAGGGACCACACTTTGGGAAGCGTTGCCCTAAATAATAAACCTAAATGGTCTTCTCTTGTGCCTGTGGCAGGAAAGTTAAAAATCGTTTCATTTGTTTTCAGAAATTATAAATAGCTATGTCAATCCACGCCATCTAGTAGGGAATTTATTTGCCTATTTGTTTTTAAATTGGCCTCCAGAATGGAAGTCAGAACAGGACAATATACATTTTCAGAAAGCATTTCAAGCTTGTTGCTCCCAATGCTGATTAAGAAAGTTCCAATCCTGTACTTTGTCATTAATGAAGACTTTGTTTTTACTGCTGCAATTTCTAATTTATTTGCATTCCTTTCTTTTCTTATGCAAATTTCCTCCTATCCATGTTGTTATTTATTCTATCACAGTTTGATCTTAAAAGCCTTTTTTTTTTTTTTAACGGATTTTTTTCATTTCATAGAGGCTATGTCTCATATCTTATTAAATATGTCATTCAGTTTTCTGAAATTATTTCTGGATATTTTAGTACATCATTTTCAAAGGTTAGCTTTCTTTCAATGTTCAGGATGATATTTTATGCTCTTTTACCTTCAGTATTTTTGTCATAGGTTCTGATCTGCTTTTCTTATGCCTATACATTCTTAAACAATAAGATTTATGCACTTCGCTTCAATATAAGCACTTAGTGATCTCTAACTGCTCATATTTGAATGAGTGGTGATCTATTTCAATCTAATCTTTTTCAACAGACATGATGTGTAAATATTCTCTGCTGTTATTCACTATTCACCTGGTGCTTGTCAGAAAAAAAAACAAGAACTACTACAAAAACAACCTTCTCAAATCTTCAGCTGGAATGCAATTTGACACACCATCCAACCAGACCAATGCCAAACGTGGAGTTCTTTGCTGGGTTGAGAGGATTAATATCTTACCCATTGCCAGAGTCCTAGAACTGATGTCATATATTATATACAAATAAGTAGAACAATCCCCAGTGTGCGGTGTTGTTAGAGATCTTCCTGTCTCTGCCACTTCCCAGAGCACTGTATTTGTAGGATCCATCAGTCAAAATACCAAACCAATCTTCCTTTTTCATCCCTATCCCACCCTTCTCTTGTCCTCATGTCTAAAGGTAAAGGGGACCCATCTCTGCTGAAAAATGTTCCACCAATACAGCGAGTGAGAGTTGCTCTCCTAGGGTTATGAACAATACAGGCACTATAAGAACCTAGGTCCTGAGCCCAAGGAGAAGACACTAGACGTGGGTTGAATTAGCTCCACTGGGGTGCTGTTCGTGCAGAGCTGCATGCATGGGCACAAATGATTTTTCTCAGTCCCACTACATGGACCACAGAGATGTCGAAATATCTCTAAGACTCTGGCAACAGCTTTCTATCCACTTAACTCCCCTAGCTATTCATTTGAATTTGTTGTCATAAACTTTCCCTTGGCAAGTTTGTCCAAAGTCCCAGGGATTCACCTAGAAAACACCTATCAATTCTTTAAAGCCCAACTCAAGGGCTAATTCTTCTGATGCTTCTCCTTATTTCCTCAGGCAGAATTAATGTTTGCTTCTATTGCCACTTTAAGCAACAGAAAAAAGGCACATAAGTTACATTGTAATTTTTTATTTAAAATAAACAGGCTTATTTCTCACTAGACTATGAGCTTCTCCATCTCAAAAAATGTGTCATTTTTTTAAAATAATTTTTTCTCTTAGTACAGATCATTATATAAGAGTTAATTCAATAAATCTCTGATGACTGAAGTAATACATATATGAAGAAAGATCAAGGTTAAAAAAGAGTATGAAGCTGTGACAGTAGCATCTTAGAAATTAGCCAGGGGCATATTTCCAGGACTCCTGATGGCAGAGCATAAGGTGGCATCTTTCTCCATGCAAACATGAGCTCTCCATCCGGCCTCAGGAGCATTATCCAATCTTCCTCTCGGATCCTATTCCCTCTATTTTGTCAGGTAATGGGAAAGCTACCCTCAGAGAGATCTGTGGGAGTTCTCAACAATCTTTTAGCCAGACACCTGAAGAATATAATTTTCCAGAATGTCTCTGTATATAAGGAGATGGAGTATGAAGAAGAGCTATGCTAAGTACACTAAGTACCTGAAATGTCATTACAAAGGTCAGGTCAAGCACAAAGCCCACTGGAACCAACCGCAAAAGGCTTCTGGGTGGCTGGGAGATAATCCAGGAGGGAGAGGACAAGCCTGGGGAAGCAAAGATGAAAGGAACCTTCCTGTCTGAAGCTCTGTGTCCCTGTACCCTGCTCGACAGGAAGAAACAGCAGTGCTGGGCAGCATGTCATCTGGGTGATCTCATCCACAATGCTGATGAAGCTCCTATACCTCCTGCTCTGACAAAACACCCCCAGAAAGCAGAATACTAGTTCAGAGTTCTAGGACAGAGACAGGCAAGTAGAGTGGGAACCTGGATAGGATTCAGGCAATGTTATTGGCAGAACTTCTTGGAAAAGTAGAGGATATGGTCCTCCAGCCAGGAGATGGAAAGCACTTAGTGGAAAAATACAGGTGGTTGATGGGAAACTCTAAATGTGGTGTCTTACATCAGTGTCCATCTTGGTGGCCATGATATTGTGGGTCACAGGAATGCCCTGCCGCCATAAGTATGTGCCTTTATTACATGATAGCAGACAAAGAGAGGGATAGTTTGCTGGCCAAAAATTTAAACTCCTGGCTTTCCACTGCTCCCAAATCAGCATGCCTGGGTTTGGAAGCAGATGCCTGATTTCCTCAATTTTTAAGAGATGGAAAACATGCCTCTTCTTTGTGACTGGATAATTTACATCTAGTTCTCCTATGGCACCTTTGTGCCAATTTTCTGGGTCCCTCTGTTCAAATTGGAAGACCTGACTGCAATAAGCCTATCCATCCTGAGTGGCAGTAATGTCATTTTTCATGTACCAAAGGGCTGTAGGTGAAGATATAAGTTATTCTCCTCCTGCTCTCACTGCCAATGTATGGTGTTAAGGAATGGAGGGAGCAATCTGCAATGGCAGCTCAAAGAAAGATTGGATGCACAACTTTATCTCCAGGCTCACATTCGCATAAAACACACTCTACAAGTCCTGAGAGCTGGAGCATTTGGATAGTTGGCCAGTTTATCCTGAAGCACTTTAATGAACCAGTCAATTCTGGGTATTGTTCAAAGAGATAGGATCTGGTGGCCCTGGTCCTGTCATCCATTGAGTTTCTGAGATGACACTGTCATTGTAGTAGGTGCTCTGGAATGCCCACACTGATCCAGTGTAATTGATCCTCTGATTGACACAGGAGATCATCCCATCACTGGATCTTAACCAACTGATGAGATGAGGTAAAGAGTGCCCTGAGTACCCATGTTCTCTAGTATAGGGAGAGCTCTGCAGACATAAAGAGAACAGCATATCTTCAGGACCTGGGTGATATGTAGGCACCTCTAATGCCCCTCCCCTATAGCAGGAGTACTGAGATATGGTAGAAACTTTTCCCCAGGGAACCAATGAGAGCAACATAAGTATTGTCTATGAGTGCTATCATATGGGGCATGGGGTTTCCCATGTCCTCAACTCCTGCTGGCTTCCAGGTCGGCACATTCCATTAAAGCTCATGTAGCAATCATCTGAGTCCCCATCCTGCCTGAGTTCACAGGAAATCCAACATCTTACTGGGTACTCATCCCCAAGTAATGCTGGGACTATCCAAGGGATGCTTACTACAAATCTCAATATCTGTCCAAGCATATTCTGTCACCTCGGGCAACCAGCTGTTCTGGAAGACAACATCACTTCTCTCCTACATCCCCTCTCACCAAATCATAACTGAGTCCTGCACGTGACCACTACGGTCGCTTGGCCACATCACCTGAAGGAAGAATGCAGTCTACACTAAAGAATGGCTAAGACCAGACTGGAAGAGTTTAAAATTTATCAAAAACTTAAGGATATTGGAAGATAGTTACAATAGAGAAAGCACTTGACACTGGTTATAAGATGTGGGTCTTTCTAGATTAGCGAGGCTGTACCTCCCATACAGTCATCCTCTCAATAAGCATGTTTTTGACATTGTCCCCATGTCTGAACTGAAGCATCACCCTTCCCTCAACACCTCAAAGCCCAGCTATTGGAAGGTTCCTTTCATTCTCAGTCACACATTCACATATTGGTCTGCAAAATAATCTGTAGACATACAGATCTGTCCACAATGGCACAGATTTATATTACGATGCTGAATGAATTATCTCCTCTTTGTTTTGAGCCCTCTACTCCAAAGAAGAATTTTGTGGTTACCTACATCTGATGCACAGATTCACTAAAATATTCCCTCCACCAAAAAAATAATATTAGGTAATAGTAACTAAATTTTATTGGTAGAGTACCAGACTCTGGGACAGTCTTATGAGTTTTGTGTGTATTAATTCACTTAATTTTCACAAAATTTTATGAGATAGTTATTATTATTTCCATTTTGTTGGTTAGGCAAACAAAAAGTAGAAGAGATCATTAATTTTCCAAAGAAAGAAAATGAAGTAAAAACTATACTTCAAATGGAAATACCAAGTTAAAACCAGCCAAAAAACTTGCTGCAGTTTTAGGATAGTAGCACTACTACCTCCTATTATTCTCACACCCTGCCCCCCAGCCCTGCCTCTAACCCTAAATCATAATTGTGTCTCACCTCAGAGCCTCCATAGCATTCTCAGAGAAATTTGGCAAGGTCCTGCCTAGTCCTAAGAAGATTTTTCCATTGGGGTAGTAAATGATCTACTTCTATGGACAGGGCATCTTGTCCCTGAGCCTGGGCTGGGCCAGGAGGGGAATGGCCCTCTCACAGCCAGCAGTGAGGTGCAGCCTGGGTGCAGGAAAGTTTATTGGCCCCTGATGCAGACCACAGACTCTCCATCTTGGTTTGCCTCCAACCTTATTGCTGGCTCCCTTGGGCATGAGTGTTACTGGCCAGGAAAGGATGGAGGGGTGCTGAAGGGACTCTCTTTCAGGCCTCTTTTCCGGATACAGCCAGCTGATTTAAGCTCAATACAATCAAATGAAACCTCAAGTTTGCCCAGAAGGGGAAAGACTTGACCCCAGACTCCCAGTAGAGCTATACCCCTTCCATTCTCAGGAAGTGATGCACCTCTGAATTTCTGAATCCTATGAATTGGCAGAAATTGCCTTCTTGGTCCAGCAAGTAAGAAAAATGTTGGGGTCTGTTGTCATAGTGGCTAACTTTATAATCATGAGAAAATCTTTCTTGCATGGCTTCATGGCTGGATGTGGGACATGGAGGGTGAATTTGGGATTGTGATCTATAAACCAGGATGGGGAAGTTAGGTTTCCAAGACTCTCCAGTACAAGGCACTCTGTAAGCCCAGTTGCCTAACAGAAAACTGGAGGCTAAGGGGCAAGTGTGAGATTCTCTGGCATAAGACTCATAACAGAAGTGAGAGGAAGTGAAGCATCCATGGTTGAGTAGGAATTCAGGGGCTGATAAGCTGGGTAAGAGGTTGAAACACAAGAATTTTTATTGCTAAACAGATGTGCCACGTTTTTCTTGACCAATCACTAGTTGATGCACATGTAGGGATATCGCTAGCAATAAAAAGAACAAAATACTAAGACAGACAACAACATGGATGCATCTAGAACATTAGACCAAGAGAAAGGATGCAGACATAAAGACGGCGTCAGTGGCTGCCTGCTCTGAGGCTGGGGGTCAAAGTGGGAATTAACTGCACAGACATAGGAGGGAACTGTTTGGGGTTACAAAGTGTTCTAAACCTTGAAAATTGTGGTGGTTGCACTACCATACACATTTACTAAAGCCCATCAAACTATACGTTTCAAATAGGTGAATTTTAAAGAATTTAAATTATACCTCAGTAAAGCTACATACACACACACGAGTGCATGCACATCCCAACAAGAGGAAGTTTTGAAACATATAACAGGAACTGGGGAATGAATAAGGGGCCATGAAGAGCAAGATAATAAAGTAGCAGTGACTACAGCTTCCAGCTCAAAGGGTGCCAAGAGTTCTCTCATGGAAAACTAGATATAGCCCATAAATCTTGTGCACAATCTCAATATGCAAAAACTACTGGAAATTAACTTGAACTCACTTAACATCAAAGCCAGATCTGAACTAACATTAGGTTTATTTATATAAAATGAATATCCAGAGTTTACTTGCCAGAATTTTAATGTGCTTGTTTAAAGGATGTTGCTCCAGACCCCCCTGCATATACTGCATTATCTTTATAAAACCCAAAATTTCAGTAACATATCTGAGGATTTTTAGAAAAAGATTCTGTGTCTGTATCACGTTCTGGAAATTCAGGTAGCTTCAAAGGCCTACATTAATGAGTAACGGGGGGTGTGTACATAATCTGAGTCCCTAACAACTCAATGTGGGCACAATCACAGATACACACACACACACACACACACACACACCCTTTGATTGATAAATCCTGAAAAAATGTACATGGTCACTGGATTAGTAGGGTTTGATGGGGAAGAATGGAAGGAAGATGAACTGAACAAAGAAGAGACAATTTTGGAGGAAAGATGATATGAGGCTAAAGGCTGACCTTCTAATATAACATGTTGCCATAGAGCAGACCTAACTTAGACCTTCTAAAGAACTGTCATTAGCTCCAAATTCCCTAAGAGCAACGGTTTCCGATTGGAAAGTTAAGGCACATTTTGAATCAGTCAGATTTAAAACTTAATGTATATCAGTTATAGTGCCATTCATACCCTACATTAGCTTTGGATTGCCTTATTTCTTATCTGGTTCCTATTGCAGATGATCTTGCCACAAGGCTGAATAGAATCTGGCACTTGGGATCTCAGTAAAAAAGATGTCCTCAGCCCTGCTCTGGGTCAGTTCTTTGTTGTTTCAAGGAAACAGATCAGATGCAACTGATGGGCATAACCAAGGAGACAGCACAGTACAAAAGGAAGCACATGTACCCAGTCCAAAGAACTTCCTCTGTTTAGTTACAACCCATGTGTCCTTGGGCAAGTCATTCCCAAGTAGTTCACTTGGCTGTCCCAAATTTTATTTGCAAATTCTTGTTATTCTTGTGAGGCTGAAACAAAATAAACATAAAAGTGTTCTGATCACGTTTCCATGTAGATTAGTGTACATCTACACTTTTAATGACTTTATATGGATGCACCAAATTTTGAGACAATCTGTTATTACTAAACATTTATGTTGTTTCTAGTCTTATCTTTCATATGAATAATGGGATAAGGTTATATTTATATATAAATATATAGATATAGATAAACTTATCTGATTACTCTTTGGGAAAAATTATAGTAATAGCACTGATGTTTCAAAAGATTTTTTATTTAAATCAACTTTAATAAGGTAAAATACGTATCATATAAAATGCACACATTATAACTATATATAGTACACTGAAATTTACAAATATACACTTCCATGTAACCACCATATAATCAAAGTACATAACATTTACTTAATCCTAAAAGTTTTCAGTCAATTCTCATGTCCCACATCTAGCCCCAGGAAACCACTGATCTTCTTTTTATCACTAAAATCTAGATTGTCTGTCCTAGATTTTATATAACTAGAATCATGCAGTATGTACTCTTTTGTGCTCGTCTTTTTTTGATCAGCATAATATTTTTGATATTTATCCATATTGTTCTATTTATTAAGATTGTGTTCCTTCTATTGCTAAATAGAAGTCCAATGAATACCACAATTTGTTTATGCATTCCTCCATTGATAATCTCTTATGAGTAAAGCTGTTATGAACATTCATGTACAAGTCTTTGGGTAAACATATATTTACATTTCTCTTGGAAAAATATCAAGGAGTGAAATTGTGCTTTGTAAGAAGCTATTGAATTATCATCCCAAATGGTTGTACCATTGTACATTTTTCACTAGCAATGTATGAGGGTTCCAATTGCTCCTCAACCTCACCGAAACTTGGTATTAACAGGCTTTTTATTTTAAATTTTAGCCATTCTAATGGTTTTGTAGTTCTACCTCATTGTGGTATATATTTTTATTTCCCTGTTGTCTAAGGATGTTGAACATCATTTCATATGCTTATTGAACATTACGTATATATTTAGATAGATGATAGATAGATATAGAGAGATCAATCTTCTTTTTGAAGTATCTTTACAAGTCTTTTGCACATTTTATTACATTATTTGTATTCTTGGATTATAAGACATTCCTAGTTAAACAAAAACTGAGGGAATTCATCGACACTAGACTGGCCCTACAAGATATACAAAGAGAGTACTGCAGGTTGAAAAGACAGGCAAACAACAGGTTGAAGTCTTATGGAGAAATAAAGATCATCACTGAGAGTAATGACATAGGTAATTATAAAAGCCAGTATTTTTGTATTTTTGGTTTGTAACTCCACTTTTTACTTCCCACAGGATCTAAAAGGCAAACATATAAAATGTAACAATAAATCAATGGTTTTTGGAGTCATAATGTATAAACATATAATTTGTGACAAGAACTACATAAAGGTGGGGGGATGGAAGGATATACGAACATAGTGTTTACTATTGAAATTAAGTTGATATCAAAGCAAAAGAGATGGTTATAAAGATTTAGAATGTTAAATTTAAGACTCATGGTAACTATAAAGAAAATACTGGAGAATATGCAAGCTCATAGAGGGAGAAATTAGAGAACAGGTTTCCAGGGGCAGGGGACAGAGGGAATGGGGAGTTAATGGATGCAGGATCTCTGTTTGGGGAGATGGGAAGGTTTTAGTAATGGAAGGTGTTGAGGGTATCACAATATTGTGATTTTGAATTATTTGTTTGGGAGTGGTTAAGATGGGAAAGTTTATGTTGTTTATATGTTCCCACAATTAAGAAAAAGAAAGAAATTGCAGCTAAAATAGACAATGACAATTTAATGCAATGCATGATCCTGGATGGGATCTAGCAAACAAAGAGAAAAGGATCAAAGGGACATTACTGGGGCATAATTTAAAAAAAAAGACTTGACAATTTAAGATGTTTCCGTAAGTTAATACCATTGTTCTTAGGAAATGTACATGGAAGTATTAAGTGTTCAAGGAGTACAATGTTATATCTTCCGCTCAAATATTCAGCAAATGGATTGAAAAACAGATTAAATAGATAGATAGATAGATAGATAGATAGATAGATAGATAGATAGATAGATAGATGATAGATGGATGGATAGATAGATAGATAGATAGATAGATAGATAGATAGATAGATAGATA
>JAKSZT010054215.1:41236992-41259730 GCA_026826555.1 Tolypeutes matacus
ATAGATAGATAGATAGATAGATAGATAGATAGATAGATAGATAGATAAGGAAGAGAAAGAGAGAGAGAGGAAGAAAGGTAGGGAAGAAATATATGGCAGATGTGGTAAAACGTTAATATTAGTTAGATCTAGATATCTGGGGAGGCTAGGGGAATGTTAGAGTTCTCTGTATGAGGTTTATATTATTCTTGTAACTGTCCTGTATGTTCGAAAGCATTTCAAAATAAAAAGGGAAAAAAGGGAATGAACTATTGATATACACAAAATTTGGATTAATACCAAGGGCATTATACTCAGTGAAAAAGTCAATCTTAAAGGTCACAGTGTAAAACCCATTTATATAACATTCTTGAAATGACCAAATTTTAGAAATGGAAAACAGATTAGTGGTTGCCAGTGGTTAGGGGTGGAAGGAACGGTAACAGAGGATGAGTTTACCCACAAAGGGAGAGCATGAGAGATATCTTTCTGGTGATGGAACTGTTCAGATTCCTAATTATGGTAAAGGTTGCATGGATGCACATATGTGATAAAATGGCATAGAACTGTACTCACAAATTGTATCAATGTCAATTTCCTAGTTCTGATATTGTAATTATGTAAGATGTAACTATTGGGGGAAACTGGGTGAAGGGTTGATGGGACCACTCTGTACTATCTTTGCAATTTCCAGGGAATCTATAATTATTTCAAAATAAAAAGTTAAAAAATTGGTTTGGGCTATTTTAGTTCCTTCACACCTCCATATTTATTATATGATAAACTTTTAAATTTCTACCAAAAATATTAAAGAGTTGATTGTGATTGTGTTTAATCTAGGAATCAATTTAAGGAGAACAGACTTTTTAACAATAATGAGTCTTTTAAATTACAGGCATTGTATGTCTCTTCATTTATTTAGATCTTCTTTAATTCATTTTAGCAAAGTTTTGTTAAATTTACCCCCTGCATATTTCCTGGGTTTTAAAAACTATTTTGGTGGTATTTTTTAATTTCATTTCCAAATATTTGTTGCTGTTACATAAAAAATATATAATTCATTTTTATATATTGACCTTCTACCATGTGATATTGTTATCTCCTTTGTTTGGGCTATTGTGGTATTCTTGTTAAGAATTTTACTCTTACACTATATATTGTTATTTCTGTTTAAAATAGTTAATTATCCTTAAGAAATATAAAATGAAGGGTGTTATTTTATAATTATTAACATACTCATCATTTCTTTTCCTTCAGTTATGATGATCCAATTTCCATTTGTTATCATTTCCTTCTGCTTAAATAATTTTCTTTACCATTGCTTGCTACATGTGCTGATAACAAATTCTTTGAGTTTTTCTTTGTCTGAATAAGTTTTTATTTTGCTTTCATTTATTATAGTTAACTTTGTTGATATGGAATTCTAATTGCAAATTTTATTTCAGCAATTTAAGATATTCTATTATCTTGTGGTTTCCATAGTTTCTGCTACATTTTATTTTGTCTCCTATTTAATGAGGGTTTTATTCTCTGGCTTCTTGAAGATTTTCTCTTTAACAATGTTTTTCAGGAATGTGGTTATGATATGTCTTGGTGTAGTATACTTAGTGTTTATTCTTGCTTGGAGTTCATTGAGATTCCATGAGTTATGGATTTATAGTTTTATCAAATTTGGAAAAATTTCAGCTATAACTTCTTCAATTTTTTTTCTGCCTGTTCTTCTTTCCACTTACTTTGAGACTCCTCTTACATATATGTTAGACCAATTGATACTGTTTCATATGTCATTGGTATTTTGTTTCTTTTATCATTTTTTGTATAGTTTTGTATAGTTTCTATCTCTGTCTTCAAAGACAGTACTCTTTAGATTTCCATTTGATATTCTTTTCTTTCAGCCTGAAAGATTTGCTTTAGTATTTATCTTATAGCCAGCCGGCTAACAATAAATTTTCTTAGTTTTTGTTTATCTAGGAATGTCTTTATTTCACCTTCATTTTTAATAAGGATAGTTTTACTGGATATAGAATTCTTGATTAATTGGTTTTTTCTTTGATTATTATGAATAAGATATATCACTCCCTTCCGGCCTCTTTTCTTCCTGTTACACTATCAGACATCAATCAAATTGCTGTCCCCATGATATTGATTTTGCTTCTTCATCATCTTTTACTTGTAATTTTTCTATCTTGCTGCTTTCAAGATTTTCTCTTTACCTTTTTCTTTCAGGAGTTTGATTCTGATATGTTTAGGTGTAGATTTCTTTGTACTTTCCCACTTTGGGTTTGTATTGCTTTTTAGATCTCTAAGTTAAAGGTTCTCACCAAATCTTGGAAGTTGGGGTCATTATTGTTTAAAATATATTTTCTGCTTGAATTGTCTCACCAGTCTTGAAATCTATTTTTCTGTATTCCTCTTCCTTTCTGTGCTCAGCTTGACCAAGTTCTGTTAATCTATTCAAGTTCACTGATTCCACCTCAGATCTTCTGTTGAAGCTATCTAGTAAATTTTATTCAGTTATTGTCTTTTTCAACCATAGTATTTACATTTTAAGAATATAATTTCTATTTCTCTATTAAGCTTCCTTATTTGTTTTGACATTTTCAACACATTTTCTTGAATTATTTAAATATAGTGTCCATTGATTCTTCTAATATTTATAATATCTCCTTGATATCTTATTTGGCTAAGTTTAACATTTGGGCATTCTTAGAGTCAGTTGCTATTGACTGAGTATGGGTCACACTTTCATATTTATTTGCATGTCTCACATTTTTTTGTTGGGAAACTAAACATTTTAGATAATATTTTATATAATCTCTGGATTCTTCATTTTTCCCTGAAATTTTTTTGTAAGTTGTTTAAACTTAATTTGCAGAATCTTTCTCTCCCACAGTGTATAGCCTGTGATGTTTTAGTCCAGTTTTGTATTTTTATTTCTCCTTTTTTAGCCTGGCTTCATATAAAATGCCTCTATGTCTGAATAGCTTAGTGGTAAATCAATAATTTGGGCAAAGATTGTGCTTAAACACCTCAAGTCAATAAGTTTTCCACCCTCAGGTTATTCAATATTCAGACCATTCTCAAGTCTTCCTTGGCTTTTACTTTTCAATTGGGTCCTCTAGAGGATCTCCCATGCATGGATATAGTTTTGTTTTGTTTTTTAATTGAAGTATATCATTCATACATGAACATGTATAAACAATAAGTATATAGTAAAAGCTGTGAACTTACAGAATAAACATGCATAATATCATACAGGGGTCCCACACATCACCCCACCACCAACACCTTGCATTGTTGTGAAACATTTGTTACAAACTATGCAAAGCATTGTCAAACTATAATCCATAGCATAGATGTAGTTTTCCAATCATCCAGAGATGTGCATAGGGCTCCTTTAGCCCTTCATTGGTTGTTCATTTCCAGGACCTCAATTTCTGGTTGCTACACTACTGGTGCTTACCAAGATCACAATATCAGGAAATAATATAGGATTTCCCCCATTTTTTTTCTTCTGAGTTTTCTACTTTTATTAGCATCAGTGCAGTAATTTTTTACTCTCCTCCTAAGTTGAATCAGTCCCCTTTAGCTGCAAAGCTGCTGGTTTACACAGCCTACCCTGCCCAGGTAACACCATATTTTCATTGAGTTAGCTTCTAGGTGGTGATTACACAAGAGTAGCTGTTGGCAATAAGGCCACAGACTCCTGCCATTTTACCTGATTTTCCATCAGATTTTCATGAATAAAAATTTCTCAATTCATTGCTTTCTTTCATTCCATAACCAAATCCCTGAAAATGACTTTTTTGGACTATTTTGTCTTATATTTTACTCGTGTGCTAGGAAGAGAATTTGTCAACCTCCACATGTTATAATAGCAAGAAGTTCCAACAAGGGAAGAAATTTTAGCCTAGAATTTCTATCAACCCAAACTATCATTCACATATAATGGCATTTAAAAATAATATTAGGCATATAAGGTAAGGCTTGAAAAGCTTTGTCACACAAAGAGCCATATGGAAAATAGTTTGGGATGAATATTTTAAATAACAGGAAAGACTAGTCTAGGATATGTTGATATTTATTATATATATAGATGTATATATATAATAAATGTCATATGTATGTTATATATATATTATATATGACATATGGGTATATATCATGGGATATATCTACATAATATACAAAATAGAGCCAGATATAGAGGATATATTATATAGCAAAGATTTTAAGATAATTTTTTATTGCTTTTAAAACTAACTAGGACAAAAACAAAAGAAATATTAAAAGTTTTGATAAGTTCAATATGATAGATGTTGGTGTGAGGAGACCAAGAAATGTGAGAGCACACTGAAGTATTTTTCTAATCTACTAGAAAATATAGATACCATTTTTAAAATATGAAAGACATATTAAAAGTGAAACAAAATTAAGTAATAAATAATTATGGAAGACTTCAACACATACTTTTCAATTACTGATAAGGCAGGTAGATAAATAAAAGCATAATTTGAAAGTTTTTAAAACAATTTAATTAATAAGCTTGAACAATGGTTATCTATAGAATTTTGTGAGCAACTATTACAAAATACACATTTTTATCAGGTACTCATTGAACATTTACCATAAAATATAGTGTACCAAGACGTCAAAACCTCAATTAATTCCAAATAATAGATATAATTCCCATAAGTACTCTCTCTATGCTACTGTTCAAAATAGTTTCACACCAGTTTTTACATCTGGCTATGTTAGGGTAGCTAGTAACAGAATGACACTTTTTCTGAGAGTAAACAAAAAAGAGCAATAGAATGCTAACAAATAAAAAAATGTTCAAATACATAGGTAAACTCCTGAGGCAGCAAAAACTTGAGGGGCCTAGCTCCTAGTTTGAAGGGAAGTTCTGTGAATTTGCCAAATTTTAAGTAGAAAAGTTGAGAGGCTGAGGATTTAATCATAAGTTGGTTATAAGAAACAGAGAAACCAGCAGGGCTTTTTGCAACCTCACATAGCTAGAGAGGCAGAAATTGGATTTGTGGACATTCAAGGCAGCTGAGTTTAAAGGGCTAGGACCCTTGAAAGAAGCCAGGTAGAGAACAGTGAAACTGACATGTTCTTGCAAATGAGACAAAATGAAAGACTAAGAAATTGAGCAGAAGACAGCTAAAAAGCTCAATAGAGCACTCAGTAATCTTATGGTTCTGTGGAGGAAGAATGGAGTTCATCACCTTCCCAATAAGAAGGTTCCTGACAATTACCCTAGAATCTCAATTGCAAATCCTGGAGAGCTACAGCTGGGAGTGGGTACAAATGAGACATATATATCAAGTCTTACGAAGTCCCAAATCCAGCTTTAGGTCAGCTCATTTGCTGATTGAATTGAGGTAATCTGCTCTCACTCTTACTGCCTGTCAAAGAATAAAGTTCATCCTTTCAAGAGGAAGATAACATTATCCAGAGCTTCTACACTTGTTGTTTTTTCTAAATAAAAGAAAAAAGATGTACATCATTCAATTGAAAATTGTGAGGAATCTCAAGAAAATGAAACCAGGAAGAAAACAAAAAACACCAGACAATAGTAACAGATTCACAGTTGGCCAAAGTATTGGTATTGTAGCTACCAGTCATGGAAAATTAACACAACTGTACTTAATATCTTTCTAAAAATAGATTACAAGATGGAGAGTTTCACCACTGAAGTAGAAACTATAAAAAAAAAAAAAAAATCAAATGGAAAAATCTAGAATTGAAAATTATAATATCTAAAATTAAGAACTCATTAGATGGGTTTATTAGCAGTTGGATTACAGCTGATGATAGGATTAATAGAATGGAAGTAGAAAATAATTGAAAAAGAGAGAAAAAAATTGAAAATCTTAAATAGAGGAAAAAAGAGCATGACAAGCTTGAGGTCACAGATTCAAAAGCCCAGCCCTATACAATGCTAAGCAAGAAAAACAAAGAAAACACACCTTTGTATGTCATAGCAAAGCCTCTGAAAACCAAAGTTAAAAAGAGAATATGTAAAAAACAGTCAGAGAAAAAAAGTGCACAGTACCTTCAAATGAGCAACAATAAGCATGAACACTGACTTGTGAGCAGAAGAGACAGAAACCAGATAATAGTGGAATGTATCCTTAAAATGCCAAAAGAAATTACCTGCTAAGGTAAAATTCTAAACCAAATGAAAATGCCCTTCAAAAGTAAAAGTAAAAGAATGAGATAACCAATCAGACAAAAACTGAGAAAATCATTGATAAACACCTGCACTAAAAGAAATGTTAAAAAAGAGTTCTGGAGAAGAAAAGTGATCAGAGATGGACTAAAACATGCTGGAATGAATCAAGTGCATAGAAAGAGTAAATATGTAGATAAATATAAATGAACTCCAGTCTTTTCCCCAATAAAATATATTGGATTTTTATTATAGAATATGGAGATTTTAGATGATATCTAGACTTCTCATTCTCTTCGCCATTTCTGGACTGTGCTTGACAATCTTGCTCTTAAACAGTGAAGCTCACTAGGGCGGTAAAATGTGCCAAATCTAATTTGTCCTGTGTGATAAGGAATTTCCACTTCATAAATATAGTCTATGTTTGAATGAGCTCCATTTTAAGCCTTAATTTTCTGATAATTCATATTACATTTGCAATCACATCTTTCAAATGAGCTGATATTAATCCATGACTTCTTACACAAATACAAGGCCCTCCTCTAAGTCCCACATTTATACTGGTACACTTCTCATCTTAACCACCTCAGTTTACTAAATATTATCAACACCAATTTATTTCGTTTGGCATGGTCCAAACCTCCTGGGTTCTGTGACAGATTAAGGTTCCCAGGACTTGCACTACATATTTTTTCATTGCACCATAGCCTTCTGAAGCACATCTTATTATTTTTGCTGTCCTCTTTCTCTCTGTGTGGTATGCCATATGGAAAAGCAGAGGCACCTATAAGGCATATAACTATCTAATAACGTCTGTTCCAAAGGCTAATCTAGTATGGGAAGAGTACAGACAACTTACTATGCCAGTTACTTACCTAGTATCTTAGAGCCCCACATTGACATCTCGCTCCTCTGCTCTTTGATGCTGAGGCTGGATGTCTATAAATTAAAATGTTCAGTTTCTCTTGCCAACCAGTTTCCTGTTAATTTCTCTCAAAGGAGGCATTGGTGAGATATAAGAAGATGGGAAGAGAGGAGATAAATTCTTCTTCCTTTATTTCTTTCTGTTTTGAAGTGTATGTGTCTCCTCAATGATCTTGATTGGATCTTGCTTGATATAGTACTTGGTACCAAGAGACTTGATATTTGTAGATGTGGTGAGTTCTATCACATCCCCATGTAACTAGCTTCTTTCTGCAGAAGGTAGCTAGATCCTGGGAAGTGGTTTGGGATTACAACAAAATAAATCAGATGGTAGCTCAGATTGCAGCTGATGTTCCAGATGCAATATCTTTCCTTGAACAAAGCAAAATCCTCAGGCACCTGGCATATAACTATCTATCTGTATTTCTTTCCCTTTCTCTCTCTGTACCAATTTCTAAAGACCATCTGAAGAAGGAAGCTTTCACCTGCCATATTAGCAATGCTCTTCAACTGAGTTGCTCCAGAGCTTTGAGAAATTTCCTGATCTCTGCCATATCCTAGTCTGCAGAGACCTTGAACATGTTGAAAACCCACAGAACATCATGTTCATCCATGATATTAGTGACATCATGCTTATTGGACTTCATGAACAAAGAGTAGCAACTTCTTCAGATGCTTTAGTAGCATTCCGATGTGCCAGAGGTTAGGAGATAAACCCCACACAAATGTAGGGACCCGACACCTTGGTGAGATTTCTAAGAGTCCTCCCACCAAGAAATAAGCACAATGAGTGGTTGGCTTCTTCAGATTTTGGAGGCAACAAATATCACATTTGAGGGGCTGTTTCAACCCATATACTGAACACTTGAGAGGCCTCCAGTTGTAAGTGGGTTCTGCAACTGATCCAGGTTATGGTGGATGCTGCTCTGTCACTTAGCCTTAGGATCCAGCCTATCTAATGGAACTTAGAATAATGATGACAAATAGAAAAGGAGAACAGTGTCTCTGGGATTCACCAAAAGGTGAATCACAGTGTGGGTCCCCTGGGGTTTTAGGGCAAAATAATGCGAGACAATGTTATCCTCTGGAAAAACAGCTCCCAGATTGTTACTAACCCTGGTTAGATTGAACATCTCATCATTGGAGAATAGCTGACCTTACAACCTTAGTTACATAATGAATTGGGTCCTTTCTCCGCTAAACCATAAATTTAGGAATGTAGCAGCACTGCATCATCAAGTATTATATGCAGTAAGGGTTTTACAAGGGCCTAAAGGCACAAGTAAACTGCATAAACAGAAAGTTCAAAAACTCCTAGCACTTTTACAGATGTGCTGTCTGTCACCACAGCCTTAACCAACTCCTGTGGCCTTATGGGGTGATACCAATGACCACTTTATGGAGGAAGAAACAATTGAGGCCCAGTGTTCATGTGGTCCTGTATAATATGCTGTCATAAGTGACTGCTGTCAAATTTCAACTCCAATCAGGAATGCCCCGGAAAGACAGCACTGGAGGGAAGTCTTTCCATTGAGCCTAACTTTAAGCAGTATATCTGGTAATTTACTTGTCTGGATGGAGATATAGCCAAATAAGGAATTTTTCTTCCTTGCTCAAATTTTTTTCTGCCAGCACCACCATCCATGGATTAGATTAGAAATGCCTTATTCACCATCATAATACACCACACAATATAGGTCCTGAACAAATAGCTGATTTTAACATAAAATATTCAGCAATGGGCTCATTTCATGAAATTCACTGCTTTTATACTGTATGTTTTTTCCCCCAGATGTACTTGGCCTCATAAAATGATGAAATGACATATTAAAAACTCATCTTCAGAATATGATATATGCTTTGAACTAGTGACCAATATTGGATACTATTTTTTCCATAGTTATAATGCATGGGTTTGGAAATTAAGGGGTTGAAACGGGAATGCGCCTTTCAAATTACACCTAATAAAGCACTCACAGAATTTTGCTTCCCATCCTAGAAACTTTGTGATCTGCTTGTTTAGAGTTCTTAGTTTCCAAAGGAGCAATGCTTCCATCAATGGGCATTACAATGGTCTCTCTGACCTAGAAGTTGATATTGCCACCTGGCTCATTTGAGCTTCTGATGCCTCTGAATCAACTGGCAAAGAAAACAGTTGCTAATAAGTAAAATTGATATTGATTATCCCTAAAGGAAATAGGGTTGTTATACAATGGAGGCAGAGAGAACTATGTTTGGAATTCAGGGGATTCCCTAGGTGTTTTAGTTTGCCAAAGGGCTACCAATGCAAAGTACCAGAAATGAGTTGGCTTTTATAATGAGAAATTTATTTAGGTTAAAGCTTACTGTTCCGAGGCCATGAAATGTCCAAATCAAGGCACTATCCACAACACTTTCTCACCAAAGTCAGCTACTGGTGATTCTGGGGTCCTGCCATGTGGCAAAGATGGCAGGCCTTCCCCTCCAGGCTCACCATCTCTCAGAACCCAGCTCCTAGAACTCAGCTATGAGCAACCAGGTGCAGGGCTTGTCTCTTTCTGGCCTCTTCTCTCAGTCTCGGCTGCTCTGCTTTCTTCCGGAGTTCAGCTGTGAACGATCAGGCATATGGCAGAACTCTCCCCCTGAGCCATGAGCTGCTCCCTGGGCCCAGCCCTTCAGCGGCCTCTTTCCCTGCCTCTGTGCTCTGTTGGTCTGACTCCCGTACCTCTCTCAGGCCTCAGGGATTCTCTGTTTTCCTGCAGTCCTCTCTCTCACATGGCAGGATCGATATGGTGGCTTCCTTTTCCTCTGTCCCTCTGTCTCTCTGTGTCTCCATTTATATCACACCCAGCAAGAGGGCAGAGACCCCAGCTGAGTCACTCTTCACTAATGTAGTCCAGTCAAAAGGGTCTCATACCCACAGGAATTGATTAGTTCAAAAATACAGTCTTTCTCTTTTGGGGATTCATAAAAGAACTTCAAACTGTCACACTGGGACACCTCCAAGAAATTCCAAAACCACCAAAAATTTTTCATGAAAGGCTAAAGAAACCTATGTAAGAACACTAAGGACAGTGCCACTGCAGTAAAGAGGGTTTGAATCTCCCCATAAGGTAAAGTATCCCAACCAACTGTGATGCTGGCTGTTGGTAAAGGGAAACTAGACTAGGTAGTAGAAGAAATAAGTATCAGCTGTAGCCCTGTGACAGGCTAGAGGGACAAATACTAGAGGAGGTGTTGGGATTGAATCTTGTCTTCCACAAAGACACATTCAAGTCCTAACCCCCGAGTCTTGTGAATGGGAACCCCTTTTGTAAATAAGATCTTTGAAGATGTTATTAGTTAAGATGAGGCCAAACTGTTTCAAGGTGGGCCTTAATTCCATATGGCTGGAGTCTTTATAAGCAGGGGAAATTTAGATGCAGTAGGAGACAGGTGGGGAGAGAGACGGCCATGTGATGGAGACTGAGACTGAGTTATAGATTGCCAGAAAGACACTATTGATGTCAGAGAAAGCATGATCCTCTGACACATGGATTATAAACTTCTAGCCTCTAAAACTGTGAGGCAAAATAATTCCTGTTGTTTAAGTCAACTAGTCTGTGCTACTCTGTTTCTGCAGCCCTGGCAAACTAAGACAGTAGGCATGCATATTTTTCTTTGTTTGTTACTTATACACACATGCAAATACACACACACACACACACACACACTATTTTTCCTCCTATTAGTTTATATGAAGAGTAAGGATGGATAGCAGTTAACTTTAAGTTTAGTTCTTAGGTTACATAATATCCTGATGCTTTATAATTGAACTGGATAGAGGCAGGAATTGAGATTAATTGATGGAACTTGGTGTCTTTCCTTTGGGAAACCAAGGAACGTTGGATCTTATGAAATAGAAACATGAAGTTGTCATCGTTGTGGTTTGGAAAGTGTAAATATAAGTAGAAGGGTGTGTGTGCATGCTGAATGGCCCAATAAGTGGACTGGGATAGTTGCTGATCTACTGTTTCTTCGTCTCCCACCTGCCCTTCTCAACTAGCTCAGTAAAACCAGGGCGGACAGTATGTTTCCAGTGGGTTTCCTGTCAGGTTTAACCAGTAGAAGGTATTGTCAGAAGAAGAGAAGAAGCAGACTTGCCACCTTGCTCTTTCTTTATCTCTAGTGGCATTTCTGGAAGTGGCTGAGACCCTGCTTCACCCCTGAGTTCCCTCTTCATTTCCGGTTCTCTGTGCCCTTGGGCTCTGGTCAAACCACTTCCTCCCTTCCTTTCCACCCAGCACTAGGTGTGGAGGAGGAGGGAGGCTCGACACTTAATTTCTGGGTTGCCTCACTATCCTCATTTACTCTCAGTCCTTTCTACTCCTGTACCTATAATTCTCTATAATCATTTTCCTGTCTTTGAAACATGTAGTCTTTTCTTTTCTTCCACCTGATATATTTCTTTTTACCATTTTATCCACCTTTCCTGACCATCTAAATCCCCCACTTCATCTAAATCAGTGGTTCCACACTATGTTTCTTGGCATATAGAGGATTTCCATGAGTCTCCGCTGGGCTGCTGCTAAGAAAATGGAGGAAAAGGAGAAAGACGGCCTGAATTGTTTGGAAAACACCCCTCCTCCCTTCAACCATATTGTTTCTATTTTATGTTTTAGTTGTTTACATTTCTTAAAGGGATTTCATCAGAACAAAGCCTTTTGCTTATAATAAAATATTTGAAAACCATGAATCTTTGCCACTGATAGCCATGTTGAATAGAACTTGGTAGGGGGAAAAAGCCTGGCTACTGCCCCCGGAAAACTGTTTTGGTATAACCACATGGTGAGGGGACACCTTGGTCCCGCATAGCCAGAAACCAAATGACTTCCCTTTCCTCTCTTTGCCCCACCCCAGCAGCTACAGTTTTATTCCCACAGCCCTGACCCTCTGCCCCTTGGTTGGTGGGTATTCTGACTGGTGGAACACTGGCTGAAAAATTTCCTAAACCCACCGCAAATCAAAAGGTGAATGCACCCGGAAAGCCTGCAATACAAATAACCCAAACAAATGACTACCACATCACATGTCCTATTAGCAAAGTACTTGTGTGGGAACAAAATGTTGTTGTTGGTTTTGTTTTCACTTTTTTTTAATACAGTCAAGGCCCCAGTGGGGCATGAATGTGGAATATCATCCTGTTTTATAATATATGCACCATAATCTTCTTAAAATGAGTTTTCACTTCAAGAAACATAAGGACTTAAATACGAGCAGCCTGTTTTGTGCATTTGTGTGTTTGGCATCTCATTACACTTCAGACCATTTTGTCTTCTTAGAACAATTGAATATCATTAGTGGAGGCATATTTTGTTGCCAGAACTTGCTTGGTTGCAATTGTGCTCGTTAAAATGTGTCCATTTGCCAGCTGATGGATGGGAATTCTGAAGGGTGCCTGGTGGGTGAGCATTTGAATATCAGAACTTTCATCTCTTTCTTCCAGAGAGAAAAATAGCTTTGTTACCAACCAACACAAAGCATGAATTGTCCTTGACTTTCCCTCCCTCTTTTTATCTTCTTTGTGTAACACTCAGTTTAGCTCACTGAGTTTCTATCAGGCACCCAGAACTGTGGAAGCCATAAAAGCTCTGGAGCCAGGCAGACCTTAGAGCAAATCCAGGCTCCTCAGCTTTATTTGCAGTGTGACCTTGGGCACTAACCTCTCTGGACCTCGGGGGCTTTACTTTGCAATGGGTCTCCTCATGCCTACTTTTCAGGGTCATTGCAATGAAAACTGATACCATTGTGGGCACATAGTAGATTCTTACAAAGATTGGGGGCTGTCTAAAATGAAGAATCAGAGAGATGCATAAAACAACTAGAGAAGAGCACAAACCCAAATATAGGGCAGCGTTAATAAGAACAGAATCAGTACTGAAATAGGAAATACCCCAAAATGAATATTAGAGACAAGGCTGGAAGATGAATACCAGGGTGGGGCTCTTGAACAGGGGAGGGGTTATAATGAGTGATGAGAGAAGATGAGAATCCTGGTGGGAGAAGCCACATCAGCACCGGAAAGAATTCGCAGTGGTCCGGAGCAGTGTAGGAAACAAGTCCTATCCGTCAGGAGTCCTCTCTTGTAGCTCTCATGCTCACTTCCTGCAGAAATGCTCAAATGCCGTGCTCAGAGCGACCGCCTCTGGCCTCCCCATCAAAATAGAATCTACCTTCCGATGTGCTCTAGTCCTTTACCCTGCTTTATTCTTTTTATTTCCTTTATGATGCATAAATAATTTGTCACACAGGTTTCAAAAATACTTTCACTTTTTCATTGGTTTTGGAAGTTTGGAAAGAATGAGGGCAATTGGCAGTGGCAGGTGTGGGGTGTGCTGTGGAGAGGTAAGCAGAGCTGGCAGAGAAAGAATTAATTTCCTTAGAGTTGTTGGCCCATCCGAGAAGAGGGAAGCAGAGAACGGTGATCTGAAATGAAAATGATAATACACTCCATTTGTTGGTTTTTTGGTTGTTGCTGTCCAGCCTGAAAGCATGTGTGTGTGTGTGTGTGTTGTGTGTGTGTGTGTTGGGGGTGGGGGCACCGAGCCAGCAGGACAGAGCAGCTGTGGAGTCCTCGCCGGGGCTGGGTGTGTGTGTGTGTGTGTGTGTGTGTGTGTTGGGGGGAGGAACGAGGGACCAAAATGATAAACCATTTGCGGCTAGGACCTGCTGCTGTAGTGACACCAATGTGAGGTCAAACTGTACACTCACATATACATATATATATGGTCGTGTCTTAATTCATGCCAGAAAACATGCAAAAGTAAATGCCTAATTTCCTTGAGGTGGAGCTACAGAAGCAAGTTTGGATGGGAGTCGACCCTTGCTCAGTCCCACAGAGGCCTCCGAGCTGGGTCTGGGGTCCCAGCAAGAAGACCCCTGAATCCTCCCGTGAGGCCCTAGGGAAAGGCTGAGGAGAGAAAGCACACAGCAGCAGTCCACTGAGTCAGGCTTAAAATCCACAGTCTTTGGAGGAAAGCTGCAGCTCTCCAGAGGCCACCTGGGGGCAGTGGGAGATATGGATTCTCAAAACCAATTCCCAGAAGTCCCTCCCTCCTCCCCCAGTCGGGTAGGGGCTTCAAGCAGTGGTGACGAGACTGGACTAACAGAACTGGTAGTATTTCCATCCTTTCTGGGAGGTGTCTGAGGAAGGGTACTAGCGCACCTGAGAATGTGGGGCAGCAGTGGCAGCTGGGTAGGTGAGCACTACCCTCCTTTATTCTTCTCCATGGCACCTTTTCATGACCTGACATAGCTTTTTATTCCTTGTCTGCCTGTCCCTGCCAGAATGCAGTCTCCATGAGAGCAGGGACTTAGCCTGCTTTGTTCACATGTGTAGCCCTGCCACATACAGTGTGCCTGTGACAGCTTGTCACTGTCTCCTGAATGAAGACATGAGTTGCAATGAATCTAACAAATGAAGAAATATACCCTTGATCTGAAAGGAAATAATCATTTGAGCAACGAGTCCTATCAGACATGGAAGATTTACTGAGTTTCTGATATTGTAGGGCAAAAATTAAAGGGGTAAGCAATAGAGAGAGGAGAAACAGGCTGAAGGCAGAACTGTGGCTATCATTCTAAGCTTGTGTCAGTCATTAACAGCTAAGCATGATTGTTTATCAAAAAAAAAAACACAATTTCCCATTGAGACAAGTATTTATTGTGTTGTGGGCCAGGAAGAAGGAAAGATTACTGTTCAACTCAGATATTCAAATTGCCTGGGCCTAAGTACACAAGTTTCTCTGTGCACTTTTGGCATGTACACTCAGAAGCACCACCCTCTCCAATTTTAGTGTGTTAAGCATTTCTGAGTACCCCAGTCAGTTCTAGGTTCTTTCCTACTCTAAATCCTCCCAAAATCATAGTGAGCATCTATCTTTATCCAAAACCACTGTCGAGCCATTTTCCTATGTGCCTCAGTTGTAGCTGCAGCTTACATGACATGATTTGAGGGATCTTGGAGGCTCTCTACATTGTCAATGGTGCCTTAAATGAGTGTACTGCAGGACCTGCTATGAGGTTTTAAAATTCCACTGTACCTGGGTAACGAATGAATTAAACTACTGTCAGTCATTAATACTTTAGTGTAAATTAGCTTAACCTGGAGTTTGGAGCAGTAATCATGTAATTCCAAACCCCAATTTTATAAAATGAGAAAACTGAGATCCATAGTGGGAACATAGATATATACCTAATTTAGTAATTTAAGACAGTACAAAAACCCAGATCTCCTCACATTCAATTAACTATAGTATTCTGATCCAAAACCTTTCCTAATGTTACAGCGAGCAGAGGTGGCTGAGACCATCTCCTAATGAAATTTCCAATTAGTAAATCCTTGTGAGTAAGGAGTATAAAACCCCAAT
Organism: Tolypeutes matacus; assembly: GCA_026826555.1. Taxonomy (NCBI): domain Eukaryota; kingdom Metazoa; phylum Chordata; class Mammalia; order Cingulata; family Chlamyphoridae; genus Tolypeutes; species Tolypeutes matacus. The sequence continues at coordinate 41,252,461 of JAKSZT010054215.1, forward strand.
AAAATTCAAATATCATCAGTGAGAGGGGAATATTTTTGAAAAGTTATTATCCTCAATTGTTAATTAGTTTATCAAACTGGCTATTCCCAGAAGTCAAATCCCATCTTAGGAAATTGTAGCCTCCTTTGGAAAATAAGCTGGGCTTAAGTTTTGGTGAAACAGGAGGAACATAAGAAAGGGATGTCATTCTGGACAGACCTAGGGCCAAATATAGGAAGCTCAGGGGGTGGGGGGTACAGCAGGGAAGTCACAGAATTAGATTTGTGATTCCCCAACAGAAAACATCAACTTCCCAGTTACCTACATTCGACTGTGGCACATCCATGGGACTGGCCCATATAAGCTGGCAGGCAGCTCATAGAGAGCCAGCTCTTTGTGAGTTGATAGTAAGTCCAGTGAGAGAGTCATGAAGAATCAACTTTGAATCTTTGTGACTGCAAATGCTAATCAAGAGACTGATTACACCCCAATGAGAGGTGAAAGACTAGTTGATTCCTTAATGGAGAAGCTGGGTTTTGATAAAAAATGTCTTTGGAAATGTCTCATTTCAATGCTGACCACTTCTTTGATACATTCCACCACTACCCTTGTAACCATATGCTACACAACACACACACACACACACATAAAGCATGCTCAATTTGAACAGTTGCATTCCTTTTTCTGTTCTACAGCTCAATAAACCCTTGTCTCCCTGGAAAGGATCTGTAAACTAGCATACTTAGCTGGCAATGCTTGCTGCTAGCTTAGAATAAGCACCACAGTTCTGTCTTCAACCCATTTCTCCTCTCTCTAAATATTGCTGACCTTCTCAGGAGTATTTAAAGTATGCAAAGGAAATTTGCTCTTCTTACCAATGAGGGAAGGAACAAGTTTTCTTTTCTTTACTCGTACATACAATATCAGGAAACATGTTATTACCATGGATTGAATTGGCCTGCTTAAGGTGGAATTTTTGACATGAGAACAGCCAAGCCAATAAGTCACTGGAGGAACCAGAATCCCTTTCCCATAGCTTTCAAAAACTATATTTGTAGCCACCTTTTTTGTACATCCAATCTTTCATCAATCTTTTTTTTTTTTTTAATTTATTTATTTTTATTGTGGGTAAAAATCAAAATTTTCACAATACATACCAATATTTGTAAAATGATATATAAATATATATGCATATATGTGCATTTGCTTACAAAAATGTTATTTATATATATATATATATATATATATATATATTTTTTTTTTTTTTTTAAGAGGTTCTTAGATTACCTAAAATATTACACAGAACCTACCGGGATTCCCATGTTCCCAACCTCCCACACCTCCCACCACATCCCACACAAACATCTCCCACAAGTGTGGCCCATCACCCTCAATGGACTTACACATCCTGGTTGGGCGTCAGTCTCCCATATGGAGAGACCTGGGTTCGATCCCTGGGACCTCCCAGTAAAACTAAAAAAAAAAAAATCTATAGCAAGAACACCATGCCTTTCATCAATCTTTGCACACAGAGATATTGGTCATCAATAATAACGGTATCTGCAAAACCATAGGTGTTTAAAAGAAGCATTTGACTTTCCATTTTGAAGGCCTATATTTTGCTAATTCTCTCTTCAAGATGCGTTGGGCCACTGAGTTGAAGGAGAAAATAACAATGCTCTAAGTCAAGGTTCAGCAAACCACGGTCTGTGGGCCAAATCTGGCCTGCCATGTCTTTCATAAAGAATGTTTATTGAAACACAGTCACACTCGTCCATTTACGTATCATCTGTGGTTGTTTTCATGCTAGACAGCAGAGATGACCAGTTACAACAGACAGTGTGTGGTCCATAGAGCCAAAAATATTTACTACCTGGCCCTTTACAGAAAATGTTTGCTGACCCCTGCTCTAAACCAGTAGCTAAGTGTATGGACACAAGCATTTGTGTTTTTAACAGGACTTCCAGAAAAGTCTGCTATCTACTGATGTTTCAGAAATTCCACATTAATCCCTATATATCCCAGGTTTCAGATAGGGTATATGGAGTGAGTGTGGGGCATATCTGTTAATTTAGGATGATTTCCCAATAGCAAGGCTCTAAGGAATCCTACATGATAGCTTCTTAACTCTTTGAGTCTCATGTTTCCTTTAGCTTCCTGACTTAGGCTCATATTCCCAGACACACATTTGGTACTTTTCCACTTAGCTCTTAGGATCTTCCTTTTAAACACCAAGGATGTGTTCTTGTCATCACACTTTGGTTCTGCTCTTGGCACTCATATCTTGTCTGATGTTTACCTATACTTTTTCCACTGCTGACCCCAGATGTATTCCCCTTGTTTTGGTATTACAAGTCACATCTTAGGTCAAGTAAAAGCAAAACAACAAACAACAAACATTTCTTCCAGTTAAGTGATTTATCTTTCAGGGTATTTCCAATTCTTAATGTTTGAGCCCAAGATACTTGTGTCAGACAAACATGAAATTGAGACAACAAGACAATTTTATTTATCCTATATCCCAAGATCAATTAGTGCCCAAGTAGTTATTAATTGGATGGATCAAAGGCACATAATTCCACAGCCTCAGGAAAAGATCTGTCACCACTCCATGGTATGGGAAAAGTTGGTGTGCTGGTTAAATCCATAATCAGTATTATTTGTAGATTAATGAAAGTAACATTCTTCCCCAAATGTTTCTATTTTCCTAATGACTGGTAATAGAAGCTACACTCAGGCTTGCACTTTGACAATGAAAAGTGGGTGATAACAGCTTCTCCATGGATACCCCTCCCAACCATGTAATTGAATAGCTTGATCTTCGCTTGGCCATTATACCAAAAAGAAAAAATCCTTTTTTGGCTGTATAAATTTATTAAAATTATAACATTAAACTAAAGGCATTGACCTTTGACCTTTGGAGATTTAAAGACTCATAATTGGGGACATATCTATTTTTATAAACAGAAACAGGTAAAGTGTGCATATCATCATTATGTACACTCATTTGTACACATAGACGTATATATCTAGAAGGTTACACACAAACACACCTAACCTCTACATATCTCGTGTACTTAAGACATAGCTGAGAACTAGGAAATAATTTGAATTGTCAACATAGATTTTAAAAAGTTATAGAATAAATCACTTACTCAGAGATAAACTTTGCTTACCCATTATCATAAGTTCAGATTTCTTGCCCAAAAAAGATTAGAATTAGCTACTGAAAGTCAGTGGGAGATGATATCACATCAGTCATAGATAGATAAGAAAGTAAAACTAAAAGTAGTTGCAAGAATATATATTAGTTTCCTATCTGCTAAAACAAATGCCATACAATGGGTTGGTTTAACAACAGGAATTTATTGGCTCAGAGTTTCAAGGGCAAGCAGGCTTGCTTCCTCCCAGGGTTTTTTATTGCATGGCAATACAAATGGCTGCATCTTCTTTTTCTTTTGGTTTCCACTGACTTTCCAGCTTCTGGCAGTTCCTTGTGGCTTATTCTTCTGTATCCAATTTCCTTTGCTTATAAGGACTTCAGCCTATTGGATTATGGCCTACCTCATTCAGTTGGGGCACATCTTAACAAATAAATCTTTAAAGGTCATACTTACAAATTGTTTCACACCTACAGGGGTTAGGACGTGAACATGCCTTTTGTGGGGACATTATTCAATCCTCAATAGAAACCAAGAATCACTATAATTTGAAGTCCTTTATAATAGGGGTAAATAGCCCTACTTACCTTAATAACCCCCAGTAATACCACTGCATTAAGAATATAAAATAATGCATATATATTATGATGACCTTAAAAAACTGAAAAAAATTTAAATTATGCTCATATCTCCTTTTAAAAATCCAAAAAACATGTATAATAATTTTTTTAAACTTTCTTATCTAAAATATTAAAATGGGGAGAGTGCTCTGGCATTATAATTCAGCTTCTGATCATGTGGGCTCATTTCCAGAAGGTTTAGAAAACCTCAACTCTTTTGGAAACAGGTAAAGTGTGCATATCATCATCATGTACACTCATTTGTACACATAGACGTATATATCTACGTATATATCTGTTTTCTATATATCTAGGTATATATCTGTTTTCTATTTAGATAGAGATTGATCATGACCCTACAAGTGCTCCATGAGACCTGGTCTAGGTCACATTTATTGTTGTATCATCCATATCTTGGGTAGTACCTGGCACCCAACTCCTTCCAGGAAATTTCCATAGCTTTGTCCTTTGGATGATATCCTCATATTCAAATTTCAGTTTGCCTCAGGCAGAGCTAATCCCCATCTTTGAATACCAGGCCTTGGGAGGCTGTGCTATCCCCACTTGGGCTTTAGGGTCAATTCAACTTCTCCCAACCCTGGGTCTAACCTAGCACTGACTTCCTATTCATTATGAGAACCAGGAGTGCCTCACAGCTGCACTCATTCAAGATACAACAAGTCTCTCCTCTGTAAAATTTGCATCTCCCAATTATTTGCACCTCTGGGAAGCTGTATGAGCTACTTCCAGCAGTTTTTTCCAGGCCCCTGGAGTTCTTCTCATGGAGATAATGAAGACATGTGTCAGAGTTAAACAAGAGTAAAACCCCAGAGAATAAGAACAAATGCAGCCTTGAGGATGATAGAAATGGCAAAAGGCTCTAACATAGGCATGTGCTATTGACAGCCCTGGAAGATGGAAATCTAAAGAGCACCGGGGGGGGGGGGAATGGAACAGTAAAAGACTTTGGTCAAAAGACAAATAACAGAAAAATAACATAGAAAAGATGTTCACTGTTAAGAAAAAGTGGTAAAGACATCTTCCTATCAGTGATGAGGAAGGGGATACTCTGAAACTTCTGCTCATCTGAAAGAAAGCGTTGGTTGAGAAACCACAATTCAGACCACACTTGTTACCGCTGGTGACAATCCATGAGGTGGGTAGTGAAAGGACCACAGGCAGCAGGTGGCCAAGCCAGAATTAATGAGAAAGGATCAAGGTTTTGAGTGAGATGGAGGTGAAAGGAAATCCCAGGTGGTTTCTCAGATTTAGGGCAGATCATCATCATAATATCTGATATTTATGAAGCCCTTACAAAATTCCAGAAATTCTGCTATGCACTTCACCTAGAATATTTCACCATTCCTCTGAGGCAAGCATTGCCATTCCCCTCATTCTGAGACTTGAGGGGAAGTAACTTGCCCACGGATGCACAGCTACCATCAAACACAGAAAATTTGACTGTAAAGCCTGCAGGCTTAACTTATGCTCTATACTTTCCCCATGGAAAGACAGACTTTAAATACATTACCCCATATGTGGAATAATGGCCCAGGGCAGGGGGAGGGGAGGCGGTGGTCACTTGGGTGAGTCTCTGCTGCTCCCTTGGACTGTTACAAACATCTTTCACTAGTCATGAAACTAGAAGTTGAGCAGCAAACTCATGGGAAGGAGAACTACAATGTTTACCTGGCAATAGCATTACTGCTATGGAAAACAGGTAGTGTCAACTAAAATATGGAAGTTGCCAAAAGTCCCTAGATTTTAAATGACCTGAAATTTCTATCTTTCATTTCAATTCTCCAGGTTCACCTATGCATGTTTAGTTGTACAATGTTACTTGGAAGGAGTAGAAGCAGAACTGGACATATTAATTAGATTTAGTTTACCAGATTTTCAAACTGCCACCAGTACACAGACCTTGGGGGAATGGAACAAAAGACACTGGTAGCTTTTTTTTCATTATAATTATTTTGCATGTGTAACTATGTATTTACAAGAGTAAATTTTAATTGCTTTCGGTGGGTAAATCTTTTTTTCTCCCAGCTAGACCACAAATTCCTACAGGGCAGGGCAACATTTTTTAAGTGTTTAAAAACAAAGGACATACAAAAACTTGTCCAACTCATGAATAAACTTCTCCAAAGTCACAAAGTGTCAGAACACATGGACTCCAGAGTTCTATTTACTTACCTAGATCAAATGCATGCTTCTTTGTAGGATACGCATTTAATATACTCCTCATTCTTGGCTTAATTTTAAAAGACTTTTCTGTTGTTTATGCTTCTCCCTTACTGACTCATAATGCCTTATGTTGTGATCCTTTCTAAATCTCTGTAAGGCATCTTATGTTGTTTCAGGTACAAAGTAGTTAAATGAACCAAGAAAGAATATTATTTATGTTATATACAATCATATGTGTGTGTGTGTGTTTCCCTTAGGTGGAATGGTTTGCACTGTGTAGTTATATATTGGTTATTCTGCCTGTAACAGTGAGGGTTCTCCAGGAAAAAAAAAAACAGAATGAATAGAATATAGATCTATTTTTATAAATTATATATATATGTATGTTATAAAAAAGAAACTGGCTCATGAAATTGTGGGGGCCGGCAAGTCCGAATTCCAGAGGGCAGGCCAGAGGCTGGAAATTTTGTAAGAGTGATGTTGAAGTGTTGAGTCCAAATTCCTTAGTCTGGAAATCAGGAAGGAGTGGAGTATATGTTCTTGAGGCAGAGTTCCTTCTTCTTCCCAGAAACCTCAATTCTTTGCATTTAAATTCTGGTTGGATGAGGGCCACCCACGTTATAGAGGGTAAACTCTATCACTTTAAATCAATTGATTCTAGATGCTAATCCCTTCTGCAAAATATCTCCATAGCAACATCTAGGCCAATGTCTGACCAAACAACTGGACTCTATAATCTAGCCACGTTGACAAAGGAACTTAACCATCACACTACCCTTCAATCGTTCAGAGACTCCTGAAAGACAAAAATTCTAATTTCACACATTGCTCAAAAAAGAAATTACTTAGGAACCCAAGTAAATGTAAATTCCCATTGGAGCCCAGGGAGTCTCTCTGATATCCTTCTCTTTCTAATCATCTTTCCTGAATTCTTTCCTTTCTTGATTGCCCCTGAGGTGGTGATGAATTCGCTCCCCACTTCCTGTGGGCCTCTTCTTTCTCAAGTCTCCACTCTAGTAAAAGGATGAGTAAAGAGAAGAGCAGGAGAGTAAGAGAAGAGCAGGCTTTGAGCCATCATCCATATGGACATAATCTATGGTAAAGGGATAGATTGCATGTTGCATGTTGCATGTTGGGGGATGGGGCAGATGAGTGGTGGTGTTCCTGGGTTTGGTGGTACAGCACTGGGGGGTGGATGGATTAGGAAGTGCTGGTTCAAATCCCCAGGACATGTAACTGTGAATCTTGACATTCCATGGGTTAGGAGAGGGGGGTATCATGGGCCCTGGGGGGCTGGGGAGAAGGGAACAGTCAAGATCTAATGGG
>JAKSZT010054215.1:41260130-41451193 GCA_026826555.1 Tolypeutes matacus
CATCCCAGGGAATGGAGAGGGCCTGCATCTGCAGGCAGGATCATCCCACCCACCATATCCATGGGATATAAGCCCTCTCTCACTTGGAGTTGGAGTGGACATCACCATCCCAGTCGCCTCTGGATTGGGGGAAGAACTATGGACTAGAGTGGACTTGATGGTATTCTCTTGCTCACATATGGTGATTCTTGCAATGTAAGAAATTATAACAATGAGGTGGAGCCAGTGGCCCTTGACAGTTTTTGGGTAGGGAGGGGATGAGCAGTTGAAATACAGGGGCTTCTTTGGGAGTTGGAGGTTGTCCTGAGTACTGTTGTGGCAATGGATGTAGGCCATTTTTAATCAGCACACACCACTCAGAACTGAGTGGGAGAGAGTGTGGTCTACAGTGGTTTGTGGCAAGGCTCCAGGATGTGTAAGTTCATTGAGGTTGGTGGGCCACACTGTTGGAGATGTTTGTGTGGGATATGGTGGAAGGTGTGGGAGGTGGGCAACATGGGAATCCCAGTGGGTTCTGTGTAATATTTTAGGTAATCTAAGCACCTCTTAAAATATATGTATATATATATATATATAAATAACATTTTTGTAAGCAAATACACAAAAATGCATATATATTTATAAAAAAAAAAAAAAAAAAAAAAAAGTTCAAAGGACTCAAAATGAAGACAGTGAGAGTCACTCCCATAAGTCTCAATCCCAGAATTTCTAGTATTTGCTGAAGTTTCATTGCATCTTATCTTTGGAGGCATCTTGGCATGTGAGTATGGAAACTTAGATTGAGAAACTTTCAGCAGTGTCCAATTAACTATTAACAAACAAGAATCTATGTTGTTCTAGTTGCGGTTGGGATCCTGCATGGATTTCAGTGTCTCAGCAACATAAGTGCACCTCTGAGTTTAATGGAAGTCTACCAATAATAATAACTTTAAAAAAGGAAATAATGAAAGTGACATATTGAGGGCTTTATATCATAAATACATGCAAGTTCATCTCAAAGAGGATTACTCAATCATTAAACAATTAATGAGGACTTAATGTTTTGTTAGAACTGTCCTAGGCATAGTTGTGAATGAAGAAATAGGGCAACTTTAAGGCTGTACTCTCAGAAATATAGAAGACATGTGCAATGTTGCATATAAAGGGTGAAGATGAGAGACAAATAGAAGTGCCAATATACACAGTAAATTTTATACAGATACACACATACAGACATATATTTACATATACATGGGTCTCATTGCTTTAAGAAGACAAGTAAAATTAAAATATTATTGCCTTCAAAATGGAACATTGGAACAAGTAGTAGATCAGAGAACAAGAGCCTGGGGTCCAGTCCAGCCCAGCTTGACTACCAGCGAGCTTTGTGACCTGGGAAAGTTAGTGCCTGTGTTTGTCCTTTTCTTCATCTGTGAAATAAGAATTAAATGGATTATTTATAAACTTAGAGAGTCTGTTATGTTATAAATATACAATTCTTGTTATTAGACATGCATTCATCCTAAGAAATTAGAAAATCAGGGGGTGCTTCTAAATTAAGAGGGTGGTATCAGCAGAGGCAGCCACGGTGTCCCTGAGATAGAGTCCAGGGCAGAAGGACCATGAGAACAAGCTCAACAAGGATATCTTTAAAAGTTCATATTCTGAAAAAGCATGAGCCATAGTGTAACTGAAAAACCGTACTATTGGATTATCATTCTTATAACATATTTCTCTGTTGCCTTATTAAGCAGGAAAGATGTGTAGCACAACGACTACAGCTCTAGGATTTGAAGATGGGAAAGGCAATGGCCCAAACCCATCTCTAACATTTATTAGCTGAGTCACTTTGAGCAATTTAACCTCTCCAGGAATCATCGACCTTATCATAAAAACAAAGGTAACATTAGCATCTAAATCATTCCTGTGAGGGGAGGATTAAGTAAAATAAGCATTCAAGTAATATGTAAACATTCTGATATTCATATTTACCCATGTCTGGAAGAATACACAGAATGTTTATTACTGAATTGGAAGGGGTATAACCCACACCCTAAGACTCTTGGTTGTTAGAACTCTCTAACTTTAAAACGATAATATAGTCATGCCAGCTGATCGTCATCTAAATACAATCAAACCTTTCTGGCTAAAATGAACATTACCCAAAATTTGGTAATGAAGAAGGACTGAGAGTTTAGCCTTCACTTGGAACCACATGCTGGAAGAAGTCTCCATGGTTGATCCTATCCGCATACACCAGCGGGCTTACAGCTGCGCCTTATTTTCTTCCCTTACTATACAGGTAAAGGTGATTTCTTCCTCTAAAAGAGTCTGCAAGTTTTGTGTTTTTTTTTTTCTCCTGTCAAACTCTTTGAGGGCATTGGGCTGACAGTTCTGGGTCTGCCGGAGTTTAATCTTTTCCTTTCAAATCAAATTATGGAGAAAATGCCAGGGAAATGGCTTCCTAACAGCTGGCATTGTTCAGAAATCGCCGAGCTTGGTGAATTTGTAAGATAAGTGTCTAAATTGTGGAGAAAGGCAGACAGCTTCCCCTCTTGGGCTGATATCTGAGGAACTAATGACTAAATGACTCCATTTTGCTCTCCACACAAAGGCCTGTCCCAAATGTCTCCCTATCGGGGTTCAATGGCCTTTCCAAAAATCAGCCTCCCTGAAAGCTGGTTTGAGGTCTTCTCCACTGCCTTTGCATCCTATTTAGCACTCATAACTTTTAAAATAGTTGAAGGTAGGAAAGGATAGGTTCTTGCCTTGAATAATTTGAAATCCACCCAAACCTCCCTATCAAGACACTGGGGAATATGTCAAGAAAATAGAAAATACAAAACAAGAGCCAAAAAGGGAGAAAGAACTTTTAAATATTTTTGGAGAGGCACAACATTCACATTAAATAATAAAATATTGAAATTGATTGAGGTTGTGAAATAAGTGAATTACTTAGTTTCCCATGCATTAAAATTAATTTTTCATCTCCTTCTCCAGGCCACTTCTCACTGGCTTTGGTTGAGCTCTCTTAATATTTTATTTGCTGAAGGGAAAAGGTTTCCTTTTGACATATTGGAATTCCTGGGGTTGGTTGACTGTTGTGGCAGTTTGATATAATTATGAATTCCAAAAATATAATTGGACCATGCTTGTAAACTGATCTGTTAATCTGGGCATGATTAGGTTAGGATTAGGGCATTGAGCCCCACCCCTTGGTGGGTGGGGAATTGAATATAAAAGGCAAGGCAAAGGACAGTTAAGGCAGTCTTTTGAGAAGCCGTTTTGATATTGGAAAGAAGACCCCAGGAGAAAAGAAGCAAGCCGTTCACCTGATCATCTACAGCTGAACTTGTGGAGGAAACAGGAGCTAAGCCCAGAGAGAAACGCAGCCCCGGGAAGAGAGGAACACCAGAAGCCTGAACCCTGCCAAACGCCGGCAGCTGTCTTGCTCTAACACGTGGCAATGGACTGTGGTGAGAGAAGAAACTTAACGCTTTATGGCCTGGTATCTGTGGACTTCTACCCCAAATAAATACCCTTAAAAAGACCAACCAATTTTTGGTATTTCACATTAGCACCCCTTTGGCTGACTAATACAACTGTCTTACTGCCAATTCAATGAGTGGACTTCTCAGTCCAAGTGAAGCAACAACAAAGAATAAAAGGTTTGTTGCACATCCTAAACTTGGAATATTTTTCCAACCAGATCCTCCTCCAAATTTTGTTTCCCTTATAATTCTTTTCTTTAGTGTGGTAAAATGTGCATAACATAAAATTTACCATCTTAATCATTTTTAAGTATACAATTCAGTGGAATTAAGTATATTCACAATGTTATATAACCATTACCACCATCTATTTCCAGAACTTGTTCATCACACCTCTACACCCATTAAGGAAAAACTCCTATTCAGGCCTCTTCCAAGTCCCTGGAAACCTCTAGTCTACATTCTTGCTCTATGACTTTGCCTATTCAATGTATTTAAGATGAATAGAATCATACAATATTTACCTTTTTATGTCTGGCTTATTTCACTTCATATAATGGAGGCTGAGCCATGGTTTAGCATGTAGCAGAACTTCATTCTTTTTTATGAGTGAATAGTATTCTATTGTATGTATGTACTACAGCTTGTTTATCCACTCATCTGTTGATACACATGGGTTGTTCCCACCTTGTGGCTATTATGAATAATGCTACTACAAACATTCATGTACAGGTATCTGTTTGAGCCCCCATTTTCAATTTTGATGGGTATATACCTAAGAGTGGAATTTCTAGAGCATGTGACAATGTATTTAACTTTTTGAGGGACCACCAAATTGCAAAATAGATTTGCTACACATCCTAAACTTGGCACATTTTTCTAACTAGATCCTCTTCCAAATACTTTTATACATGGAGTCATAAATCTCTTTACTCTTTACATCCTCACCTTTCTAATTTCCTTCCAGCCTCCCCGACTATTATCATGTTTATAATTCTTGCAGAACAAAACTGACAGAGAAGTTGAGGTTACTCACTTTTCTTTATTTGGGGTTCTGGGGAGGGGATTTGCCTCTTTGGAGATTTAAATCAGCCAAGGTATGCTGGACCTTAATTTATGGAGCTAAAAAAAATTATATGGTAGATCCTTTGCAGTTAGGAAGTGAATTCCAAGCTGGGAAGCAAATAGCAAAATAGGTGCTCAAAGAAGAGTGGGAAAATGGCCCCAAGGAGGCAAACAGGTGCTGAAATAACTGGAGGTGGGCTCTGGGGGCTTCCCAGGAAATTAAATATAAAAACTTCCGTGTTCATAGTCTTATACTAACATGCTGCATCTGGACTATTTGCTGTAAGGAAAGTTTATGCTTATAGGGAAGAGTAAGATCAGAGACAGAATGAAGCAGTATTCCAGACTCTCCATCACTCCCTAGCGTGTCCCTTCTTCATGATAACAAAAGTACAAAGAAAATGCTTTTGTGCACTCATAGACTCATGTAATGTTATCTCTAGGGAGGCCTTTGACTGTTCTCTAGTCTAAAACCCACCTTCTAAATGTTATGAAACTGCAGCAAAGAGTTAATGCCCAAATCAGCACCAGAAACTGCTTCCTAGGGGCCCAGTTTGGAAACTTTTCACAGGTGATTCTTAGGACAACTGGTGCCCAGACTATGTGTTCTTATTCTTAAAGTTCTTTCTTCTTTTCTCAGATCACTCAAGATTAGGGTCCAAGACTGAAACCACACCATTTCACATCACTCAAAGCTAGAAGAAATGGGAGTGAGGAATAATCTGGTTATAAAATCAACACATTCATGACCTGTCTCAGTATCAGAATAAAACCTTGGGTGTATAAAATCAGTAATCATCCCTATATATATGCAAAACACTATTAATATGTTAGCTTTATCCAGTTGTGTGATGACAGTCTTAGGAAAGAAGTCAGAAGTCGTCATTCCTACTCAATATATGATAAAGTGTTGATCAAGCTCCATTATTTGTCCAATAATGGTCAGCCCTCAGGGCAGTGGCCCCACTGCTGGTTTTGTGCTCTGTCCACTACTCCAAATGGAAGAAGGAGAAGATACATTGCAGCCTTTATTTAAAGAAGGGTGTCAATTGGATCAAAGATTCCCAAAGCTTCAGCTGAGGGGAACACAATCTCATGTGATATTAATACTGGTTACAGGAAACAAGGAAAATTCCATGATAAGAAGTTTGGGAAACTGAGTTAAATAGAGCTAAACACATTTCTGTGTTGCAGAACTTTTCAGAAGCTTAATATCTTGTTGAGTTTTGCAAACCTTACAGACAGGGATACAAGAGTCACCTAGGAAACATATGTGACCCTATAAACCATCAGTGTAGGAGCATTTCAAGTGAATAGTGAATTTACTGTCTCTGGCATATCACTATTTGCCCTCAGCGTTGCAGGGATGCCTGGTGGGAGCAAGGAGCTTCAGGCTTGGTCCTCTCAACACCCTTCTCCTTTGCTAGTGTCCATTGAAGTTTTGCTCAATTCTTCTTCCACCATCAACCATATGAAGGTGTTAAAATCACAAGGTATAATTTCTCTTTTCAGGTCAGACCTATCGCTTCAGGCCCAAACCTCTTATCCTATCATTCAAGGCCCTTCACAACCTAGCTACAGTTTTTTTTTTTTTTCTCCACATTAATTGCAATCATACTCCCGTGCTCTTATCACACTTGTCCGTTTTCTGTTTCCCTAATGACCACGGCTCTTTGCAGATCTTGTCTTTCCTTATAGTGTTCCTCTTATCTGTAATGAATTGTTTTTGTTTTTTTTTCTTTCCTCTCAGTCTGCACAATCTTCACCGAGCTGCCCTTATAGCCTGTCTCCTTTCTAAGTCATCAGAGTCCCCAGGTCAAAAGTGAATTCCTTCTCCTATAGCTTTTCACAGTATCATTTGTTTTCTGACCACATTTGCTAGTTTGTTTGTTTTTTTCACAGATTTGTGTTTTATCTGCCTATTTAGATTACAAACACTTATACCCATCTTCGTTTCTCCATCAGCAATGAGCCCAATGTCTTGCATATAAAACATTTCAAGAAATTGATTATTAAGTCTAAATGAAGCATGGGAGTTAAAGTTCTAGGTTGAGAAGAAATTACAAAGAAAAGGAAGGGATTAAATAAAAAGATGCAATCATCCCTAGTTGGACAAGCAACATAACCTGGTGATCATAGGCAAATGTTCTGAATCACACCCTCTAGATTGGACCCCAGCTCTGCTCTTACTGCCTATGTGTACTTGGGAAAGTTACTAAATCTCCCTGGCACTCAGTTTCTTCATATGTAAAAGAGAACAATGTCTATCTCCTAGAGTCATTGTAAGGTTTGAATGAAGTCATCTATATAAAGCCCTTAGAGCAGCGCCTGGCACTCAGTGAGCCCTCAAGAGGCATTAGCTGGTATTATAATTAACCACATGGAGAAGTATAAAGAGCATTGGTCTGGGCATCAGGAGACCTGGGATCTGCTGAAGTTTAAAGAAAAGGTACAAGTGAGGCCAAGTATCACTAGTAATAGTTGGAGAAGTCTGGTTGGCACTCTAGAAAGGGCAGTGTGGATTTAGTGAATCCACCACTCTCTGCACCCCAGTCTTGCAGACTCAGAAATCAGACTGGTAACATAACAAATGCATTAATCAAGCTTAAAGAGACCAATCTATAAAACACAGAAGCCCAATTCATTAATGTGCAATGAGAACTATAACTATTAAGTAGACAGGATGTCAGTTCTTATGGATAAGCATGTTCTTTCCTTATGGGCAAGTATACATGGGAAGCCAAATTATAATCCAAGCATTGTTTGATGAGAGGGAAGCAAAGCAAGAAGAGAAAGTGGGTCATCTCCATCACATAAGCAAGGTCATAGACAGATACATCCCTCGATGTTACAGTCATTTACCAACCATACAAGAGATGCCAAAACACCCTCCCCACCTCAGTCCTCCAGTGACAGAGAATACTGCCAATTCCTTTGATAACCTTATGGTGCCATGCTAGCACTGTTTCTTCCTTACCACACATTCATTTGAATGGGCATTTTCTAAGTGCAATCACAATTTATTCAGAGTTTTGCCTGAATTCTGTGCTTGAATTTTTGATATCCGTAGATAATTTATTAGGACAGTTTTAAGATAGTTAATCTCTTACACTTTTTGGTGGGCCTCTGGCAGCCCTAAGAGACTCAGCAGTAGAGAGTTCTGTGTCCCTCCCATTTTGAGTTTTCCTTAATTCATCCTTAGACACTATATCAGTTAGTTTGTACAGCATAATAAACTACAGCCAAAATATATTGGCTTAAAATGTTTATTTTGATCTTTTTCTTTGCTAAAGACAGCATTTTGGCCTGGGCGCAGTGGAACTCATCTCTCCCCATGTGGTGTTGGCTACACTCACCTCAGTTGAGATGGTCTGGGTGACTGGGGCTCTTGGGTCATCCCTCCAGAACTCTCTGATCCTCCATGTTCCCCGGAGTCAAATCAAGCACAAGTCAGGGGGAAATGGGCTCCACCTCTGGATGGGAGAAACTGCAAAGAATCTGTGGCCATGTTTCTTGAAACTTACTACAGATGGGAATAAATTGTGATTGAATGAATGAATAAATGAAATGCATCTTCAGAGAAAAGGGTATTACCTATAAAGCACTCTGGGCAATTGAGATGGCAACTCTGTAGCCCATGTATCCAAACCTACTCATCTAGGTTCCTGTGAAAGGGAATCCTGTCCCAGAAACAAGCTTGGACTCAGCAGTGTGCATTATTCTTCCAACACTAAAACTTTATGATCCTAAGAACGTAATCAGCAGGGGAGGTGAAAGCCCCTGAAAAGAGGCTGACATCGAGTGACCCTTCCTGAGGAAGCTGACACTGACCACTCTGGCTCAGTGATCGAATTTGATGGGTTTCATCATCTTCCTCCCATGTCCGTCCAAGCTTTATCGATCGCATCACCTTCAATATCTCTTTTGTGGTTAAAGGCTGCTCCCGAGACTGCCCTGTCTGAGTTGCCTAGTTTTGTCAATTCCAATTCAGCCAGACATCCTTTTACCCTTTCCTAGACAACAAAGCTTTCTGGTCGATGCTAAAAAAAAAAAAAGAAAAGAAAAGAAAACTCATGGAAGACTTAGAAGCCTCAGAAAGTCTTACTAAACCCTTCTTTCCTTAGTACTGATTCTCTCCTGCCTGGGTTAAGGAGAGCAATTCTCCTTCTCTGCCAATAGCTATATTTATCTCTTCTCCTAGCCCTTTACCTCTGCTTTGGGATCTTAGACAGAAGCCTGCTTGTTATTTTTCTCTCTCTTTCTTTCTGAAAATTAAAAATGCTTTATTGAACATAAAGATAGTCTGTATATTTTAACCAAGTATATTTCTTTCACCTTATTTTCTAGATCAGAAAAAATAAACTTTGAGAATTCTCATTCAGCCTAAATTATGGAACAAGGGCCTTCTGTTTTATGCCCCAAATGTGATGTGTCTCTTTAAAATGTTGCAGAAAGACCTCCTTAAATCAGGGGACAGAAATTAATGGCCTCTGAAGAAAGTTTAAGTTATCACACGTCTCCCATTGCCTTGTGTCTCTGATCTCTTGATAGATATGAATCAATTTTCCAAAATCAATGCTGCATAGAGGTGCCCAAACTATAGGACAAAATCCAATCTCCTTACTATAAGAATATAAATTTTAAAATTTAAAATAAGAGCTAGTCCTTGCCAACTTGCCCAGCTTCTGCCTCTGCCACCCCAGCTGAACACTCTGCTCAGAACCACACCAAACCTCAAAACTCCCCATTTTCCACCTCTGTGAGATGGCCCTTCTTATTCCTCTGCTGGGAATTGCCTACCTTTAGTTTTCCTGAAAAAGTATTTTTCATCTAAATAGTTGATTATGGGAGGCGGCTGTGGCTCAATCAGTAGGGCTCCCGTTTGCCATGTGGGGGGTCCCGGGTTCGGTTCCCGGGGCCTCCTGGTGGGGGCGGGCCCGCCCGCACGGCGTGGTTGGCTGACCCGGCGAGCATGAGCGGCAGGCGGGGGATAAATGAATAAATAAATAAAATCTTAAAAATAAATAAATAAATAAATAGTTGATTATTCTCTCATTTATATCATCACTACATATATTTTACCTCCACTAACTTCATTGCATTAAAATTTTTATATCATCTATCTATCATCTACCTATCTATCATCTATCTACCTTTCTAAGTAGATTCTCTTCTTGGAGAGCTTGCAAAATCCTGTCTTTGTTTTTATACATCCCTACCTTTGTCTCAGAAGAACCACTCCTACTCTTCTTGGGAATTAATTTCTGCCTTAAATTTTTAAGCACATCCTCTCTGCCACCTTACTCCATCCTATTTCCTCTTCATCTTCTAATATTCCTTTCCATCTGCATTTGACTTTCTAGCTATATAAATGGTCTTATCTTCTCTATATGAAAAAAAAAAAAATGTCTTGATCTCCCTTGTTCCTCCATTGAACTGCTTATCCTTCTCCTTTACCCAGGCACCCAATTCCATAAAAGATAGTTTGCACCTGTTGCCTCAACTACCTCTTAGATACTCCTTAATTCTTTGCAATCTGCTTTCTAACTTTACCATTTTGTTTACATTTGCCTTTACAAAGGTCATAAATTACGTATTTGCAAATATATATAGATGTATATACATACATATGTATATATATACATATAAAATTTTAAGCAAACCTTATCATCTTTCTTCTTTTAGCAGCAGTCCCTCCTTGAACCCTTATCCTTCATGACCCCTTATTCTTCTTAATCTGGTTGAGAGGTAGTGTGATGAGGGATAACAGATGACACTTACCAAACTCTTAGGATTAATTGATGATTTCTAATGCCCAGGGCGGGTTTCTAAGCCTTTGGCTGGGAGGTGGTCCTCTGATTTGTCTGCATACTTCTCTTCCTGCCTGTTCCCTCCATACCCACCAAGGTCAGTTGTGTTTATAACCAAACTTATTTTTGCCATTTGGGCTTTTACTTTAATGACTCATTTTAATTAAATACTAGGTAAACCAATAAAATATGCATGCAAAAGAATGATAATTATTTCTTTCAAGAAAACTAAGTTGAAAAGATTTGAAGAAGGCACTTTGCAGAAAACATAACAAACCCTGTTGAATTAGAGTGAGACATTAGTTGTGGGAGGGGGGAAATTCATAAAACTTCTAAGCATCATCCTTCATAAAATTTAGTTCCACTTTGAAGAAACCAAAATGGAAAATCCTAAATTAGGTATCATGATTGTGGTTTATGCAGACAAAAACAGCAGGCTTCTTGGCTGAAAGTAAAATGCTCATGGAGAGGGAGATTGGAAGATATTAAAATTCCAAACAAAGTATCCCTACTCCTGGAAAAGGCATTTGAGTATTTTTATTAAACTACAACTGCCGGTCCCTATCATGTCACATGAGGGTTTTTAGTAACGGTAAGAGCCCAGCAACTCATTTCAGATAAGCGTGAGGTTAAGTCCAGCTTAGCCACTGAGTAGCTGTGTGCTCCTAAGGGCACATAGCTACTTACCCTCTCCAAGCTTTAATTACATATGTAAAGGAGATAATAGCATTTTACTTAAAGTGTTGTTGTGAAGAGTTGATGTACTTAAAGTATGTTATATAACATCTGACACGAAGTGCTCAGTAAGGGTTAGCTATGATTTTTATAGAAACTGCTCAATAAATTATCATCATCACCCTAACCACCACCACCATCATCATCATCATCCTCCTCACAGGTACCACACACTAATGCTTTTGTTCCTCCGGCACATTTTCACTTGGACATTCCACGTGGTCTGTATTCACTTCTCTCTTCCCATCATGATGAATTTTCTCCTTTAGCAAGAGCACCCATCTCCATAGCATCAAGGTTCTGCCCATGAGTCTACTGTTTGCAAAGGTGTGGACTATGTATGCATTATGTGCAAGGCCCTGAGAGTAAGGCAGGAAAATAATATTGACCTTAAGAGACTCACCTTTGCATTGATGGCTACTTCAGCCCATAATTATTTCTTGTGACTCTGGAAGTACCAGCTATACATCTCATCTGACAAACTATGTTAACTTGTATTCATTTGTAACTGGACATGTCAATGTTTGAAGAACTTATTTTAAACATGGATAGAGAATGTTTAACCTTGACTATATGCCCGAGTCCTCTTGACTGCTCATTTTTGAAACATGGCTTGAGTTAAAAGGTTTTGTGTCTTTGAGCTCCATCTTTTAATAGGCAAGTGTCAAGGCACTAACAAATCCAGCCCCTCTGGGGTAAAGATGGACTTGCACCCATCCTGGCACTGGACAAGGCCAGTTAAGAATTTGTGGGTCCACCTCCAATGGTAAGTGGCCCTCGAATTAGTTGTGCTACAAAATGCCCAGTGTCCAGTTTACAGGGAGTGGTCCCTAAACCTGCACATTTGTTATGACTGCATCTTGGCTTGGGTTTCCAGTAATTCATGGTCCCTGTGCCCTTGATCTTAAACCTAGCCGGCTTGTCTGGAATTTTCACACCCTATATCATTTTATCATTTTGGGTCCTGCTCTGAATGCCCTTCAAATGCTTTGTCCCATCATACACTCCTTTGCTGGTAGTTGTGTTCCATGAGAAATGTTTTTCCAAAAGCCACTACTATTTTGGCTTTCTTGAAATATCATCACTGCCTGGAATTCCCTGTTAATGTATCTTTCTACCAAACTGGTCCTTTCAAATATAAGTTGTGACCCAAACATGGAATGAGGTCACCACAGCCTTTGGATACCAAATCCAAGACTGCCTGCCCCCTTTCTTCATCTAGCCAGGTCAACAGGCTACATTAGGGTCTTCCCTACCTCAGCTTCCTCCCATTCTCCATATCCCTTGCTGCTGAGGGCTCAGCATGACTCTTGCCTTTGTTAACACATGTTATGTTAGTTAGCAGCTGTTAAAATATTTATGATGAATCAGTTGATCCCATTTAATAAGCCTCAAGAGCAGGTAATGCATGGTAATACCTGAGACAGCCACATTGAATAGCAGGAAGAGAATGAAAGCAGGAGGTAGCTGCAGCTTAAGATTGAATCAGAGAGAAAGCCAAAGAGAGGTTATGCTTTGGGTCGGTTAGTAGTGCTCTTGAGAGCCAAGAGGTGGGGAAGAGTGGGGTCTGCAAGGGAGAGTGACTATAAAAGAGAAAGTACAGTACCATCAAAATCAACCATCCCTACAACCCTAGGGTATGTGAGTGTTAACATTCCCTGTTAATAAGGAGACAAAGAAGAAAGGATGAACATATGGAAAAATCAGCAGGGAAAACACAGTGATTCTTTCCTCACAAGGAGCTGAATAATTAATGGTAGGAGGAGGGTGTATTGTTAATGAAGAAAATAGTAACAGAACCTTACGGAAAGTGTTGTTGAGGTCAGTGGCAGGAGATGAAGGGGCTTTATAATCAACCAGATTCTTTTGGACATCAGAGTCAGGAATAAGAGTTTAGGAACCATACAGAGTGCAATTATGTGTGATACTAATGGAAAAGGAAAAAGCAATCTTTTGGGGGTGATTCACACAGTGAGTAATTGACTCCAGGTTTAGATTGTAATTGCAGCAATGGCACCTCTGTACAAAATGATGAGGCTTTAGGGGCTGCAATCAGGCAGGTCCCGGATCCAGCAGCTTCCTGGGAGATCCACTGGAGCTCTAAAGGGTGGAGTCTTGCCCTGTCCTTATCTGTCCTCTTAAATCCACAGCCTGAAAGTCACATTCCCTGACACACAGCCTCAAAAAGGCAGATCAAAGTGAGAAAGGGCAGAGGCAGATGGCTCAGAGAGGGGACTGAAAGCGTCACCTCTGTGAATGCTGGGTGGTAGGGGAGTATTCACAGAGCAGCTCAAGTTCATGTGGACGCCTACAGGTATCCATAACCTCTCCTTTCAGATGGCTGCACTGCCTGCTACCCTCTGAAAGCTACCATTTACCCACAGGGTACCTCTGCTCACACTATTCCCCCCAGTCTAAAATGCTCTCCTTCTCTTCAGCATCCTTCTTCCAAAGTTAAGGGCAACTCCAACTCCGTCAGTGAACTTTCTCCCAGCTACTCCAACCAACAGAGCCCCCTTTTTTCTGTGGTTGCCTACAGTCCTTGGGGTCTAGTAAACAGTGGATTGTCATTGATTACAGTTTGAGTCTTATCACCTTAAAAGATCATATAAGCTTCTTGAAAGCCAGAATTGTATCCCCAACAATATCCAGCACAGACTAGAAGCATTAATTACCTAGTGAATACATATTGATCAATTGATTATTTAACTCACTTAACACTTTCACATTACTTGGCTTAGGTATTTGATGTTTAGGAAAAACGCAGTGGAACTTAAACTGATTTAATTCTAATTAATGAGGCATAGAGATCAGATAAATGGCATTTTTGGAGCAATAAAAATAGAGTTGAAAAATAAAATGAGATAAAAGCCAAGGAAATGTATTTTAAAATAATAATGACATGCTATTTTTTCACACATCAATTTTGCAACCAAAAAGATAACACTGATGTGTGGAAATGGGCACTAACGCACATTATGTACTTTGGTGGGAGTGAGTGTAAATGGATAGACTCTTTTTGGAATTCAATCCATCAGCTTTATTCAAATTTACCAGTCGTACTTTTATGGACCTGTCCAACAGAGAAATGTGTACTTGTGTCCAAAAACTTAAGTACTAAGATGTGTTTTGCCATAGGGAAAAATTGTAAACAACTTAAATGCCCACCAATAACATATTGCTTAAATAAATCCTTAGATATCCATAGTATAGGATACTTTAGAGATAAAAAAAAAAAAAAAAAAAAAAAGAATGAAGGAATGAAGGCATCTTACAAGGAAGGGTATTCAAGGTACATGTCTAAGCAATAAATTAAACAGCTCTTTAGAATCATATATATATGTAACTATATGCATATAAAATCCCATTTAGGACACACACACATATATAAACATGTAGCTGTATCTACAGGTATAAACAGTATACATAAAGAGAGCTGGAAGTATACACAACAAAGTGTCAGTAGCAGTTAGTACCCGTGAGGGAATAGAATTATGGAGGAGGGAAAAAATGTTTTGCTTCATACAAAACAGAGTTGAAAACAAAATAGAGGCCTAGATCTAGGGTGCTTCAGCCCAACCGTCAGGAAAAGTCTTCTCTGTGTGCAAAGAGTCAAGGGCAATAGGCTCCAGTGTGAATATTCTGCTTCAGCCCAGCATCTGCACAAGATCCTTGAGCATGATGGAGCCATGAATCCACAACTCTCAGGTTATTCCTTTGCCTTCCCACCCTCACAGCTTTGGTCCTCCCATTCCACACTTTACTCCTATTCTTCTTTCAAGGCCCCTTGCTGGCCTCAGTCTTCACTGTTCATCTCCTCAAAACCCATGGTATATGTCTGCATCAGTCAATTGACAATTAACCATGAATGATTTTGAGACTTTGGGGGTGAGGTAGCTTTCACCTCCTGGATTGTAATGTTCACAGTTGTGTTATCTAACTCTAGCAAGTTGCAGAATTATAGAAGTCCCTTTTCTTCTTCTTTTCCTTCTGTTCCCTTTTTTCTTCATTTCCCATCATCCTGAAAGTGTTCTTTTCAAGTGAAGAATACAAAGTGCTAGTACAGGCTGAGAGCCTGGCTCCTCGCTGGGTCACTGCTCCCCACAAGGTACCATGGTAATGTGGCCCTTTAATTAATACTAAAGCCTTCTTCTCTGGTGGACCTCACAGCAGTAATAACTAAATAGCTGTGACAAAGTGAACTCGGCAAAATTAGAGAGCTTACAATCTCATAAGTGAGCTCAGCTATAGTTATATAACCATATGAAAAAAACAAACACTTCAATAACCAGTCCCATTTCAAGTGTTAAATCTTGCTATTGTGCCTGAGTTTACAAAACTGGGGGAATAGCTCTAATGCACTCATCCATCACTTCACATCCTCCACTCAGTCTCCACCCAAACCATCAAGGACTAGAAGTGGTCTCAGAACAGAGTAGCTTCTGGTCAGCAAGCCCATTCCCCTGGGCTTTTGACTGCAGTGCCCTTAGAAAGATCACAGGGCCTTCTCTGTTTTCCTACCTCTCTACTCTTACTCAACACTGTCTTTACTCTCCAACTTCCCCAACTCCTAACATTTCATAATAGATGTGCAATACATTTTTAATGAATTAAATTAACATTTTTGGCAACATCTCAGAAATAAAAACCCTGCCTCTGGCTGAACGTGAAGTAAAAAGAGTTTTTGCATTCAGAGTCTATAGTTGAGATGTAGGACAAGATAATAGAAAGGTAGGCATGAGCAGGATCTTGAAGGGTTACATATACCATTCTGAGAACCAACTAATCCTAAAAACAGCCCCTGAAGGATTTTAAACAAGGCAGGACATGACCAAAGTGTTGTTGTAGGAAGCTCACTCTATGGCTGTGAAGATGTCAGGTTGGAGGATGATAACTTCAGCAATAAGCCAAGAGACAATAGCAGTAGCCCCTAGGTGAGCAGCTATGCTGAGGCAAGGCCCTGTGTATGCAGGTGAGGCCTGGATTTGGGAGTTGTTGAGTAGAATTGTGAGGGCCTTGAGCCTGGAGAAGGCAGGTAAAGTAAGAAGACTTGCCAGATAGTGGCTTGGGGGCTGGGTACCCTGTGCCGAGACAGAGAGTATAAGGGGTTGTTTGGATGGGGGAGAAAGGGAGCTCCATTTGAGATATGGTAGCTTTGAGGCACTGTGTGACAACTGCATGGGGGCGTATTGCAGGAGGTTGAAAACACAAGCCTGGAGCCCCAGTGAGTAGGCTGTGCTGGTTTAGAGATCCAGAGTCATCAGTTAAAAGGTAAGATTGGAAAGTAATGAGATGGCCCTAGGGGTGAGTTGAGTAAGAAAAGACTGAGGATGCATCCCCTGAGAACCCGCCAATTTAAAGGTCAGGCAGAAAAAAAAAATAGTCCCTTTTGACTTTCATTTAATTCTCATTCAGTTTAAACTTAGTTAATGTCCTGAATTTTTTTTACAACTGAGATGAGTCACCTCCCCTTTTGAGTTTCCAGGATACTTCATGCATGTCTCAGGCTCAGATCCCTTTCATTTCTGCCCATTCACCACATCTTGACACATTCTTTTTCTTTGTACCTCCTCTGGCTTTGCACTAAGTCCCTCTAAATGTTGCTGGGGTTTTTTTGTTGTTGTTGTTTTTTGTTTTTTTTTGTTTTTTTTTTTGTAGTATTTTCCTGTGCAGAGGATGGGGTAAGGAGGGTTCTGAGGCTTGGAAGGATACGACAGGAAGTCAGTCCCATTTCTTGGGAATTAGCATCAAATAACAAAAAACTCTTCAGCCTGATCCTCCTTGGTGATATTGTAGAATTGCTAGTCAATGATTTCTTGATTCTTTGGATAAGATGGATGTCCACATCAAAGTTCCTTACCCCAAGAGCTTAAATCTCAAATAATTCCAGTGATATTAAGGTTTTTGGCATAATTTTTCAACACATTCTCTAAGCAAATGACAGCAAATTTACCTGGTTCTAAAGCAGTAGGAAAAAACATAGAAATACAATAAATTGATAAAATATTTCACTATGTTCAAATATTTTTCTATACATTCTGAAGGCAACGAGGCATATACATAAGTCAGGGATTATTCTCCCTCCAAAATCTACCTAGGCAGAGCCAGGACTGTAACATATGCATAGTCAAACCCTTCCATGCTGACTTTCCAGTAAAATAACCCGTAACATTCCATCTGTCCCTCTGCCTCTCTAGCCAAGAGTGAGGACATACCTCCCTACTACACACATATCAGAAGGTACCTGTTATCCAAATGTACTAGAATGAAGAACTTGGCTCACAGGTGGACCCTGGAGATGGGGAGGGATGGCAAGAAGCTGTAACTATGGAGATGGGGTGGCAGGACCAGGCATGTTTCTAAAGGAGAAGAGCAGAAATGTTGAAACACAGAAGTAAAGAGCAAGGAGAGGATCTGGCTGGAAATTTAACACACACAGTGAAAAGGAAGAAGCAGAACAAGAAATAAAAGGACAACTAGAGTACCTGAAAACCTGATTTGAGAAAAATATGGAAATTATTTGGGTTGGTTTGATGGTGGGAAAGAAAGACATTTTCTAGTAAATAGATGTGACCAAAAAATGACAAAAAGTCTGTGAGAATGAAAGGACATCAAGTAAGGGAAAATGATTGGGAAGTCTAAAACGCTGTATGAAGGCAGAAGGAGGAAGGAGGGAGCTGACTGAGGGTGGAGTCTGGCTCTGGGGACCTGGAGAGCAGCCTGGAGCCCTGAGAGCCGTCCAGGGTTAGCCCTTCACCAGTCCCTTAATTCCCCTTTGAGCTGCCTGTCACTCACAACCCTGCGGGAGCCCAACTATGTAAGAACCTTTCTTCCCAAGGCACTCCTTCCATTATCCTCGCTAAACCTGCCTCCGCCGTAGGGATGCACGCAGATTGCTCACATTAAGAAGCAAATTGATTATGAACTGAGTTTTGTCTACCAACAATTTTTAATATGTAATCTTGTCATGAGTGAACGAAAGTCATTAATAATACAGTAAGCAAAATGTGCTACAGTTAACCTTAAATTATAACTTACAAAGAGCATTCTTGCAGTTTCTTCTTTGATTTATGAGCTCAGTTTATTCTATGCAAATTCATGCACAGTTTCTAATAAGAGGGAGGAGGAAAGATAAAGGAGCTTTGAATATTTTATAAGCTTTTTCCACTTACCTTAATTTAGAATTATGAGGCTGAATATGTAAGTAGAGAATAATTACCTATTACTAGTCTCCCACATAGTTTATCTATTTCAGCCCTGAACGTCCTAAGCAATGCAAAGTAAAACTGTTTTACTACCTGTACCACAGTGAATATGATAATTAGGCCTCCTTCAGCGTTACTTGTTGCTGACACTGTAATATAACCAGACAGTCCTGCACTGTTGTTTAATATCCTTTTTTAAATCAATATACTGGATATTCAATATTTCATCCATTGCACATAGATAAAGTGAATTTTTTGAAGAGGTTTGTGCCCTGAAAAATTCTCTTGCCTTCTTCTCCCAAGGCTACATTCTAGAAGCAAGCGCAACAAAAATGGAATTGCGTTAAAAAAAAAAAACAAGCACAAAACAATAGGAGTGCTATTGAAAGAGGTGAGATTGATAGCCTAAAATTAAGAGGGCTCGTTCGTGGCCTGAGAGTGGCAGCAGCCTAGCAGCTCTGCCCATGCCCACGCCCTCCTCCCCATACCCAGCAGCCCTTTCTCATACACCATCACCATGCTTCCCACTGCCCACCTACCACCCACAGGCTCAGGGTTGTTAGGCCACTTGGACAAAGAGAGTTAAATGGGAAAAGGGAAACAAGGAAAGTCTGGGTGTAGGAGACTTCAAGAGAAGCTGAAGTGGATGATTTCACCAATGCCTTCAGGTACAAAACTGGCTGCTCGATTGTTAACTGAATACAAAGGAAAGGAAATGCCTTTTGGGGATCACTAGGGACCTTGACTTGGTGCATAGGCAGGAGGAGTGATCTCCTTGAAGAAGCCGTGGGGTGCCTAGGTATGGACTTTGTGCTAATAACAGCAGCAGAGACAAGACGGCAACTGGCAGCTCCTCGTTTTTAGGATTCACATATACTTTCACAGAGAAATCTCAGGCAATGGAGGCGTCTTTTTTAAGAAATCTGGACCTGGAAAGAAAATTGAAACTGACCAGCCCATTTAATTTAGGAAATGGGATAAAATGGACGCCCAATTCTTTAGTGCCTGGATTCAGAGCATATGGAAAGAAGAAGATCCTGGCTTCTGCCAACCGGCCTACCCATGTAAAGGGATACAGAAACTCAGATTTGTTTTGTCTTCTTAGATTACCTAGAGAAACGCTTAAGCACACAGTGATGTGCTGAATTATCTGAAAAATAACATGGATTGAGAGTGAACTGTCCTTTGCATTAGTTAGGGCTCACGGCAAATGCAGAGCTGTGGTTTCCTCTCCTATCATGGTAAATGCTGATCAAATTTAATAGAGGGAGTAGGCAGTTTCCAATAAGGAGAGGAAAAAGGTTTTTCTCTCTCAGTAAGTTGTACCATTGGATTTTGTGATAATTAGCACTTCATATTGTATTAGAGTGATGGTGTCAGACCAACAGCCAAACAGAATTAATGAATTAAATATCTGTTGGCAGGAAGTTTCAGATCTGATTAAGGGAATTGCAGGTATGTGTGTCCACTTCTTTTTCTTTCCCATAGTGGTCAGTATATTGAATTGTCAGGGAGATCATCATTCTATTAGCATCAATCATTGATAAGTTAAGGAAATTATATTTCTCTTGCTTATAGGAAAAAAAATTTGGAGGGTGATAATTGATAAAATAAGAGAGGAAGGTGCACTAAAATGACAGTTATAAACCTCATCCTTAGTGCCTGATATAAATGAATAAGTGTGTGAACCGTATCTGAAATCATTCATTCCTGTCCAATTGTTGCTTCAAACAGGTAGGTTTGTGACATAAAGTTTCCATCAGTGAGTTAATCCTGGGGAATATAAAATTTATAAGGGTATAAGTGACAGGTATTCTTCTTTCACTACACATACATCGTATGTTTAATCATCATATCAGCTCTATGAATATACCTTGTTATTTTAATTTCATGTGAGGAAGCCCAATAACAAACAGAACTGCCTATCCTTTAGTCTAAGCACAAATATTTTTAAACAACTTCTGTGACTCTAATTACACATTGTGCAGAGATTAAGAGGAATATAATAGAAGGGCAGAAATGCCACCCTACACTAAAGGACATTTGAGTGAAGTTACAGTCATAAAGCAAAATGTGAGGGGAAATGGGAAAACAAAAAAACAAAAACAGAAGAGTAAAATAAGGATATTGCACAATGTAATATCAGAGCTGTCACAATGCATTATATAGTTGATTGTCAAATGAATGGCAGAGATAGAAACTGCTATTAGTTCAGAAAAGAAAGAAAATTGTGGGCTAAAGTGGCCTAAGATTGTAGTTGGAGAAGAGAGCCAAGCTTGGTCCTGAAGTATAGACAGATTTTGGATGCAGCAAGAAGGTCAGTAGATCACCATATAGAACTTCAGGTGAAGAGTAAGAAAGAATCCCCTGAGGTAAGTGAGCACCAGTAAGCTATATTTGGGAGGCAAATGGCCAGTCAGGTTGGTGAGGAGGGTTCATATGAGTAATCAGTAAGTAATAAGCCTGAAAAGTCTGGGGGAAGTTGTGTAGTAAGGCCTTTAAGAGGCAAGTGAAGAATTTGAATTGAATTCTTTAAGAAAAATGAAATCATTCTCATTTTTTTAGGAGGTACTGGAGATTGAACCTGGGACCTCATACCTAGGCACTCAAACCTCTGAGCTACACCCCCTCCCCCAACCTCATTTTAATCATATCTATTGTTGGTGTCTGCTTGCACCAACTGATCACTTGGGCTAGCAACCTTGTACTTCATCTTTCAAATAGCATTCTCTATCATTACTTGTATGCATATGTAAAACACTTTTAAAAGCAGTTTCATATCCGTCACGTAGTACTTTCAAAACTTGAACTTCAAGTACACTGGCCTCCAACTGGATTTTTAGCCATACACTTCTATCTATTCAGTGGCTTCTAGAACTGTGAACCATCCCTCATGAAGACACATAATGCTCATGGATGAAGGCACAAATGCCCCTGTAGACTAATCATGAACTCATTTTTTCAATCCCATGTACCCATTAAGCAAAAGCATTTGTTGGGATTTTGCTAGTCAATTTTTAGCTTATCAAGCAGGGTAGAATGGTTTTCTTGAAATTTCAGTGTGTTTACATGAAATCTCTAATAATTAATTTTAGCAGCAATATCAAACAAAGGTGGAAAAATTTTCCAAATATCCATTTTTTTTTATTATGGGTAAAAATCAAAATTCTCACAATACATACAAACATTTGCAAAATGATATATAAATATATATGCATATATGTGTATTTGCTTACAAAAATCTTATTTATATATATTTTTTTAAAGATGGAATTTGTTTTCCTCCACTTGCTGACCCCCTTTCGATATGATTGGATTGCCCTTATTTTTGCCTGGTAATGGAGGTGAAGAAGAACTAGGAAGAGGAAAAATGTTGCCTCCCCCATGTCTCTAACAAGGCAGTCCTCCTGGGCTTGTATTGTTAGCATTATCTCCAGCCCACAGTTTTCTCAGCAGGAATGCCATAAGTCATTTTTCCATTCTATGAGGGTTAGATTGGTTAAAAGAAGATAAAATAATCCATAAATCTACAGAACTGGGCACATATAAACTAAAAATGAACAAAGTATAAATGATGTCCCACTGAACCCTCTGCACTATGGACTCTTCACCCTCCCATCAGGACACCTCAACTCCAGTGTGTCATGTCACTGTCTGATTTAAGGACCAAGAGAGAAGATCCCCATGTCAAATTAAAAATTAAGTGAATTTAAACGTAAGCCAGCCCATTTAATAGTGTAAGTTGATATTCTCTTCCCATATCCCAGAAGATCATCTTGTTCAATCTCTACTTGTTGGCATCACTCTGGACACCATGGTTTTGTACTCGTTTTCCTTGTATAGCATCTAAAAGCTAAAGAGTTTGTGATTTGACCCAAGCACCACAGTAATTCTATGCCAGTACTCAAACTAGAAACAGGTCTCTATCCTCACAGCCCCTCTTCCCACTGGGTGGTGGCTCTCTGTCAGCATTCACAAGCAGTTTACACAGATAAGTGAGAATTTCCAATGAGATTATCTGATTTGTTTTTGTAATTTCTTCATCCACTCACTGACCACTTCCCCTTCCCAAACACAAAATTAGGACAATAACTTACCCTTAGTATGCATTCAACATATATTTTAGAGTTAAAATTATTCTACAGTGCTTAAAGTTATGAGAGATTTGCTCAAACAAAGGTTCCAAATGCACATAAAAACTCATACACACATACACACACATGCATGTATAGAAGCAAGTTGTTCTTGAGACAACAATGTCATCTAAGGGGAACCTAGGTCAGAAATGCCTACCACCAAAGTCATTCTTAATGGGCTTTTTTCTTATGCTCTCCGAGCTGGAATATAAGCCTTGTATACTTGAAGCAATAGTGCAGAACACATGTCATGTTAAAATTATATTATTAATGCCAATAAAATGGTCTATAATTCAGAGTTTAATTATGAGGCATAAGTGCTAAAGGCCATAGGAATTAGAAAAAGAAGAATTGAGAGTGGGCTTGAGAAACAAGGGATCTTTTCTGGGAGGAGGGGCAGATTGATGGATGAGCAGGACCGGCAGAGTAGGGAAAAGAGGTTCCAGGTGGGCAGAGCAGCAGTTATGCTATGATCCAAGCTTGTGCAGGGCTGTTGAGAAGCTCAGTGGGTCAGGATCAGACTCATGGGGGTCAGTGTACAGCATGCTTACACGGGCCTTTTCTCCTTGAGGTGTCTTTAGTGCCTATTTTGGATGAGAATGCCCTCCTAGAAATGACAGCTTTGTCAACTGAATTTTCATATCTTCCCATTAAACAATCAGGATGTGATTGGGATGTTACATTTATGAGGCAGTTTTTGAAACCTCTCTGAAGATAATTGTCAGGTACTGCAGTAAAAATGTGTCCTTCATGCAACTTTCCCCCCAAAATTCCCCAACTTCACAATCTGTTGGATTTACAATTCTTGGTTCTATTATCATGTCCCATTAAGACAAAAATATGGGGTAATTTCAAGGGGTACAAGGGGTGGGACAGAAAACAAATGCATAATGTTCTAATTACTATTTAACACCATGGAGTTGGCAGGAATGTGGTTAATAGACCGCCCCAATGCATGTACAACTTTCCTCATTCTGAAGGGTTCTCTGGCACCGTTGATGACCAATTGAATTAATGCAGCCCCTTCTGGAAGCTCATAGCATCCTCAGAGGTCTCTATTCCCACCCTGTGATTAAGTCATAAGTTTTGCACATATAGATTTCATTACTACCTTCTCCCTAGCTTTGAAAATGGTCTACTCAGATTTTGACTTGCCCCCCAGAATGTCTGTGGCATGGCAATAACATGTCTAATGTTTTCAAAGGTCGTCACTACCTCCTATATGCTACACCATCATAAAATCATGTACAGAGAGTACAGGAAAATATGACCAATGTGCTTAAAGGAAACTGCCTCCAATGTGCTCAGGGAGATAAATTTTATTTTAACATAATTAGACTTGCTTATCCCCAATCAAGAGGTCCCTTCAATTCTCAGTCCTGTGCACACATCATGCATAGGATCAGAATCACTCCACACTTGAGTGATTCTCAAGTGAATCACTCACTCCTCTCCTTGGTCCAATTCCTCAAGGATCAGCTCAAGACTTTCTTGACACTCTAACACATCCAGGTCTCTCCTTTTGTTCTTCTTGAGCCCTTCCTGTCTGGTACACTCACCTTTGCTCTTAACCAACATTTGTAAGTTGTTATTATTTTTATGTGTGCTTCTACCTCTACTCTATTGTATGCATTCCAAGAGCATGTGCAAATGTTTAGTCTTTTATTTTTTTTCAGCTCACAGTTTAGTTCTCTGGATCAAAGATAAACCTAAGGTGATCTACCCATAGACATCTTGTGGACATATTGTACCTGATACAGATTACGATATCATGGACTTCTATCCAGGTGCCATAATCAAATGAAACTCTTGGGGACTTGAGAGACATGAGATTTATTTTGCATGAGGGAGACTCATGATTTACTAGAGCCAGAGTGTAAACTGTGGTATTGTTATGAATCATGCCTCCTATGCCCTTTTATAGTACCTTGCCTATTTATTCTGGATTTGGCATGTGATTTTCTTTGACCAATGGGACATCAACAATTATGACACAAAGGCTTAAATGCTTGAGAAAGGTGGCTTACTGTCTTAGAATGTTACCACCCTACTTAAAAAATTTCAGGCTCACGTGTTGGAGATAAACGGCCCAGATGATAGCCAGAACCAAACACCAGGCATGTGAGGTCATCTAAGACCAGCAAGCCCCAGTTAGCTCCCAGATAACTGCAGCCACAGAATGTGACCAGGTAGTACCATCAGAAGAACCATTCAGCTGAGCCTACCTAAATTCCTGACCCACATAAAATAGTTGTTGCTATACATCACTAAGTTTGGGGATGGTCTTTTTCACAGCAATAGATCATTAATATATATTTTAAGCAGAAGAGTGAAATGACCTAACCAATTATAAAAGGAGAATATGTTATAGAGAAAGAAGGAGGATACAGTAAAGAGGCAATTGCAGTAGTCAAAGATTGATGTGGGATGTGGGAGAGAATCTTTGATTAAAAGGGACTGAAATAATTCTGAAACCCATCTGGACACATTCTACTTCTTTGAGGACATGGAAAGTTCCTTAATTGAGACTCAGTTTTGGTTCCCTAGTCCATTTCTCACCATGACTCATGGTTATACACTCTGATACACCATTTCTTTTCCATCAGAAATATCACGTTTTTGTACATGAATACCTTCTTAGCCTGCATCCTGACCTTTGAAGTTAGGGGTTCAAAATTCTCTTTTCATTTTTAATTATTTCATCCCCTTTTATCCCAAACTGTCAGTGCTTTCACTAATTTCACCAATGCAAGTCTCGTTAAAAGTTTGAGTGTTTCCTATAAATCTCATTGGTGTTCACTCTATGCTCCAAAAGCTATATTTAGAATTCTTTTCAAAACAAATTTCTCCATAATATGGGTTTGTCAGGCTATGGTGGAAGAGCACTGTTGAGATTCTTAAAGACACTATTGTATAACTCAGAAATTTGCTAAGTGATGCCTTAAATCTTTCTGAAGACAAAAAAATTTTACAAACCCTTTATTTGCTATTTACTGAGTCTATTTCTTACTTTGAGAACATGAAACTATTTTATTTTCCAACCCAGCATGTCTGTCTCTTATACATTTCATATTATTTTATTTACAAACTTAATAGTCATCAATTTGGCTAGTCTTTCTTCCTATAGCTTATCATACACAGTTAAAGCAAGCAAACTGAAGCTTTTAACATTCCTTTTGGAAATCTCTTTAGTCAAATTCTTAAGGTCCTTAGATACATTACCTACCTCCCAAGTAACTAATAGTGATAATTTGGCTAATGTTTTCTATCTCTAGGGAACAATATTTTTCAAGCCCCCAAAACAGTCACTACTTTTCTAATCTTTGATTTTTTTGTTCACTCTTTTTCCAACTTTCATTAACAGATTCCTCTCCACTTTTCCAGGCTTCTCTTACTGACAAATCTCAGAAGTTTAGTTTTTTTGGTACACTACCACCTGGCTTTTAAGTACTCTAGGAAACTTGTAGTGGCTCCAAATAAATTATACCCCTGTATCCATCATACCTTTTATAGTCCTCTCCCAAATAGACTCTGGACTTGGCCATGTGACTATTTGCTTTGGATAATGGGATACTAGCAAATGTGATGCAGAGGCTTGAAGGCATTTCAGCCCTGGAGCATTTCTTGGAACGCTGTCACCACCATGTGAAACACCTCAGTCTCTTCTACTGGAGACATGTGGCCCAGCTGACATCCATAACTACCCATCAGACATGTGAGGCCAACTAAGATCATCCAACCTGAGACAAGCTGTCCGATTACTATACTATAAGAGCGACCCAAGCCAAAACCAGCAAAAGAAATGTCTGTCTGAGCCCAGCCAAAATTCCTGACACACATAATTTAAAGTAAATAAAACTATTGCTATTTTAAGCTACTATGCTTCAGGGGGCAGTTATTACACAGCAATAGATAACTGAAAGAAAAATTGGTAACAGGAGTAGGGTACTGCCATAAAAATACTAAAACGTGGTGCTGGTTTGGAACAGGTTTTCAGGTGGAATTATTATCTTCAATATCTTAAAAAATAGAAAATGGACCCAATGAATTTGTTGTTCCCACTAAAGCAATCTCTACATAGAATGTTAAAAATATTATTTGGTTTTTTTCTCTAGTTATACATGATAATGCATTGCAGGAAAAGGAAAATTTAAAGAGAGACTGTTCTGTTTGCTAGTATAATTTGAAAGAAGTATGAAGGGTCTAATATTTTTCAGTTTGGAAAATAATACTATTTTTTCTTCCCTAGTCTTTCCAGCCAGCTAACACTGCCCAAATAAAGAAATAGTCTCTTTTAAAAATAAAACTAAAAGTGTGGTTGTAACTTTCTTTGTTATGACTTCAGAAGATACAGATGGCAGCTAACAGATTCTCTCAACAAGAACAAATAGCTTCTAAGAATCTAAAGTTTCTGTCCCACACCAATCTACATTCTCCAACTGGGAAGAAAGTCAATCTCAATAATAAATATGGATGTGGCTTTT
This sequence comes from Tolypeutes matacus, assembly GCA_026826555.1. Classification (NCBI taxonomy): domain Eukaryota; kingdom Metazoa; phylum Chordata; class Mammalia; order Cingulata; family Chlamyphoridae; genus Tolypeutes; species Tolypeutes matacus. The sequence goes on from JAKSZT010054215.1 coordinate 41,287,036, forward strand.
TTGTTTCTAATGACATGACATTGATCTTATACTTAGGAAATCCACAAAGATTTTAAAGGAATTTTTTTTTTTTTTTTTTACATTTGAATGTACATAGCAGCTTTATTCATGATAGCCAAAAACTGCAAACAACCTAAATGTTTGACTAATTAAAGGAATTTTATCAGTTTTTAACAAGTAGAACAAAGACAGTTCAAAATGAAAAGAGATCTCTGGCTACTCAATGTATGCATACAAGAAGCAAATTGAGAGAACCACTCATTTGCAAAAATAGACCATACATTATGTAAAAAGAAATGTCAGAAAGTGAGCCAATACTGGAAGACAAAAATAAACCAAGAAACCATCACTGTAAGCAGAACTATTCCCTAGTTTAGGACCATCTCTGGTCCCAGAGAAGTGGGACCTCACAAAAAGTCCCTGGCTTAATCTCAGAATTACTATGGGCCAGTTAAATATTCAGGAAGTTTGTACATTGATTGTTAGACCACTGGTGACTTAAAAGCAACCATGATAGGAATGTTTACACCACAAAAATAATCAAATGCTACAAATCTGGGTCATGGAAGGGTTAAATAACTTACCCAAGATCCTTCAGCTAATAAGTGGCAGAGTCAGATTCCAAATGAATCTGGATTTATCAGCATACCACTGCTGTCATGTAAAGAAACCCCGTCTTGTATATTGGAGAATGAGAGGTCATATGGACCAGAGATGAGTGATACCAATTAAAGCCCCCCTAAATCAACCAGCCTACCAACTGTAAGATTTGTAAGGCCACCCAGGACCATCCATATTCAGCTGACCTGCCAAATGAATTTAGAACTGCCCAGTTGACCTGTAAACTTGTGGGAAATAAATGAAAGGGTTATTGCTTTAAGCAACTAAATTTGGGGTGTTTATTCATGCAACAATAAATAGCTGATACAGTATGCTAATAATTTCTCTCCTATTCAGTAATATCCATAATTCTCACCATGAACTACATATCCTACATGATTTGAACTCTCAATAAATCCTCATTTCATCTTTTTAATACTCTCCTTGCCTACCTACTCCAGCAACTCTGGCTTCCTTGTCATTACTCAAATGGACAAAACACTTTCCAACTTCGAGGCTTTGCACTTGCAGTTCTACCTGCTGCATATATCCACGTGGCTTCCTCTCTTACATCTTTTAGGTTTCTGATCAAATGTTACCTTATCAGAAAGGCCTTCCCTGGATTCCCTTTCTGAAATAGCACCCTTCAGTCTGTTTCTCTTTACATTGCTTTGTTGTTCTTCATAGCACATACCATTAATTGTATCATTATATATTATCACATAATATGTACTTAATATATATACCATTACAATATTAAATGTGATTATGTAACATATAACATGTTATCCATACACATACAATTACATGTAATATGTTAAATATTAAAAATTATTATACTTGCTTACTCTTTCTTCCATCAGTAAAATATAGGCTCATTGAGAGCAGGGAATTGTCTCATGTGTTCTTTTCTGTGTCTCTAGCACTTAATACCTATTAGGTGCTCAATAAATATTTGTTGAATGAATGTTTTGTAAGGAATATATTAATTACTAATATGTGAAGCATTCTGCTAGGTAGGCATTTAGAAGAGAAGAAAGAGGATAAGGCAAATCTCAACCTATCCTATGATTTTAGTAATAGTCTACTCATAAACAGTGCTTCTATGTACCTTGTATTGATCTATATGCTTTACATGTTTTAACTCATTTAATCCTCACTCAATCCTATAAAGTAACGACTATCATTCTTCCCATTTTAAATGTAAGAAAACTGAGTCATGGAGGGGTTAAGTAACTTACCCAAGATCCTTCAGCTAATAAGTGGCAGAGTCAGATTCCAAATGATCAGCTGGCTCCAGAGATCAAACTTCTATCACTATTCTGTATGAACGCCAGTGAATTCATGTTTTGGTTGGAGAAACAGAATCAACATTTCTAAGCAGAAAATAGTTTAAACCTGTGATATGCAACTAAATTACAATTACAATAAGAATTTAGAAACTTGGGTCTTCATTAAGACTAGGATGGCCAAAACAAATCTTTTGGAAAAAGTGAGACTTGGCCAGCCCCGAAGAGCAAGTCAAGAAAGACAGCCACTCTAGGCTGAGGATTCAGTTAGTGTAATGATGCAGCAGAAAGAATAAACTCGGTAGGAACAGGAAAGAGTGTTGGTGACCAGTGATGACTGGCTGGACTGATATTACTTGCCATTTTAGGGGGAGTACAGAGTCTAATGTGACTGTGGAGGAAAGATCAAGCAGAGGATGCTCGAGGCAGAGGAATGATATGAAGAGAAATCCATCTTCTGTTTATTAAATTATTCAATCTCTTAAAAGAGCACTTTTTGAGTATCAATTAAATAAAAAGGACATTGCTGGGGACTGGAGAGTGTGAAGCTATGTGAAATATGATCCGCAAATTTGAGAAAGTTCATGCTAATAAAGGAGATAAAGCTTCAATGCAAGGATCTGCAACAGAAGACAGATGTGTTGAGCACCCTTGGATTATTCAAAGGGCTTCAGAAGTTCAGACAAATACGGGAAACCTTCCTGTTGAGGAAATTGAAAAGGACATTTTTGTAGTAGTAGTGCTGGACCTGAAACTTAAAGAACAGGTAGAAATCTAATACAATGAGTTCAGTGAAGGTGGATTCCATGAAAAAGAAGAGTGGTAACAAAATGCACATGTGACAATTTAGGAGAGGTAGGAAAATGGGTTTGAAGAACAACCAGTAGATTTGGTTTTTTAAAAAAGAAGACTTGTTTCCTCAAATTATGTTCCAAGAAACACTACTCTACCAAGATATTAAGTTTAAAAATAGTTATTTTATTGTTTGTGTGTTAACATGCATATATCTGCACATGTGTAAGTGTGTAAAAACGTGGACATGTATGTGGACATGCATGTGCTCATGTGTGTGTTGAGTAAACATAAAACACATAGGAAATTAAAACAAAGGATTTGAGTAGAACAGACATGGCTACAAAAATAAGTTGGGACCAGGTTGTAGAAGTCCTTAGAAAGATTGTGAACTCAGAGCTGATATAAAAATAGCCCAGAAAGATGCATGTAGATTAGGCAGCTAGAGGAAGTATGAGCTGTTGGAATACTCATAGAGTTTTCTAGATAGGAAGGAAGGAATGTTTGCTTTCATAAGGAGGTCTTAACAGAAAAAGGATGTGAAGAATTTTGTGTGTTTTAACTCATTTTTGAAAACTCACATCTGGTATTTTTTCCCTTCCAAAATAAATGTATTACATGGAATAAAATAGTATTTTAAATTCTCTTTTCCCAGACTACCTGGGAATTCAGAGTCCTTTAAAGTAGAAATCAGTAAAAAAAATACCTCCTAGAGATACTTAGATCAAAATGAAAGATCACTGGTTTCTGCTTTGTTGGTGTGTACCTCCAATTATGAGTAGCTCAAGTGGTACGCAGTGCCAGAAATAAACTTAGGAAAGCACCTTGTTCTGTGGATGTCTCATTCTCACTAGTTCTCAAGATTATCTCATTTTCCTCTCCTACAACTGTTAATGCTATCATCCTGAATACTGGTTAAAGGGCATTCCTTGCATGACCTGGCATGCTTCCCAGATATGTATTTTATCCAAAATATAAAGACCAAATTACCAATAAAGAAATTATGAGTGACTGCTGCTACTCTGTCTTTGTCATCCTCCTCCACAGTTGAATACTCCGCATTGTTAGGGACTCATTTTTTCTTGCAATTCAGCTTAAATTTTCCCTTACTTGACTTCCTCCCATCACTCCTAATTACAGAGTAATAAAGCCTTTGGATTACTGTGAGCAATTTTCATCTCTCCCTTCCCCCACCTCAACTTTCCTCCAGAGGTTTCCTTGATCCAACATTAGATTATATGGAATGATGACTGAATCCCACAAGTTTCTTCCATGGAATTAAGACCTAGGGTTTGCAATTTAATGCTCTTTTATCTATTCTCATTCATTACCTCTATTCCTAATTTAAGAAGTGTATCCATTTTAGAGGCTATCTGAGCTGAAAGCTGTTTAGAACTAAGAGGAAAGTTTAGAAATGGAAGGTGTTTGCTTGAAGGTCAAATTTTGATTAAGAGGAACACTTCTGAATTGGTGAGCCCAGTGGGTTCAACATCAGAACAGTCTATCTGCTACACTGGCTGTAGGTCCTTTCTTTCTCTTGCTCTACAATGTGGACTATATTCACTAGCCAAATTCTAGCCAACTCCAACTTACATCCTCATGAATCTCTTCAACTTCAAGATCAAGTTAGCCCATGGAATACAATTTTGAGGAAGAATTACAAGTAACCATGAGCTCCTGATTGTGTTATCTTGGGCAAGTTACTCAATCTCTCCACATATTTACGTTGATGTTTCAGGGAGATACTCCATCAAAAAACTCATCAAATTGTAATGTAGTGAAGGAAGTGATAGTTGCTAAGCCAAAAGCTCTTACTATTCACTGGGATAGAAGTTAAAAGAAGGAAATTTAAGGGTTGGGGTACTAAAGGATAGTTTCTTAAGGCAAAGGGTGTTCTAGATAGAATTCTGAAGATGGGTAGAATTTTAGGAACTGTAGACCCTGAGATAGAGCTTTCCATGCAAGGACACCATAAACAAAGCCTAATGTTCCTTAAAGAATAAGGCCTTATTATTTAATATTGCCCATTCCACCTCATTTTATGTATATGCCAATAATTATTAGGATATAAAATCTAACCCAAAACTTTCCAAGACCTTATGGATGAAATAAGAGAGATCATAAGAGGATACATCTCAACAATGTAGAGGAGATGGGCAAATTCCTAGAAACACACAAACCACCTACACTGACCCTAGAAGAAATAGAAGACCTCAACAAAACAATCGCAAGAGATTGAAACAGTTATCAAAAACCTCCCAAAGATGAAAAGGGACCAGATGGCTTCACAGGTGAATTTTACCAATCATTCAAAGATGATCTAATACCAATCTTGCTCAAGCTCTTCCAAAAAATTGAACAGTAAGGAATGCTACCAAACTCATTCTATGAAGTCACCATCACCCTAATACCAAAACCAGAAAAAGATACTGCAAAAAAGAAAATTACAGACCAATATCTCTAATGAATATTGATGCAAAAATCCTCAACAAAATACTTGCAAACAGAATCCAAAAGCCCATTAAAAGTACTACACACCCCAGACATTCAACTTGGAGGGATCCCAGATCTATGAAGACTCCATTGTCTTACAGTCAGTGTTTAAGAGTGCTCGGCAGAAAATTGCCAAAGAGGAAGAGAGTGAGGACGAAAGCAATGAAGAAGAGGAAGATGAAGATGAGGAGGAGTTAGAATCCGAGGCAAAATCTGTTAAGGTGAAAATCAAGCTTAATAAGAAAGATGAGAAAGGCCGGGACAAAGGAAAAGGCAAGAAAAGGCCCAATCGAGGAAAAGCCAAACCTATAGTGAGTGATTTTGACAGCGATGAAGAGCAGGATGAAAATGAACAGTCAGAACCAAGTGGGACTGATGATGAGTGATCAACATGGACCTTTTTTCCTTGGTAGAACTGAATTCCTTCTTCCCCTCTCATTTCTACTCAGTGAGTTCATTTTGTCATATAATCACTGGGTTGTTTGTATATCATCATCACCTATAAACTAGCTTTAGGATAGTGCCAGACAAACATATGATATCATGGTGTAAAAAAACACGCACATACACAAAAATTTGTAACATATTGTGACCAAATGGGCTTCAAAGATTCAAAGATTAAACAAACAAAGCTTTTGATGGAAAAATAAGTGGGTGGATAGTATATTTCTATGGGTTGGGTCTAATTTGGTAACGGTTTGTGCCTGGTTTTATCACCTGTTCAAATGAGGAGAATTTTTGTCTTTTGTAGCACTGATAACCAGGAGAAGCCAATAAAAGCCACTGGTTATTTTATTTTTCATCAGGCAATTTTTAAGGTTTTTATTTGTTCAGTATTTTTTTTTTTTTTTACACTGTGGTACATATAAGCAACTTTAAGAGGTGATAAATGTACAGTAGCTAGATCTCACCTGCATATACATTTTTCCATTTTATGCTCTATGATCTGAAAAAAATGCTTTTTGAATTGTATAAGATTTATGTCTACTGTAAACACTGCTTAATTTTGCTCTTGATTTTTAAAAAAGTTTTGTTGAAAGCGCTATTGAATATTGCAGTCTATATAGTGTATTGGATGGCTTCTGTTGTCAACCTGATCCTCCTCTGTTACCAATGTGTATTGTCTCCTTCTCCCCAAAGTGTACTTAATCTTTGCTTTCTTTGCACAATGTCTTTGGTTGCAAGTCATAAGCCTGAGGCAAATAAAATTCCAGTAATTTCAAAGAAAAAAAAAAAAAAAAAAAGTACTACACACCATGATCAAGTGGGTTTTATCCCAGGTATGCAAGTGTGGTTCAACACAAGAAAATCAATTAGTGTAATAAACCATATTGATAAATTGAAGAAGAAAAATCACATGATCCTCTTAATTGATGAAGAAAAGGCATTTGACAAAATACAGCACACTTTCTTGATAGAAACACCCCAAAAGATAGGAATAGAAGGAAGCTTTCTCAATATGGTAAAGTGCATATATGAAAAGCCTACAACTAGCATAGTACTCAATGGTGAAAGCCTGAAAGCTTTTCCTCTGAGACCAGGAACAAGACAAGGATGCCCACTGTCACCAGTGTTATTCAATATTGTGCTAGAAGTTCTAGCTAGAACAATTAGACTAGATAAAGAAATAAAAGGCACCCAAATAGGAAAGGAAGAAGTAAAACTTTCACTATTCACTGATGATATGATCCTCTATCTAGACTCCCCTGAAAAATCCACAACAAAGCTCCTAGAACTAATAAGCAAATTCAGCAAAGTGACAAGATACAAGATTAATACGCAAAAATCAAAAGCATTTCTATACACTACTGATGTGCAATCTGAGGAGGAAATCAGAAAAAAAAATTCCATTTACAATAGCAACTAAAAAAATCAAATATTTAGCAATAAACTTAACCAAGGACATAAGGGGCCTATATTCAGAAAACTATAAAACATTGCTAAAAGAAATTGAAGAAGACTAAAATAAATGGAAGGACATCCCATGTTCAAGGATTGGAAGACTAAATATCATTAAGATGTAAATTCTACCCAAACTGATTTACAAAGTCAATGTAATCCCAATTAAAATCCCAACAGCCTTTTTTGCAGAAGTGGAAAAACCAAGTATCAAATTTATTTGGAAGAGTAAGTGTCCCCGAATAGCCAAAAAGATCTTTAAAAAGAAGAACAAAGTTAGAGGACTCTCTCTTCTGGATTTTAAAACATTACCTAGTTACAGTGGTAAAAACAGCATGTACTGCATAAATACAGACATATTGGCCAATGCAACCAAGTTGAGAACTCAGAAATAAACCCTCACATCTACAGTCAATGATTTTTGACAAGGCAGTGAAGCCTCCCCAGCTGGGTCAAAAGAATCTATTCAACAATGTTGCTGAGAAAACTGGATATCCATATCCAAAAGAAAGAAAGAAGACCCCTATCTCACACCTTATACAAAAATAACTCAAAATGGATCCAGGCCCTAAATATAAAAGTGACAACCATAAAACTCCTAAAAGAAAATGTAGGAAAACAGCTTCAAGATCTTATGTAAGCTGTAGTTTCCTATACTTTGCACCCAAAGCACAAGCAAAGAAAGGAATAAATAAATAAATAAATAAATAAATAAATAAATAAATAAATGGGACCTCCTCAAAATTAAACACTTTTGTACCTCAAAGGACTTATCAGAAGGGTGAAAAGGCAACCAACTCAATAGGAGTAAATATTTGTCAATTACATATCCAATAAGTTTTAATATCTATGATATACAAAGAGATCATACAAATCAACAATAAAAAGACAAACTACCCAATTAAAAAATGGGCAAAATACTTGAAAAGACAATTGTCTAAAGAAGAAATATAAATGGCAAAGAAACGCATGAAAAAATGTTCACCACCACTAGCAATTAGGGAAATGCAAATCAAAACTACAATGAGATATCATTTCACACCTATTAGGCCACTATTCAAAAGTCGGAAAACTGTAAATGTTGGAGAGGATGTGGAGATACAGGAATGCTTATTCACTGTTGGTGGGAATGTATAATGGTACAGCCACTGTGGAAGACTGTCTGGCATGTCCTAAGGAAGTTGAATATAGACTTGCCATGGGACCCAGCAATACCATTACTAGGTATATACCCAGAAAAACTGAGAGCAGAGACATGAGCAGCTATATGAACACCGATGTTCATAACAGCATTATTCATGATTACCCAAAGTTGGAAACAACCCAGGTGTCCATCAACTGATGAATGGATAAACAAATTGCGGTGTATACACACAATGGAATATTACTCAGCAGTAAGAAGAAATGAAGTCGTGAAGCATATGACAATATGGATGAACCTGGAGGACATTATGTTGAGTGAAGCAAGCCATACACAAAAAGGACAAACACTGTATGATTGCAGTATTATAAACTAAACATGCTGTGTAAACCCATAGAGTTAATTATTAGAATATAGGTCACCAGAAAATAGAAGGAGGGTAGAGAATGGAAAGCTGAGGGTTAGTCTGTGCAGAATTTTTAAAAAGGTTATTTGTAAATCTTTGGAAATGAATAGAAATGGTTAAAGCATATCATGGTGTTTGTAACTAGCAGAGCTATTATATGCATATGACAGTGGTTGAAAAGGAAAGTCTAATGTCATGTATATTACTAGAAGGAAAGCTAAGAACTGTAACATGGGACTGTATAAGATAGTGAAACCTCATGTAAAACATGAATATGGGTGATATTGCATATATAAGACTGTTTTTACAAAATATTAATACAAATATACTAGAGAGAAAGAAAAAGAATAGCAGCTATGTATGCCAGACAAGGCATAGAGAGATTGAGAGGTGATGAGTTTTGCTTGTTTGTTTTTTGTTTATTATTATTATTGGAATAATGAAAATGCTCTGGGAGTGATTGGTGTAATGAATGCACAAACACGCGATTACACCAAATACCATTGATTGTACTCTTTGGTTAGATTTATGCTTTATTAATATGTATCAATAAAATTGAAAAAATGCTTAATATGCATTTGATAGGAAAGGTGAATGCAAACTTGGGCTTTTTAATAAAAATATAGAGTCTAGAAAAAAGAGAATAAAATAAAATATATATTTTTTTAAAGTCTTTATGGATAACCCCAACTAATTTGGTAGTAAAGGTCATCTACTACCTGCCTTATTTAATAATTCAGAATTTAAGAGTATACAGTTGCAATCCCCTAGCCCACCACTGCCCCCAACCTTGTCTTCCACTCTAATGGCCTTATTTTACTCATCCTTAAATCATAAAGATCTGCTTAAATTGTATTTTGTAGGGAGGATGGAGAGAAATAGAGTTGGCTTTATTAATGACCCCAGATGAGGGGCAATGAAAGGGCCTCCCAGTGCCATGGAAATCAATCAGTATGGCCTGACTCTTGGGAGACTCCAACTGGCTCACAAACACCTCCGGATGACAGGGAGGTGAGGTGAAAGCCCTTCCATTGGCTACTTCTGGCCTGGAAATCAAGTATAATTTATCTACATTAGTGGGCTTCATCTTTGTCTTATTATCCCAGCCACAGCTTGCGACCCAGGCCAACTTTCCTGCCTTTTAATAAACAGATTAAACAGGACTGATAGTTTGGCAATTTGTAAAGTAAATTAGATTTAATTTGGCCTGAATGCCACTGATTTCTCATATTGTTCAAAACAATCTTATCCAGGGCTGCATGTCATCCTAACGCATTCTCTTCTGTCACAGTTGAAAACAGCCAACTGACAAACTTAAATGAGTGGATGCTTTCCAGCAAGACTGTGGCTTTCTTCCTTGTTTCTTGAGAACTACTTCACTTAGAAATAAAATCCAGGGCAGGAATAGTGATGGTGATCATAACAAGACCAGTGACAATTCCACTGTGTCTCAACTCTCAGATGTCTTTGCAGAATAAGGATCTGCAAAGTTTAGAATAAGGATCTAAAGTGTCCCTTTAGACCAAACACCAAAATTCTAATAACATGGCATGGGCACAATTCTAAAATGCTATATAAATGTTCCAGCCTCCTTTTTTTTTATTTTTTTTTTTATCTAATTACGTCATTTTTTTTTTTGGTGTGTCGTTAGGATCCCCACGTGGGGGCCTCTCTGCGCAGGTCTGGGATGCCTTTTTTTTCCTTTTTTACCAGGAGGTCCCAGGGATTGAACCCTAGTCCTCCATTTGGTAAATGGGAGCTCAACAGCTTGAGCCACAGCCACTTCCACCGATCTTCTTAAACCAAATGCACAGAACACAATTTTACCTTTCCTTGATTACTGAGAACTGGTTTGATTATCTTTTGATATTCTGTACTGTAAATCAGTGTTAAGTTCAGATCTATGTGGCTGAACATCTGCCCCTAGACTAAATGGCTCCAGTCTCACATCTTGACTTCTGGTCTTTCCTTCATCTCCTTCCTCACAAAGAGCTGTCATTTCTCAATGCTGTGAGGAAGCCTGCCAGTTACAGCCATTGCTCATGTCTGGGGTAGTCAGTTGTGCTGGCCACTGTGCTCTCCAGCTTCTCAGCACATGGTAGCATTGAACTTTCTGGCTCCCTTGGAGTTGGAAGTCATGTAACTTGGGCCTTATCAATTTCATCACCAGTATAAGACCCCCAGGAGCTCTTTTTCCCTCTGCAATCATGACTGGCAATACTCCAGAAAGTGGTGGTTTTATAAACCAATGCCCTGAAGCATAGCCTCCAGCCAACCTATGATATTAGCAGTTTTTTCTCTCTTGGGAGTTTGAGGTTATTTGTTAGTGCAGGATAACATAGTCTAATCTGAGAGATTTGGCCCCCACTTTCTAATTTAAATATTCTAACATGGTATGAATCTAGATATGAAATAACTAAACTTTTTATTTTTAAATTGTGCGTAAAATTGCTATAAATTGTCTTTACGTTGGCTGTCATCTATAGGTGAAAGGCATCAATGTATGGCTTTTGTTGTAGATGTTTAAAATTCTTTTTTTAACCTATGTACTAGTCAGGGGTTAACCTATATATCAATCAGAAAAGTAAAATAAGGTACATATGTATATGTATATATAAAAGGATTTGTTCTAGGAATCTGACCTTATGTAATGGTGGAATCTAGTTAAACAGTCTCTGTAAGGCTGTTGCTATCTTTGTGTCTGATGCTGGAGCTTGAAGTCCAAAGGGCAGGTGATCAGAAGGGAGAAATGGCTCTAAGTAGAACAGAGCAGCAGTAAGTACTACACACAATCATGACCTAGAGCCCACAAGGATGGATCAAAACCTGTATCAGTACTTGTTGTCTTAACCTTGAAGTTAAGGGTGTCTTTCTGAAGCCAGGGCTATTCATCAAGGAGCTAAACACTCATAGCTGGCCCAGGTGTTGGAACGAGCAGAAGGTAATGCTGTTGCAGCTCAGCTGCTGCCTCTCACCCAAAGGTGAACTAACAGATATGCAGGGACAAGAACGAGCTTCAAAATGGCTGCTGTTTTACTTCTGCCCTCCAAATCCTCCACAGAAATCTCTTTTGAGGTCTGCCTAAACTGAAAACATACAGGAAAAGAAATTTTTGGAAAATATTGCTCAACCCAGCCAAGGTGACACATTACAAAGCAACCAAAGTCCACCCTTTGTCAACTTGGTGCCATGCCATCTCCTCTTACCATACTTACTCTCCAAATGAAGACAATAACAAAGTCATACTTCCATTTAATGTCATACAACTATCCTATATGATATGATACAACTACCCCACATACAAATAAAAACATGATAACCCTTTTCCCAGAACAAGATATAAAGTGCCATGTTTGTCTCTGAGTGATGTTCATTCTTCTCTGAACAGATTCACACTCCCCTTTTTCCTATAATTTAAATCCTGAGAAAGAGTGTTAGGTACTACTAATGTATTTTATGTTAGATGATAAGAGTATGAGAAGAGTAAGAAAGTCAAAATATTTGCAATTTATATGCATACACACATTCATATCAAAATAAGAAAGAAATACTCATAACTATTACATCCTTATTTCTGCAACTGTTAACATGGTGATGGTTGGTATTTATAACTACCCTCTTCAACCACCCATTCCATATTCCCTTCACTCAGCAATTACCTCAGCTGGTCTTAGTTCTTTGCCTGGTAGAGTTACCCAAACCTTCATTCCTGGAGGGTCTAGACCACTAGTAGTCCTGCCTGAATTGGATTATTGTGGTTCTCCATTGACTTTTTTTTTTTTTTTTTTTTTTTAAGGTATCAGGGCCGGGAGATGTGGGAAGCCAGTGCTCAAGCACTGAGCCACATCTGCTCCCCTGAGTTGGTTTTTGCGTTTGTTTTGCTTGTGTTTGTTTATTTGCTTTTAGGAGGCACCAAGGACTAAACCTAGGACCTCCCATGTGGGAAGCAAGCATTCAACAGCTTGAGCCACATTCGCTCCCCTCCATTGACTATAATCACGGGCATGGTAGTACTAAGAGATGCTTTATGAGATCACCTGTATCCCTGACATACTCTTCATTACTACCATTGTGTAGGAGCAATCCCAATTTTCTTTTGGTAGTCAGGAGCAACCATTTGAGCTAGTACAATAACCACCTTTTCCTGCTGAGCCAGAGGTATGAGGAGCCCAAAGAGGCTAGGTGGGCATCTTAACTTCTACTCCAATGGAATCATCGGTATATCCACTGGTGGGTGTATTTCTACCTCTACATTGGTATTACCTAAAGTTGTGGAGATGAGATAAAGACATTGTGTTAGCCAATCACTAAGGATTATAATGGGAGGATCCACTCCCATTTCCACCCCTTCATTTCAAAACCCATGAATACTGTCTTTATGAGAAACAGCACCATTTATTAAAGACTGATTTATGACATACACCGCATCATGAAGGAAGTTCCCCTAGCTCTGGAAACTGTTGCCACTGAATCTTTTAAAGGCCATTCCACCATTCTATTAAACAAGCTTATTCAGGGTGATGGTGAATATGGCAAGACCAGTGAATTCCATGGGCCTATTGCCACCCTTCATTTGCTGTGAAATGAGATCCTTGATCAAAAGTAACCTTGTGTGGAATACCACATAGACATTCTATAAGTCCACATGGATGACAGTTGTGGCAAAATCATTGCAAGCAGGAAAGACAAATTTATATGAAGAATAAATGTCTTTTCACTTTAAGAAAAATGGGCTGCCTTTTCCATGATGGAAGCAATCCAGTGTAATCAACCTGCCTCCAGGTAACTGGTTGTTCACCTTGAGGATTGGAGCCATATCAGGGTAGGTCGCTTCTGCTGGCAGATTGAGCACTAAGCAGTGGCTTTAGTCAGGTCCTACTTGATGAGTAGGGTGCATGCTGCTGATCCCACACATAACTTCCATCCCTTCCACCATGGCTACTTTGTTGATGAACATATTAGGCAATGACAGGAGTGGTTGGGGAAGGAGGCTGGCTGGTATCCACAGGACAAGTCATTCTATATACTCAATTATTAAAATCCTCCTCTGCTTAGGCCACTCTTCAGTAAAAATTCACATAGGACACAAATATCTTCACATGGTATGCTGATCATGGATAGACTGAGAGGTGAAGAATTTTCTTGTTTGTTTGTCTGTTTTTTGTTTATTATTATTATTGAAATAATGAAAATGCTCTAATAATGATTGAAATGGTGAATGCACAACTATGTGGTTATATCAAATACCATTGATGATACACTTTGGATGAATTGTATGCTTTATTAATATGTATCAATAAAATTTATTTGTTTTAAAAAGTGGGGGGGGGAGGAAGTTTATCCACACAGACTTCTTCCCCAAAGTTCCTTGTCACCAATTTTCCAGTCATGTTCTTTCCAAACCCATGACCATTCGGCCAAACAATTTATAATATATAAATTTATATAAATATGTATCTATGTCCATCTCTCCTTCTGGGCACTGTACAAAGTTCTGGCCACTGGAAAGATTTTCCTTCACCATTGCCTTTCAGGGCCATCCAGAGTGAGACTCTAGTGTTGCAGCCATACGTGTTTTAATGGTGCCTGCATATCATGCAGAACCATCTGTAAAACACAAGTCCAAGTTTTTTCTCCCTCAGATAATTGCTCATAGGGAGCATACTGTGATGCCAAAGGTTGAAAGAAAAGGCAATGTAGCAGGAGTAGAGACCTAGGTGTCTGTGCCACTTGCTCATGAAACTTACTTGTTTCTTCAGGGCCTACTTGAGCCCAATTTCATATAAACCACTTCCACTTGATAATGGTGTTCTGCTGTGCATGCCTAATTTTACGACTTGCTAGGTCAGGAAAAATCAGTTCATGATGGCAGCTATGGTAAAATAGTAATTTGGTGGCCAATGGTCAAGCTTTCAGTTTCTGCTGAAGCTGGTTGCAAGCCAAAAGCTGTTTGTCAAAAAGAGAGCAGTTATATGAAAAGATATTATGTATTTATTCCAAACTCCTAAGAGTCTATGCTGTGATTTGCCTATGGGGGCTTGCCGAAGGCTCCAAATAGCATCGTTATCTGCCACTGTCACTTCAAGCACCATTAGATTTGCTCAATCATATGGCTCAAGTGGTAGAGCAGCTTGCATAGCAGCCAGGGCCTGTTCTAAAGCCTCTTTTGTTCTGAACTCACCTTAAAACTAGCAACTCTTCATGCCTCTTAGTAAACAGTGTCAGAGAAACACATCTAAATGATATATGTGTTATCTCTGAAATCCAAAGAGGCCCACTATGCATCATTTCTTTGTGATAGAAAAGACCAGATGAATAACTAGCCCTTCACCTTGGAAGAGATATATTGGCATGCTACAGTCCAGTAGAACCCCAGAAATGTCACTTATGGTAGAAGGCCCTTGTGTGGCTTATTTTCCACTTTCTAGCACGAAAATGTCTTATCAATGTGTATAGAGTAGTTGCTACTTCCTGATCACCATATCCAATCAGCATACTATTTAAAATGAATGGATCAGTATGATGTCCTATGGAAGGAGAAGGCAATCATGATTCCTGTGGGCTACTTCCCCTCTCAATTAGAGGTAGAGTAGACATCACCATCCCAGAATACTCAGAATTGGGTAATGAACTATGTACTAAAGTAGACTTACTGATATTCTACTAGTGACTTATTGTGAGTCTAGCAATGGAAGAAATTTTATCATTGATGCGGAGGCAGAGGCCACTTGAGGTTCTGAGGGCAGGAAGAGGGAAAAACAGGCGTAATACAGGCATATTTTCAAGACTTGAGAATTGTCCTGAATGACATTGCAATGACAGATACAAGCCATTATATATCTTGCCATAACCTACAGAATTGGGTGGGAGAGAGTGTAAATGACAATGTAAACTTTAATCCATGCCTAGTGGCAATGCTACAAAATATGTTCATCAATTGCAATGAACGTACCACACTGATGAAGGATGCTGTTGATGTAGGAAAATGTGGGAGGTGTGGGAGCGGGCCATATGGGAATCCCTTATATTTTTTATGTAATATTTATGTAATCTAAGTATCTTAAAAAATAAATAAATATAAATAAATAAATAATTTTTGAAAATTTAGTTTGTACTGAAAAAACAAAAGATTACTGTGAGCTGCAATTTGACACAGGGATGGAAAGCAAGAAGGTAGAAAGCATAAGCATGAGCTGGAGCCCATAAGGGTAGACTGATACTGTTGTGGGTTTTTATTGCCTCTGACCTTGGCGGATAGATATCCTACCGAAGTTGGGACCCTTCATCATGGAACTAAACACATACACTTTGGCCCAGGTATTGGAGAAGCTAAAGGAGGATCCAAGGGAGGATGGAACAGGTGTAGGCCCAGTTGCTGCCTCACACACCGATGAGGTGGCTCAGCAGAAAATAACAATGTGAGTGAGCTACAAACAGTTGCTGCTTCTCCTCAACTCTCCAAATCTCCTAAAAGAATATCTCTTGTAGCCCACCCTAACTGGAAACACACAGGAAAAGGAATTCAGCCTAGCCAAGTGACACCTTACAACGCCACCATAACCTATAATCAGATATTCTGGGCACATGTTCCCTCTTATATGAGTTTGAGCAAAAGAGGACACATGGTGCAAAGTAGATCTGTCCTTTCTCAACAAAGTCCCACTTTGCTAGATATTCACTTCATGGTATAAATTTTAACTATGTTACAGTCTTGGAAGGCAACCTCCCTGACACACTTTGGAATGAAGTCTATTATTTGGACTACCGAGTGGCAAATATGTTCCCACTACAGTTCTAAGATGGTCTGTGCTGAAACTGCCAGCAAAGAACTATGAGTTCTAGATGAAAAGCATAATGTAAGAGCAGCATCACAGATACATTTATATCAGAAATAAGCTCCACCCTTCTGGAATCTCTTCAACATGAAAGGAAGGAACTAAAGAAGGATGGAGAAAGGGCAGAATGGAGGAAGAAAGAAAAAAGAAAAGGCAACAGTGCTTAAATGTGATTCTGGCCAGGTATCTTCAGTTATCCAAGCAGGAGCAGGAACCTGGGTTGCTATAATAGGTGATTGTTTCTTAAATTATTAGTTCTCATTAAAGAACCTCTCCAGACTGAAGAATTTTGAAATATTATATGAATTTGCTCTATGATGGGATAGTCTTCATCCACAAGGATAACAGTCAATTCTATGAGGAGCCAGCCATGAAACTTGAATTGGATGGCTTAGAGAACTCCTGAGGAGGAAAATAAGGAATTGGAAATTAGGCAATTTGGTATCTGGAGTCCTCTGAGACTGTAGCTCACAAGATAAAGAGAGTTGGGTCCTCCCTCAGCTCTCACTGACCAGCTCTTTGACTTTGAGGAAATCCCTGTAGAACTCTGGGCTCAGGACTCGTTTTATGAAAACAACTTCCCTTCTAGCTCCTGCTCAGTGACACAAGAAAGTAAAGGAAACTAGGACAGTCTCATGGGAAGTCTGTGCTGGAAAAATCCAAATCCAGGACAGACCTCAGGAGTCCCCCAAGGGCACCACTACACTACCAAATGAAAAAAACAGAAATCATCACTTCTCGTAATTATGGCCATGAGGCATCCAGGGAAGGGCAAGTTAACTCTCCCCTCTTGTTTACTAAAGAGGAAAAAAAGTTGTGAACAAATTATTAAATATAAGAGAACAAATCCCAAGGAAATATGCTTAATTTTTTTTTTAAGTTTTACAAAGATACCAGAGTTCAGTTATCTGGAAGATTTAGCTCCACAAAGTCCCTCAGCCCTTGGTATTCCACAATGTGGAGAATAAATCAGGAAAACCATCTTTTGTCATCTCCGCTCCAGACTCCCCACCATTATTTTAAATACCAAGTGTTGTCCTGTGTACTGAGGCAGTGATTTTTGTAAAGGCCGAGGCAAGCCTCTCAATGTCAGAGCTGGGGAGTCCCCTGCATTTTCCAGATGAGGCGCAGAGGCCATGGAGGTGGAGTGGCTTGCCCCAGGTCATCCACGTTGATCTGTGGCATCCTGAGCCAGGGTCTGGCTTATGTGGAGCCATGGCCGTGCTCTTGTTGTTCTGGCGTGAGTTGGTGGTGCTCCGCAGCTCCTCAGCTCTTCAGCCCCTCAGCTCCTCAGCTCCACAGCTCTTCAGCCCCTGAGCTCCTCAGCTACTCAGCTCTTCAGCCCCTCAGCTCCTCAGCTCCACAGCTCTTCAGCCCCTGAGCTACTCAGCTACTCAGCTCTTCAGCCCCTCAGCTCCTCAGCTACTCAGCTCTTCAGTCCCTGAGCTCCTCAGCTACTCAGCTACTCAGCCCCTCAGCTCCTCAGCTCCACAGCTCTTCAGCCCCTGAGCTCCTCAGATACTCAGCTCTTCAGCCCTTCAACTCCTCAGCTCCACAGCTCTTCAGCCCCTCAGCTCCTCAGCTACTCAGCTCTTCAGCCCCTCAGCTCCTCAGCTCCACAGATCTTCAGCATCCTCTGGTACCTCCAGACACATCCATTACTTTTTACAAACCTAACCTTTCCAACATTTTCTCTGCCTGTTTCCTCTTGCTGCCCGAAGTAATCTCAAGGAGAAGAGAAGGTATCTTCCTGAGATGGCTCCACCTCAGGAAATTGCCCAAAGTCATCTTCTATGCTCTGCTCCCAAAATAAGAGGTGGGGGTGCCTCTGCCTCCTAAGAGTTGGAGACTTCTGCTTTGAGACCACTACTTTGGTCACATCACAATACCAGGATCTTTTTCTACTTCCAAACATTGTGTTGTTGAGAAGAGTCCAATGACTTTCTGCCGAGTTTGTGCTATTAGATATAGCTCCTGAGACAGCTCTGCTTAAAAAGGAGGAAGCGTGGGAAGGAAACTAACATTGAGGGTGGTTAAAACAAAGCTGGTGTCTTCATTCATGTCCTCCTTCCAGCTTTCTTCACATGTGTGCCTGACTAGATTGGGAACAGACCTTCCCCAGCAGGAGCTCACAGACTCAGACCCATGAAATAGAAAACAGTACACAACCCTAACAAGATGCATGCTAGAGGAGTAGTCCAAGTAACACGTGGCAGAGAAGCAAAGAGAATCAGGATGTGCTGGGATAGCGGGAGGGTGTGCACAGGGTGAAATGAAGAGCAGGGACTGAAGGGTGAAGGGAGCCAGAGGCTGATATGCACCCAACAGCCATAATAGCTAAGGTTCGTGGAGCACAAGGTCTCCTAATGTGCACAGTGCCCCTCTGAGGGGTGTATTATTACAATCATCCCCATTTTATGGAGGAGAGCTGAGGCTTTACTCCACGAGCAATCTGCTCAAGGACACACACAAAGAAAGCCAGCAGAGGCAGAGCAGAGTAGAAGCTCGGGCAGTTTGATGCTGGCTCATAACCACAGGCTGGGAAGCTGGATGAGGGGATAGAGGATGGAGCAGAGTGGGGACGAGAGCAACCAGGGTCTAATCTCCAGGGCTCTCGGGAAGCCCAGCCCTCCCCACGTTGGTCGCTTTGCTTGAGCCGGGTCCACCCCTTCTGTTTACAGCCCAGCCCTATCTGGCTGTCAGCACTGGGGAACAGATGCTCACTTAATCCCGGGACTGGCTCCAGATCATGGAGAATTATCAGCAGTCAGCCAAAGTGCAAGTGGGCAGTACCTCACACATACACACTCCTCCATATATTCCTAAATGTGATGTTGACACCCAGTTCTATCCCTAGATTTTTCCTCTGTAATGAATAAAAGAAAGAGAAATCTGAGACAAGCCTGCCAAAAGTTCCAGCCATCATACCTGGCCAAGGAGGTGGCTTGTTATTTGGAAAATGTTTCAAATTCCAGAATGAGAGTGTATATGTATCTATGTGTGTTTGTTTGTGTGTGTGTGTGAGAGAGAGAGAGAGAGAGAGAGAGAAAGAGAGATGCATAGAAGAACAGATTGAGGAGGGAGGGAGGGAAACTCTCTAAGCTTAATAGTGCTCTATGTTTTAAGCATAATAATTCAACTTTTGACACATGGAATATATAAAGAATTTCCATGAATGCAGAAAGAAATACCCTTTCAATGAACCAAATATGCTGTTGAGAGAAAGTGAGCTAGAAACCCAGGGATGCCAGAAGCCCTAATGACCTCTGTGACCCAGGCAATATCAATAGGTATTAAATATCTATTTAATATAATCTCAGAGATGGTGAGGTAGTGCCTGCCTCCTAGGCTTCTTGTGAAAGGATATATATGAAAGTAATTTAGAAAGTAGAAAATGCCGAATAAATGAAAGGGATAATTATCAGTAATCATCGTCACCCTCATAATTTAATACCGAGGATGACAGCCATGGTTGGGGGAGAAACAGACTCCATAGTAATTATGTGAACGATACAGCCAAAAGCACATTGAAGCAATATTTTCCACCTACCACATTTCCTGCTTCTGTACTTTCTGTTCTGAATCCTCGAAGATCATTAGGGAACACTGCTGGTTTGTTATAACGTGGTTGCTGACATAAAATCCACAAATTCAAAAGGCCCCCTCTTTCCTATATTTGTTGAACTGCCTCTAGCCTGAGAGAGCTTACATTGGTGGGAACATCAGGCTTGCCTTATCCTTCATAGCACGGTGTGCATCTGTGGTACAGTGTGGATTTCAAACCCGTCCCCCCATCAAGACCCACACTCAAGTTAGTGTGCTCTAAGTATACCCCTAATCCCTCTCAGTAAACCTGGGTCTGGGCGTTGACCTGGCTGATCAAATGCTGAAACCATTAAAATTAAGCAACCTTAGTGTTAAGCTATGTTTGGGGACTGCAAGCCTATACTGGCTAAAGTGAACTAGTTAAAATTTTGCTTCTTTCTTCCAAGAATGTGTCTCCTTTTACTGAAGAGCTCCGTGGCTGGAGTTACTTTCACTGTTTACTTCTTCTCTCACCACTTCCACAGAGTCACTCTATCTTCCAGATCCTTTCTTCCTTCCTCTAACTACTCCTTCCTTCTCCTTTTTTAAAGGCTGAGGCTGAGAGTTACCAATCGGGCTGTGGATTTTTCCCTTTTCCTGGCCTCTTTCCTCTCTCTCTCTGTGCTACTTCCTTAGCTTTGTTTTCTCAGATGGTTTTGTATTGCCTCTGATTTTTTAATCTAACATAATTGATGTTTATTTTTTTTTTTTTAAAGATTTTATTTTTATTTATTCATTTATCCCCCCCTTGCTGCTTGTGCTCGCTGGGTCAGCTAACCACGCAGTGCGGGCGGGCTTGCCTTCACCAGGAGGCTCCGGGAACCGAACCCGGGGCCTCCCATATGGTAAACGGGAGCCCTACCGATTGAGCCACAGCCGCTTCCCATAATTGATGTTTAAAAAGTAAAGTGAGAACCCTGCTCATCGCTCTTCTCCCTGTCTCTTCCTCATTGAGTCACTGCACCTTGCTCAGTTATACTGGGCACTCTAGGGGAATACAGACCCCCTGAGTTTATAGACAGTATGATCCAGGTAAGAAAAAAAAGGTTAAAGCCATGCCGGAGTACCTTCCTCATTCGCTTTCTCCTTCTGTCCACCTCCTCTCCCTTGGGCCTTACACAGGGTCCTGTCTCCAAGGTTGCAGGTCACCCAGGGGGAAAACATGGTTTAAGGAGCAGCTACCCCTGACCTGTGGGATTGTGATTTTGATTTCTTCTGCATTACTCTTACTTCCCTAGTGTCCTACATGGAACTTGTGTTATTTCTTTTTTAAGAAAAAGTACAAAATAAAGTATATATTTTTAACCTTCCCTTGACAAACATCTCTTATAATTACTATACTATTTCTCTCCTTCCCTTCATACAGCTAAGCTGATTTCAAAACAAGATTCTGCTAGGGCAGTCGTCTTCACTTCCCCACAATATATTAATTCCTGGAAAAGTAATGTTTTCACATCTGATAAACCATCTCTGACAATTATTTAATGCTTTTTCCTTGAATTATGTATTGACTGATATTAATATTTCCAGGTCTACTTTCTTTGTATTTTCCTGATAGATCTTTATCGATCCTTTTATTTCTAACTAATTTCTTTGCCATCTTGTTTGGGTGATTCTTTCCCTAAGACTTGTCATTAACCCACTATGAGAGTCATCTATTTTAATATTGAATGTTAAGGTATTTATAATTATTGGAGTAATATATGTCTTTGCCACACATATTTCAACTTGTTATAAGCTTTCTATTGCTTGAGCATTATCACTACTACTTTGGCTTTCTGTCTCTAACTTTATAGATATAATCTATCTGCTTATATCGTCCATGGTTATTTGTAAGTAAAAATTATGTTTTTATTTGTAATAGTTTACCAATTTTAAATTTTCTCTAATTATCAAAGTTGAGAACAAATCAATACATTTTGACCTGACTCCCACCACTACTCATTCTAGAAAAAAACATTTATCTCCCGCTGTTTCTTTCAATAATTTTTCCCTGGTTTTTGCAACTTGAATTTCTGTTCTTTCTTATTTCTAATATTTTCTTATTTCAGGTAGCTCCTCAGCTCCTGATGTCCTCTGCTCCTATTACACACATACCAGGTTCTTTGCCATCTGTAACAGGAAATGTTTATTTTGCTGCTGTTAGAATAAGCAAAAAACTGAAAGCATTTGTGCCTAACTAGGCACATGGCATTTTGAGGGGACAGGGCCTAGTAACCTCTGGAGAAGGAAAGGGGCAGAGGCTGGTGCATTTTCTCAGTAAGATTTTGGTTCAGGCTGAGCTGTCTGAGTGTCCCAGAACTGGAGAGCAGAACTTTTCCTCCTCTGAGTAGGTCTAGTTCTCCGAGGCCTGAAGCACAGGAGCACTCAGACACTGTCCCCTGAGTCCAGTGTTCCCACAGCACAAGGTGGCAGTGGACATGGACACACAGGTGGACATCAGGGCAGGACAGGAAGAGAGGACAGAAGGCACGGGGTGACCCTGATATGAGAGACAGCTCTTAGAGCCCTGGGTTACTCCCCTAGAGCTCTCAGAAATAAACAGCGCCCTTTGCAGGGTTGCAGGAAGGGCAATTGAGCCAGGAGGGCTTGGACCACACATTTCTTGATTAGATCAGTTGGTTGGATGTCTCCTAAGTTATTCATCTTTTCCCTGTGTGAAATGATTGTATAGCTGTGCTGCTATATACTCAAGTCACTGTTTCTTATCTAATTATAGGCCTCCCGACATACAGGTATTCTTAGCAGGCTGTGAAGAGTCTTCTGCTCTGAGGCCGCAATGATTTGATCACGTCATCCCCCTAATTGACACCCACTAAGGGCTCCCCATAATCTCTGTGTCACTCTCAAACTTCTGGCCTTTGCCCTCCCATCCATCATTTTTCTGGCCACTTATCTCTGGCTTGTAGTTTCCTGGGGACATGCGGTCACTATTCCTGTGTGCTCCTGCTTGTGACACTGCTTCCACCTGCAATGTCTTCTCCTCCTGGCAATATCCTGGAGCCACTTCCTCTCTGGAAGCTTTCTGGTCCATCTTCCTCCCCTGTGCCTGAGTGAGATGGAGCTCTTCCTTCTCAGTGGCCCTGCTCTGCCTTAAGCACACCTCCATCGCAGTGACACAGTCCATGCTTTTGTGTTTTTTCTGTTCCTATATTCGTCTTCCCCTTCTAAATTATTAGACCTTTGTGCACAGGGATAAACCTGTGTTATTCTTGTTTATATCCCCAGCACCTAGGAGAGGTTCAGCTATGTCGAAGAGGTAGTGGGTATGTTTACAGAATGAATGAATGAATAAAACCGAGTGGTTCAGAGTCAGTGTGAAGCTAGTTGCAGAGGGACCCAAAGGCCTGGCTGAGGAGTGTGGCTTTCAGGCTGTAGGGGGTGGGAAACCACTGAACGCTTCTGACAGAGCAAATGTTCTGAGGGCTCTGAATAAAACACCAACAAGGAAGATCCACCAGGTCCCCTTGGAGCCTTACCCCAAGTGAACTCGATGTATCGAAATGGCACCCTGAAAGACGAACATTTGGGTAATGTCCCTTCTCTGCAGTTTCCAGAGAAATTACACCCATTAGAGGGACAGAAACAAAGTGGAAATCATAGGCTCGTGGACAACGGGGGCCTTTTCCTGCTATAATCATAGAGGTCATGGTCCCAGGAGTTGTGCCTAATTGAATAGGACATTCAAAATATAATGCTGGATGCAGAAAAAACTTCGAAAAACCCTTTATTTCCACTCCATTTTTTTTTTCCTATAATTACCAATAACCTGCTATTAGGTTTCAAGGACAAAAATAACTCTTAAAGCCCCAGATAGAGGCACCAAAGTAGTCTTTTTCACCATGGAAATATTTGGGAAGGATGATTTCTCCAGGCCCTGAGGGTCTGTGATTGCTAGCATCCCTGGAATCAAGCAGGTGGAGCTGAGCAGGTGGGGGTCTTTACTCTGTAATTATGCCTTGCCTGGGGGCCATTTTCTGACACCTCGGGGCTTCCAGTTCTGGACAGAGTTTGCCTAGGGAGAGGGGACTGTACAGGCTTGTGGGTTGGGGGGAGTGCCTAGCAGGGGCCTAGCCCAGAAGAATGTACAGTGAACAGTGGTTGTTGTTAGGAAGCTGGGGAGGGTCAGGGAACAGTCCAACCTGTTCCCACCTCAAGGACTAAACACGAGTTAAGTTTGCAAACTGTTAAGGACTGAGTCCTCACTGCTGCCGGGGAAGAATATCTCTGGGAGCTGCCTCCCACTTCACCACTGCCCCTTTGCGGAACCCATCCACTTCCCTTACACTTTCTGCACGTTGAATCATTGTTTCGTCCTTTCCCTCTAATGTGTGGTTTCTCTCCCCAACCCAGCAAGGATAAATACTGATTTTCTCCCTCTTCTGATACCTTAGCCAGTGTTGGGCACGTGACAGGAGTTCAGTAGCAATGGACTAAGAGTCTAATTAAAGAATTAAGTTGCATCAGGGCCATTGAAATGAAGAGTTGATAAGATGAGCAGCAAGTGTCAGGAGGCCACGCAGCAGGCAAGGACAGTAGGATCCAGAAACAGGGGTGCCTGGATCCCTGATTCTGGAATAGGGTCATCACTGAGATGGCCACACATATGCCCTCAATATCTCTAATGCTTCTGTTTCCCCTGTAGCAGGCTTGGCACTCCTTTGCCAGGACAGATAAGAGGCAGTGAGCAGGTAGATTCAGAACCCCCTTCTCTGAGTGTGGAAGCACAACTTGAGTTCTCTATGAGAAATAGAGAATAGAAAGCTCTACCTGACCAGCTTCCATTTTGACAGGAGAAACAAGATTCTCAGCATGAGGCAGTAAATGAAGAAGGCAGGGCATTTGCACAGAAGAAGCCAAGACTGTGAAGATGGAGACTGAGGGGAGAATTAGGGAAAGCAAGATTGCTTTAGGGTGGGGGTTCTTAACAAGGGGTCAATGAGCTTGAATTTAAATTTAAAAAAATCATTATTCTTGTGGGAACGTGTTGGTGTGGGTGTGATATATTTATTAAATAATACATAGTATAGTGTGGACTTAGTAAGGGGGCCATGGTTTTCCCCTGACTGGCAAAAGGATCCATGGAACAAAAAAGGTTAAGCATCCCTGCTTTAGGACATCAGGTTGAGGACTTCAGACAGGATCAGAGGGTTTCTGTTACCGAGCCCTGAGTACTGCATACTCTGTTCTCTTCAGCCTCTGCTTCATTTTATGTGCTGACCACAAGGAAGTGGTCAGAGGCAAGGAGACATGGAGAGTGACAGCCTGCAACCAGGGCAACCTTTGAGCTTGGGTCCTCCTCAAAATTACCAAATCTGCCAGGCAAGGCTTGAATGTCAGCAACAAGAACTGCTAGCAGTTGGGCACTTCTCTTTCATTAATGAACCAGCGAGGAGCTGGAAGGTCAGCACTTGGCTACAGCTTGTGGAATCTGGAGAACACTGTCTGCGAGGGCCAAGTGCTCTGGTTGTTGATGTCCTCCTTTAAGGTCTGACATTACTGATGCTGTACTTTCCTTAGAGTGCCACCAGCACAGCCTCTCCCGCCTCATCCAACCACCCCCTCCCCCGAGACACACACAGGAACACACACCCTCTTTGGCCCACAGAAGACAGTAGGACAGCCAAGACAGGTATCCCAGGACTTGAGTGCCAGTTCAAATCCTTTTCTTTCAGGAGAGCAAATACAATTAGCTCCTAAGTTAAGAGTGGGCCAAAGGGAGAAAGGACAGGAAACACAATGGAACTCCTGAGGGCACTGTGAGAAGCAAAATGGGGGTGGGTCGAAGTAGAGTGAGACCACCAAGTTTGACTTGAACTCACAATCACACAAAGGGAGGTCACAAAGGGTTCTTGTCCTCCGGAAGAATTCTCCTTCTCTGTTTGTCTTCTTGCTCTGTGGACTGTCAATCTCCTTCTTTCAGGCATTATTACAAACAAATAAGTTCATCCTTCATTCATTCACCCATTCACTCATTCACTCACATCTACATAAATGTACAATGATGGACACCAGGGTTATAGAGATGAGTGGAAGGGGATGGGCTACCAAGAATGGTTACTCAGGTTGTTCGCAAATGACACAGCCCACTGTACCAGCTCAGCAGGAAACCTTCAGTCCAAAAACCTGATGCATGTGGTAATGACTGTCTGATCAAAGAACTGAAGAACTCTTTCTACCTGAAGGATGCAGGGAGGACTTTCAAAAGGAGGTGACAATTAATCTGGGTCTTGAAGGATGAGTAGAAATCCTCCAAGTCATGAAGGAGAAATATGAAAATTCAAAGAGACATGAAAGAGCCTCAAGTTCATGGGCAAAATGAGAAGTTTGAGGGGGTTCCAACACATGATGGTCAGGGAGTGGGCACTGTGACATGAAAAGGTAAAAAGCCGCTTATCAGTGTGACGGGGAAAAGCCAGCATGGTTTTTGTTTGTTTGTTTGTTTTAATGTTAAAATGATATATAACAGATTTCCAACAAGCATCTATTGAACATCCACTACGTGCCAGATACTGCGCAGGACACGAGTATATAAAGACAAATAAAATTCAGTCCTGGTTCATGCACAGCTCACTGTCTAGAGAGCAAGAATCACACAATCACACAATTCAATGTAAAGTGATGTAAGAGTAAATTAACGGGGAAGCTTCAGGGTTCCTCACCGACATGAGCACTGAAAGAGACCCTGGAAAATTTATATTCATATCTTTATTCTTTCTCTTGAAGAAGATCTCCCAAATTATAAAACTGTAGATCCCTCAAAACCTATACTCACCCTTCAATGGGCCAAGTTTTATAATGATATGATCACCATGGAGGTGCACATAATCCTGATTTGGGTTGACAGAGGGTCAGAGAAGCTGTTCCAGTTAATCAACACCTGGTCTAAATAAGCCAAGCTCAGATTAATTAAGACAAGGCCCAAAGGAGGACGGCATGGAAGGAAGAGAAAAAGGAAGCTTTTGGACTCGAGGTAGAGGCAAGACACCATAAGACCCTAGGCTAGGGCTTCTCAAAGTAGGGTCCTCAACCAGCAACAACCACATCTCCTGGGAACTTGTGAGAAATTTGAGTTCTCAGGCTCCTCCCAGACCTGTTGAGTTGGAAATTCTGGGAGTGGGCCTAGGAATCTGTGTTTTAACTAGCCTGCCAGTGATTCTAAGACAGGCTAAAGTTTGAGAACCACTTCCTTAGACTAAGGGGGGAAATAAGGATGGTTTTCCAAAGAACTATTCTTAAGCTGCAGACCAGCTCACTTGAGCAAGGAAGAGCCAGTCACCAAAGAAAAGGTATTTCATATGGTAAGGAAGGGAGGGAGGAATTTACACTCAGGATTGTAGTAGATTTTGCTAGGGGAAAAAGTGTTAGTATATTCTGTCAGAACCAAACTTTTCACTGTTTGATCACACCTCATTTACATTTTTAATAGCCCCCATTAGACAGCCTCTGAGCTAATTAGGCAGGCGTCTATAATAGAAGACTTCTGCTTCCTGTTTTCAGAACTCAGAAACTAATGGCTGAAGCACTGCTAAAACAATTAAGTAATAAGAAAAATACTGTGTAAGATTGGAAAAGCACAGCTGCCATAAATCATTACAAATGATTCCCAGCTCAAAATGTTTAATTAGAGAAGAAAAGTAACCTATCACATGTTGGGATGGCAGGGGAAAACAGAGAGAGAGGGACCTGAAACAGAGAGTTTATTGCCCTCTGTGACATGGGGATGGCGGCAGGAGTATGTGGATATTGGGATCCTGGTATTTGACAAGTATCCCAGGCTGTAGGGGATGCTAGGAGACACCTTTTACCATATCTAAGGCTAATAGAAAGTAAAAACTACAGCAACCCAATGAAACTATGACCTTTAAAGACTCAGACTTAGGGAAAAGAACAGAGAAAGAACCCTAACAAACTGGTTGAGAACAAAGGGAACACAGAATGAATAGGTAATAAAAGAAACAAATTATAAATATAAACTAGAGACTTGTAATCATCTTCAGAACTGAAAATAAAAGAATGCCTATTTTCTTCCTTGTTTTAATGCACATATGTGTATATGTTTGTATATCAGTTTTCTACTCTCTCTGTTCCTATTTTTTTTTTAATAAAGTGTGTTGAGAGTTTAGCCTTACAATTTAGTGTTCAGATTTTAGAATATCAAGAGGGAATTGTGATTGAACTAGCTTAATATTACTCAAACATGGATACAGTGCTTGATAGGATATTGTGTCTCCACTTTTTAGGACATGGTGTGTATATCTTCATTAGCACGAGGGTTAGTTGTAGTCTCTTAGGTGGAAGCAAGATTCTTCATTATTGTGATATGAGAATTCAACTACTAGCAGAAAGGTGTTTATGGACGCTAAGAAGTCAAAGGGATGGCCTGCACCATAGACTATCTCTTCTTCCTCAGCTCCACACTTGCTTTCATTTGCTTTCCTCTGTTGTCATGGTAGAAAGCCTGCAAGCCATTTCCAAGCTTACTTTGTCTGTTTGACATATCCGGAATAGTTTGTTTTCCCTGACAGGATATTGAAATGATACATAGGACTTGATTAATTAGACTACAGTCTGTATTTAGAGCTATTTTATTTATTGTTGTCATTGTAAAATAGGACCCCCTACATTTTAAATGCTCTTAATTTCTATTGTTTCAGTGTGAACTCCTGCAATTCATATTCATCAACATATATGTTTTAGTACAATTTTTGGTACATATTGTACGCTACCATTAATGGAGGATTAATTTGATTACTTCAGAATGAAATTCAATCTGTATTTATACTTTGAGGCATCACATTAAATATTTGTAGACCACCTACCATGTGTGGTAGCACTGTGCTAGCCACTGTGAGGGAAATAAAGAAAGATATCACCTGGTCTGTGTCTCAATGCTAAGATACACTCAAGACAATGCAATTGAATGGAAGTAATAAAAACGCATAACTAGTACACATGCTGAGAGCTCTTAGTTCATAAGAAGGAGAGAAAGCAGTGTGCTGGAGGAAAGTAAAAATTTAGTTGAACCTTAAAAGCAAATATAAGAGTTAGAAGGATGGAAAAAAGAAAGTATTCTAGGCAAAATTAATAAGTTCAAAAATGTATTAATTATCAATATTGCTCACTTTACCCATTTTTCTCTCCTCTAATATCATGTAACACAAAGAGTAGGAAACCTATGGTCCACAGGCCAAATCCAGCCTGTTTTGTACAACCATTAGCTAAAAATGTTTTTTTTTCCATTTGAATAAAAAAGGAAAATTGAAGAAAAATACTTTATGATACATGAATATTATTCAGATTCTACTGTCCATAAATATAGTTTTATTGGAATACAGGCATCCCCATTTTTTTACATATTATCTATGGCTGCTTTTGTCTGGCTATCCAGAGTTGGACACTTGGAACAGAGACCATTCACCAAAAAAGTTGCTCTTTACAGAAAAAATTTGATGACTCCTGACTTAATATATTATCTTGCATTCAACATCACAATCTCTGTTCAGAATTCAGACTATAGAAGTCATTTTCAGACACTTTGTGCTCAACATCTTCTACGGCTCCTTATCCACCCACCTATCCTCGTCCCACTTGTCTTCCACTTCTCTCTTCTTTTCCATTTAATCCCTTTCGAGAGTCCCTATCTTTTATTCAAATGTCATGCTCATAAGTACCTGTACACCATTATCCCTGCTCTTCCCACTAAAAATGCCTTCTCCTTGCCTTGTTTTATTTTTGTTTTGTTTTGTTTGGGGAGGGGTGACAAAATATTGGGCAAGTACAAAAGAATAATTCTGAAATATCTGTAGGTTTTAAAGACTAGCACCGAAATGAACAACTATGTATCCTCTATCTAGCTCAAGACACAAAATATACTAACATTATCTCCAAAGCCTCCTGGATACTCCTCACCTGTTTTGCACTTATACTTCTCAGGCCTCATCTACTCTGCCAAGACCTCCCAAATAGCTCCAGTCAACACTGGGTGCTGCTTCTAGCTTGGCATCAGCACCACACAGTTCAGCTTGGAAATTTAGAAGTTAAAAATTAGGTTTAGTAACCTAATCTATAATTTCAAACATTTTTAACCCCCCCCCCCCCAAATATATGCAATCTCAAACACATTTGCCTGTAATATTCTGCTTCCATATATATTAGTAATAATTTTGGTGGTTTTTTTTTGCAACCAGGAGAGAAGAAGATATCAATTTTCCTACTATGAAGTTCATTTTCCACATTTATTGAATCTTTTCAGACACTTGGAAAGAAGGGTGCCCTTGCTTTTAACATATTACCATCAAATGGTGATTGAAATCTGTGAAAGCGTATAAAAAGGGAACTAGGTCAACCTCACAATTTCAAATAAGACCAAAGCTGGCTCTCCATTAAACTGTCTGAGTTAGGGAAATGGGAATCTAAACAGGTCTGCTTTCTCCATCTTCCTCACCCTAAAATGATGAATTTCAGCCTATTATGAATGTAATGGTGCTTAAGTTCAGAAAGGCTAGTATAGAGGAAAAAGCCTGGCTAACAGAAAAGGGTCCTAAGGTCTAGTTCTAACTCTGTTATGAAGTCTATCTGAGACTCTTGAAAAGAAATAACTATGCTTTTAGCCTCAGTTTCTTCATCTGTAATGTCTGAGGTGCCTTCGGGCTCTATTATTCTCTGAGTTCATTGGTTGTGGTTGGCATACCAAAGCCAAAGCTCCCACCTCTGTGCTCCTTCTCCTTTTCTAAATCTCTGCCTTGTCAAACAAGTTCTTCTATTCTGGCACCTAGATATTATTAAGCAAGGAATTGATCCCTGAAATTGGATAGACATCAGAGTTTAGGCCTAGAAATCTAACATGTCCCTCACCATGGTCCTGTTGGTCATATGGAGCCCAGATATCAGAAAATTCTGATAAAACATAGAGTGAAACTGCTCCTATGAAATGCTAAGCCAAATCTCAGCAGTAACGACCATCAGGGGGAGACTCCAGCTGGTTTTGTTATTGCCAAGGAGGAACTGGCACCATCAGTGCCAAGTTCAGTTGTTCACATGTGCCAAAACTGCCAGCTCAGAAGAAGTTGTCTGCCTCTCCAACACAGTTTTAAACACCGTGCTTTGGTAAATGGCAAGCCTCCACAATTATCGCACTCTTTTGGCCAATCTTCCTTTCATCCCTAGTAGGTCACTTTGGCTACTGCCAGGAATTACATCACAGTTCTGCCCTCACCTGTCTTACTCCCAGATCAGCACTTTTCCTCAAGAAAAAGGAAATGTTTCCTTTTCATGAACTTTCCTTGTCTCTATGAATTTACATCTGATACACCTTTAAAGATCTTGCTCCATTCAAACTTTGGCTGACTATTTGATCCTCCATTTTCTGAAATGCAACCCAAAACATTGGTTTCCTCATAGATCTTCAAAATGATATCATCCTTCCTTCCTCCCTCCCTCCCTCTCCCCTCCCTCCCTTCCTTCCTTCCTTCTTTCTTTCATTCTTTCTTTCTTCAAATGCTAGGCCCTTTCCCAAAAACTCTGAAATCTAATATGGAACTGAGATGGGCCTGGGAATAGGCATTTTTCAAAAGCTCCCTGGTGATACTAAATATCAGATAATGAAAACGATTTGGTTTAGACGTAGGTGAGAAGCTAGGAAGAAACTAAAATAGCCCTAATAGTCCAAATAAATATAAAAATGTTTATTTCTCATGTCTTCTCATGGAAAACAATGTCTTTTCTCACTTAGAACTTAATGTTCTCTTCACTTCAGCACATTATAAAAACCCATTTCCCAATTTCCCCTAGCAAATTCAAAACCACGAACGACAAACATGAGCAAGAGTTGGCTAAAAGCAGATATGCCCATAACACAAAGAAGTGACAGTTGATGACTCCCTAAAGGAGATGTGAAGTATAAATAAAAGTATTGAGAAGATGTTTTTCCCCCTCTGGTTTCTGCTACCTTTTTCCTACTCCCCCCACAAAAGGAGAGTTTTTGTTTTGTTTTTCCCATATTCTGATTCCTTACATCTGGGTGTGTAATAAGTATTTTGGCTCATCTGCCTCAACTTCATTTCTCTGTGAAGATTTAGATTCAGGGAAAAGAGAGAAGACCCTTCCTGGCCTAAAATGCAGATCCCAAAGATCTCTACCAGAGCTGGCCATGCAATTATTAAAAGCTGGTCCTCTGATGATCACTGTTCTGTATCTTTGCACTTAGTAACTTTGTTCATCACATTGAGAGGAGTGGGTTCATAGAGCTGATTTTCTAGTGCATATTTCTGGTAATTATATCATTTAATGCCATTAAGTCTCTAAAGTGGTAGTCTCTAAATATGGCTGCCAAAAATCCCTCCATTGCCCCCCATTCCCTCAAAAACTGTAGACTGTTCTCTTTCCCCTTAAACTTGGGATGACCTTGTGACTTGCTTTGACTAATAGACTGTGACAGAATAATTATTCCCGAACTTTTGAGCCCAGGGGGCATAAGAAGACTTCAGTGTTTGTATCCTCACTTTTGGAGCCATCTTCATTGATAGGCCATCTCTGACATCTCAGCCACAGCCATGATCGGCTGAAAGCAGCTGCCTAGATAAACCCCGCTGGCATCACATGGAGTTAAAGAACTGCCTAATTGAGCTCTGCCTAAATTCTTGACCCAAAGAATTTGGAAAAATAATATGTTGTGTGAAGCCACTAGTCTGGGGGTAGTCCACTATCCAGCAATGGATAACTAAAACACCCTCCCTCATAACTAACTAAAACCCAAGAAGGTTTGGATAATGCTTGGGACAGGGAAAATAGTGAGAACGTGTCTGTATCAGTTTACTATCTGGTATTAAGAGGGTTTAAATGCTACTTAAGGAAATAGCAATACCCTGCCTAAGTTTGCGTGATACATTTTAGAAATAATTCCATTTGAATTTTTTAAAAGTTTAAAGGTTAGTATAGCAACTTTAAAGTAGAATATCAGGAATCTGGAACATTGGCTTATGATGGAAGCTTCATCACTGAGGAAGCTGCAAAATGGATTTATTGTTAAACAGAAGAATTACTTCTGCCTTGAGATGCGGGAGCATTATAAAGCAGATGAGGATGAGGCATGCAGACAGAAGATGATCAAACTGAATGTGGAAGAAAACTCAGGAATAAGGCTTGGAAGGTG
This sequence comes from Tolypeutes matacus, assembly GCA_026826555.1. Lineage (NCBI taxonomy): Eukaryota > Metazoa > Chordata > Mammalia > Cingulata > Chlamyphoridae > Tolypeutes > Tolypeutes matacus. Next base: position 41,320,229 of record JAKSZT010054215.1, read on the forward strand.
GGAATTTGAGCCTCAGAATAACTCCCTTAACAGTCCCATACTGTGTATCCTGACTTCACCTTAGCATACCTGAAAGAGGAAATTTGGGCCCTAGCCATACCTACGTTGTTAATTTACTGTAGGATTTATCTAAATTACATACTTACCCTGAACCCTACTTAAAGAAGTCTTGATTCTGTTTGTCCTGCTTTTCAGATAGACTTGGGTGGTTTCTGTGTGAATTCAGAACATCACATTCCCCTTGTGGAACTGGAACTGCTGAGCCAATGTGACTTCTCAAGAGCAGTGCGTTCACCCAAGCAGGGCCAACTGAGCTTCCCTGGATGAGCTGGGTGTGCGTTCCTGCCTTCAGCAGTCTCAGCAGGGAGTCTCAGGCTATGCCCAGAAACCTCTGTCTCCTAAAACTTGGCTAGGGCTCCTCGTTCCATTTTAGCCTGTGTCCTGTCAGTTATCCTCAGAGTCCTTGCAAACCTGGACTGCTGCTGTGCCTCAACTCACCTGAAGTGTCAAACCCCATGTCACTGCTCCGGTCCCCATTTCCCTTCACTCAGTCAACAAGCATCTCCTCAGTGCCTCTTTCTCTGGCTTACTTTCAAACCCTGGTCCACTGCAGCGATTCTTCCACAAGGGACACCTAGAATATTTAACTTAAGGGTCTCAGATTGCTTTTTTAAAGGAATTTTTTTCTTTTCAAAGTAGGGAGAGGCACAATATTTGTGTGTAGCTGTGCTTAGGAACTTCAAAGGGAAAAACAACAACAACAATCACCCAGAAGCAGGCAAGAACAGCCACTTAACAAGTCAGTGACTGTCTTGGTGCACATGCCTTCCTCCTGGTTAATTCTTTTACACTAACAACTGCTTTGTGCACCATAAATTCTATACTTGTTTTGAGTAAAAGGAGTGGCATGATGAGTGGAAGGGCTTATCAAAATCGAGTCCATGTTACAGGCGCTGTCGGCGTGATGGACAGAAAGGCAAGGTGAATTCCCGACAGCTCCCTCCTGAAATGTATACAGAGGCTTAACCTAATACTTGAAGGAATGACAGGGAAAATAAGGTGAAAGACCAATTAGCCTCTTTTTTTATAATCCTAAACTTATTTGTTGACTATTTTCATTTTTTTACCTCCTCCCTGCCTCACCAGGTAAGAGCCAAGAGGCAACAGAGTTCAATGCTTTCTCAGCAGCACTATCTGATAATTTTTGATGGAAGAACCTACTCCCCTTTACTGGACTAAAAAATGCATCATGTCTACAATTAGCCTTTCTTTTCTTCTGAGAATTGCATATGACTGCATATGTGCCCGGTGTTCATTTTCCAAATAGGGAGAGGTAGGTACTGGAGGGAAGCAGTATTTCTCCCAAATGTCACATCGTCAGTTACTATTTGAATGCCCCCTTTGTGTTCACCCCTTGTTTTCATGTGGGAAGATACTAGGATAAGAGAAGCCACGTTTCATTGCCTTGTAGAGTTCAGAGTCAAGGGTAGGGGAGAAAATAGATAAAACTCTGCTATAGGAGAAGAAAGTCTTAATGATGCTGCTGCTTTCCATCTATTAAGATGAAACTGTCTCTTCTTCAGTAGAACAAGTACTGTCTTTGGCCTGTTTAGTCAGCTCTGGGGGTAGGTGTATAGCGAGCACCCTTTCATTCACCGTCCTTTGTAGGCAAGGGAATAGAGGTGAAAGCAGAGTGAACAGTAGCATCTGCAGTCATGTTTAGGGTCTGGGACTCCAACCAGGGGTAAATAAGTATATGACTTGAGTCAGGCAGTTATGGTGTGGTGAGCTCAATACCCACTATGGGGCATGGACTAAAGGTTGATGTGACTGAAACTGGGCAAAGATTATGGCCAGAGAAAGGGAATCAGCTGGTAGTTCTAGGGAAAAAAGCATTCCCTCCATGCAATGGCCGTGGCACAGTTGATGCTCAAATGTTCTACCCTGGCCTCAGCGGCCAGTCTTCCTAACCTAATTCTCCATATAACTTGTTCTGGGAAGAGTTAAAAGCCACAACAATGTTTCACTCCTGGGACATAGATCAGTCAGGGAAGGACCTCCACATTTATGTGGAGAAATCCACGTTAATCATTTCAGCTGTTGTTTCTCCTCTGCTATCTTTGCCCACATATGCCATTTTCCCCCTAATCAACTTCAATTAAATTTAATTTAACAAAGATCGATAATAATTATCATTACTGTAAAAGACAATAACAATAGTCTTTTTTCTCTTCCCCCAGTGCTTCTGATTTTTTTGAAACCCTTTTCACATACCTTAGGTTTTCAATCCTTATCACTCACCATGTGCCCAGCCAGCATCCAGGTACTATGGTGGCTGCAAGGAACAAAGTTTCACACACACCCTGAGTTGTTTGTGCTGTCCCTTCCATCACTTTCACAGGTCATTGTGACCAGTGCCATTGGGTCTGAACCATTAGATGCAACCACCAGAGAGGAGAAAACAGAAATCTGTCAATCTGCCCACCTGGACCCTCCTCATCATAGTCATGGTTACCCTGGCTTCCCAGGCTGTCCCCCAGACCCTGGGATGATGGAGCAGCTATTCCTGCTTTCCAGATGGCCTCCATGTCTTTGTTTCATATTTGACCCACAGTCTGGTCCTACCTGCACTTCCCATAACTTCTCCAGATTCCTTTAGTTTGCATTTTGGCTCTCAGCTGGGTTTGCAACTCCTCCCAATTTAGCAACATCTGAAAATTTAATTAGCGGGCGGTTGTCTCCCTCTTCCACATAATTAATGAAGATGTTAAAATAAAACTGGATTAAGAATTTATTACTCTGTAATTTGCAAATCATTGCCACAGTTACTAGATAAGCTCTAACAAGGCAGGAGGGAACAATTTGAGAGAGATAAGGATGGCTAAGCCATCATGGTCCTTATTTCAATCCTTATTTCATGGCACAGGGGGAAGGGCTCAGCTTGGGGGTCAGTTGCAAGGTATTCATGGGGAAGTCTGCCCCTAACTAGGAGAAACTCTCCCATGATAATCCACCCCTAAACCCCAGTGTACAAGCTGAGGGACTCCAAGAGAATCTCTCTCTCAAATCCTCAAGGGGATGGGAAGACTCTCATGTGAGGATGGAACAAATGCAGTGACCCATTAGAAATGTATGCAATCAGGAATAGAGAGGAGAAACATGTATTTCTTACTGAATATTGTAATATTAGTAACAATGAGCCTTTCTTGGAGATTCAACAAAAGAGTATTATATCAAATCGTAAGATCCCGGGAAGTACTCCTTCCTAAATACCTATAGCTAGCTAATAAAAACAGCCAACTCCAGACAAAAACAGTCAATCATAAGGAAAGGGAGTTCCTAACATTTAAAAATCATAGGCCTTGGGGAAAATCCTGCACCTTCTTTGGTCTCAGCCCATTCCCATCAAATCCTACCATCTCTGCTTTTACTTTTTGCAAACCCTGGTCTTATTCCTGTTCCCATTGTTTCTTCTGACCTGGTACCCCTCAGCTGAATTTTTTTATCTTGATTCTTCTCTTGGCTTTGACCTCCATGACCTCAGACCACCCCCCAGCTCTTCCTTGGGAAAGACTTTTGCTGGGATTGCTCAATCTCATATTCTTCCAGCAGTAACCACACAAGGTCCCTCATGTGTTCCAACGTGTAGACCAACCCCACATCTGGCTCTGATGGCATTCCTGGAGTAAGCAGCTCTGTCTTCCGTCTTGGAACTGCCATCTACTCCTTGCTGGCCATGCCCAGACAGCAGAGAGCATACCTTGGAAAAGAAGTAAGCACATTTATGGAGAATGGATTATTGAAAGGTGTCATTAGTGTATTGGAGAGAATAATCTTAACTTTTTAAACCAAATATTATAGCAGAAACCATACTGTGGAACCATCTTAAGAAACGAAATTTTGAATAATATAATTCGTGAATCTGATGTGATTCACGAATGTGAATGTGATGTGATCTGATGTGATTCCTAAGTCCTTTTGTTATGTCCCAACATGATTTGGGAAGTCATGCATGAATTGACCACTTTTCTGGCTCGATACTGAAAATTACATGTCAAGTTTGGTACTAAAACAGTAATTTCAAAGTTTGAACACATACTTCTTTACCTCCATGTATTGGAAAGGAAAAATTTATTTTGTTAAAAGAAAAAAGAAATAAAAGACAAAGTAGTGACTCACTCAAGGGAATACCTTGAAACGGGTATAATTTATAAAACAAAATACCCTTAATATGACAGCAGTCAATTTAGTCTGATATAAAAGAGGGTCTGTGTTTTCTTTCATTTATATTTTTATGATATGTAATGTCTTTATAATTTCACCATTCCACATCAAAGCCACCAACCGCTGAGCGCCTAAATAAGTAGCATGTGAAGAAAATGAATGAATTGCTAAATGTCCCATTACGTCCACAGAGAATATCCTTCTATTTGGAGGCAGGAATCCTAAATTGAGACGACAAATGAATGGTTTTCACTCCAATGGAGGGAGAGTTTTGGCAACTTTATTACGTGCAGTATTTGAATGGAATAAGGGGGAAATATATAGAGAAATGAAGTTTTAAAAAATAATAAGTGCTGTTCGTATCTGGGCTCTCTCTGTGAATGTCAGTTCTTCTGTGAGATGGAATAATGGGGACAGTAGGGGGCATAGCACATGCACAAAGGCTCCAGGGAGATGGAGAGGGGGGCCTGTCACTGGTGTGATTTCCCCGCACAAAGAAGATATTTGGAGAATCCTAACAAGTTCCAACGTGTTTGGCCCCACACATTAGGACTGACATCAAATATTGAGAAGCAAAGAATGTGTTGAGCTGGTTAAAGGAAATCACAATAATCAGCAGCTCTTAGGCACTTAGCTATGGACACCCAGGCAGCCCCAAAGCAATGGATAAGTAATGAAGGGAGTGGCGACTGCAGCACCATCCAGGAGCTCTTGGCCTTTCAAAATCTACCCAAGGTTTGAAGGAGGACCATGGGCTAAATACTGTAAGGAAACCAACATGACTGCTGATCTTAGCACACTATAGCAACTGCATTCAGGTCAGAAGGGAGTCCTTTAGTTATGGTCCATTTTCACAGACACTAATTCATCCTCTCCTCTTAGAGCCTCAATAGTGAAAACCTCCATTTGTTCATCTTCCTGATCTTCTCTCTTTCATCTCTCCCTTTCCTTTGCCATCTGCAGATTCTCACCGAGACTTTCTCTCAGCATGGTGTTTGCGCCACACTTTTTATATGGAGGAGAAATGGGCTTACTACTAGTGTGCTGTGGTAGCCTCAAAAGCAGGAGTTTTCTGAGTTAGACAATTAATTTAACTTAAACAACTGTCAAAGAAAAGCACCAAACAGTACTTAAAGTGTCAGGACAGACTTTATTCAAATTACCGTGATAGGGAAGCTGATGTGGCTTGAGGGACTGGGCTCCCGTCTACCATATGGGAGGCCCCAGGTTCATTTCCCGGGGCTTCCTGGTGAAGGCAAGCTGGCCCACGCCACGGAGAGCTGATGGTTCATGGAGCTGATGCAGCAAGATGACGCAAGAAAAAGAGAGACACAGAGGAGAGATGGAAAGAACACACAGTGAATGGAGGCAGAGAGCAGGCCGAGAGCACAAAAACAAGGGGCAGGGGGAGGGAAAAGAAAAAAAAAAAAAAGGAGAAAAAAAAAATAATAAAGATGTTAAAAAAAAAAAAAAACTACCATGATAGGGGAGAAGAGAAGCCAGCAGCAACCAGCTGGTCTTAACTCTGATTAGCCCAAAGGTAGCTAGGTGGTGGTGTTTTTTTTTTTTTTAAGTACAACATGGGAGGGGAATGGGCAACTGTAAAATTACTGAGAGGGTCTGGAAAAGATCAGGTGGTCTGGCATTTGGCTTATGAAAGGTGATCAGATAGTTTGCAGTCTTTCTGAGAATAGCATATTCTGTGATTTAGACAATATCATCTCATCTTAGGTAAGAGCTTAGGATGGGCTCAGTAGTCCACCCAGGAACATGACCAAGCATTAGGGATGTTCACACTAAAGTTTGGCTAAAACTCTAGCACAAAGTTTGGACATAGAGCAGGGCCAAGCAGAGTCTCTTGCAAGGATTCATACAACTAAGAGGACTTGACCAAAATAAATCAACTCTGTTTACCTTTGAGTATTGCGATCACAGTGTAGGGTGAACAGTTAGTAATCAACTCAATTCTTTATGTCCTGAATGAGGTTGGCCTAAACATTTGTGCATATGTAGAATAATTGTGGGATGTGCATGTGATCAGAGTTTGCCCTCCTACACCTTTTAGGTGCTATATTTTAAGTAAAAAGTTTATATATAGATAAGAAATTCTAAAGGTCAACTTCCATGCTAAATGGAGAGTAGCATTTTACTCTTTTAACTAGAAAGCTGTTCTCTCTATATAGCAAATATGGAATGAAAATGTAACATAACATGATAAAGAACATAAACTTTGAAGTTTAGAAACTCTTCTTTAAGACTTTTAATCAATCAACAGACTCCTCTCTGGCCTCAGTTTTCTAATTAGAGTAAGTGGGTTGGATTACATCATTTCTAAATTCTCAATCAGTTTTAGATTGATTTTTAATATTGCATGTTCCTTAATAATATAAAAGAAGATGTCAAAACCACACAATAATGGCATATCAACAACAGCAACCTGTTGGCAATCATTTGCTAAATGCTTACTAGGCACCAGACAACATGCTAAATGGTTTATGTACTTTACCCCATTTTATCCTTACAATGACTTAATGAACAAAGAATTAGTCTTCCCATTTTTATAGATAAAGACAGATAAATTTTCCAAAAATACATAGTTCTTAAGTTCCATAACATACTTAACTCACATTTAACCCCAAAACCCATGTTTCTTAATTTTAAAATGCATGATCAAGTAATTTAATTTTATTTAGCATTGTGAGAGAGGAAGACAGGCTAAAAGAGACTGAGAAGCAGAAATGTTTTCAATAGATGTTTACAATATTATTGTAGAGAAAAGACCCACAAGGGAACGAGATTGCCATACACTATGGTTTGCATGTAAGTGCCAGACTGACTGGATCGGTCAATAAGAACTATAGGATTTAAAGGAGGGAAAATCATTATTGGTTATATTCTGACAACAAGCCTAGTTGGAAAGGCCGTGTTGTCATTGAGCTTTTGAAGGAGAGGGAATAAGGCAGGCAGAAAGGCTGGGAAAAGCATTTCTGGTGGAGAAAAGAGCGTTAGTAACAACAAACCCTGGAATTATTGAGGCATGAACCAGAGGTAAGGAAGAAGAGACACGTTTATTTTTTCCAATTTTGAGGAAACTCATAAAGCATGATACTTTTCAAAAAATCGAAAGAAAATAGGCAATATATTTTCCTTGAAATACAGGTAGAAGAATTTAGAGACAACACATTTATTGTTAATTATCATTATTTCATTTATTTTTGTAAAATATGTTCTGCCCTTCTAGGTCCGTACTTTCCAAAGTATTCAAATTGCTTAGTAGCTGTATAAATGTATAGCTTTCATACAATAAAATGTATAGATTTTAAGTATATAGCTCAATGAGTTTTGACCATTATATATACCTGTGTAACCTTTATTCTAATTAAGATATGGAACATTTCTACCACGTCCTTTTGTTGTCACCCCCACTGCTCCAGGTAACTGGTGAATTGATTTAGAATCCCCGTAGGTTAGTTTTGTCTGTTCTAGAACTCCATAAATGGAGTCACACAGGGTGTACTTGTTTGTTCCTGGCTTATTCCTTTTAACATAAAGTCTGAGAGATCCATCCTTGTCATTGCAGACCTCAAAAATTTGTTCATTCCTTGTTTTTGAATAATATCCCATTGTATGAATATGCCATGATTTGCTTATCCAATACCCTATTAAAAGTTTGTTTTCAATTTCTGTCTTTTGTGAATAAAGCCATTATGCACTTAATTATAGAAGTCATTTTATATGCAAAAGATTTTATTTCTCTTGAATAAATACCTTAGAGTAGGATTGCTTGGTCATAGAGGTGGTATATGTTTAACTTTAAAAGAAATGACCAATCAGTTTTCTACAGTGATTGTATCCTTTTATATTCCCACCAATCTTGTATGAAAGTTTCATTTGCTCCACATCCTCACTTGATATAGTCAGACATCTTAATTTAAGCTATGCAAGGCCAACTTATTTCTTCTTTTATTATGCTTAGTGCTTTTTGTGTCCACAACATCCAAAGATTTTCAATATTTTCAATATCCTTCAGTTCAACATACTTTCCAATTTCCCTTATAATTTCTTCTTTGAATCATGGGTTATTTAGAAATGAGTGTCATTTGATTTCCAAGCACTTAGGAATTGTTCTATACATCTTAATGTTAACAATTTTCAACTTAATTCCATTGTGGTCAAAAAACATATTTTGTAAGGTTTCAATATCTTGAAATTTATGAGATACATGTTATGACCCAATATATGAACTATATTGGTGAATGTTCCATTTGCATTTGAAAATAATGTGTATTCTGTAGTTGTCGTGTATGGTGTTCTGTTAAAATCAATTAAATCAAACTGGTCATGTGGTTTAGATTCTCTATATTTCTAATGAATTTTTGTCTTTTTGTTCTATTAAATACCGAAAGGAAGTGTTAACAGTTCATCTATGATTGCACAGTATATATATTTTTTTTCTCATCCTTTTACATTCAACCTGCCTACATTTAGATTAAATCTTGAAGACGAAATGTATTTTACTTTTATATGCAGCTTGACAATCTCTGCCTATTAATTTGAATGTTTAGTCCTTTTTTACTTAACGTAATTATTTAGGGTTGAGTTTAAGTCTAGCACCTTACTGTTTATTTTCTATTTATTTCTCCATTCTTTTTTACTATCTTTTGATCTAATTGCATAGATTTAGTATTTTATTTTATTTCTTCTATTGACTTTTTAGTTACATATCCTTTTATTGTTATTTCTCTTGAAAACTCTAGGAATTATAATATGGATACTTAATTTATCAGAATGTCCTCAGAATTAATATTTTACCTGTTCATAATTCACACTTCCAATTTCACAAATGTAAGACTCTTAGAACAGTTAATACTGATTTACCTCCACCAACCTTTCTGCTATTATTTTCATACATTTTATTTCTACGTATTTTATAAACATCACCTTATAATTATGTGCTTTAAAGAAGTCATTTATTCTTTAACAAAATTGAGAGGAAAATTTAAAAGTTAGTCTTTTATATGAACTCACATTTACCATTCCTAGTTCTTGTCATTCATTCTGTAGAACCCAATTTCCAAGCAATAACACTTCCCATCATTTTGAATTACTTCTTTTAGTGTTTCTTATAGTACAGATCTGCTGGCAACATTTTTTCTCAGCTTTCTTAAATCTGTAAACATCTTTATCTCATTTTAAAGGATATTTATTTCATTTTTAAAGGATATTTTTGCTGCATATAGATTCTGGGTTAGCAGGTAGTGGGTTTTTTTGTTTGTTTGTTTGTTTGTTTGTTTGTTTCCTCTTGCAGCACTTTAAGATGGCCATTCCATTGTCTCCTGGCCTTCATTGTTTTTGATGAAAAATCAACCTTCCTTCCTATTGTTGTTCCTCTGTATGCAGTGTGATGTTTTTCCTTATAAGCTTTCAAGATATTCTATGTCTTTATTTTTGGTTTTCAGCGGCTTGACTATGATGTGCCTATGAATGTTTTTCTTTATATTTATCTTCCGGAGGCTTTTGTTACAAATGTGGATTGCTACTCCCACCCCAGCCCTACTATTTCTTGGTCTCTGGTAGTGGAGCAAAGATCTAAATTTCTAGATAAATTGTTTTAATTGGCACCTAAGATTAGAGTATCACTGTGATACAGCAATAAAACTAGTCCTTATGATAAAGAAATTTAACATATTTAATAGAGCTACTCAAAATATATATAATATTATTTGGAAATTAAAATATGCCATACTAGTAGAGATGACTTGCTATGAAAGTTCAGAAAAGAAAGAAGAAAATAAATTGTAAGAAGGAAAAGCTTAATGGAGGGCATAGCATTTAAGTAGAATCTTTAAAAATGAGTGACATTTCCATTTGGAGAGTTGATGAGAGTTGCCCCAATTTAAATGGCCATATCAAAAGTCTATCATGAAGAATAATTTCACCATCCTTAAATTAAGAAAAGAGAGATGAGAGGTCAAACTAAAGGAATATTTCTGCCAGACTTAAATTTAAGGTCTCTGACCTTCCAACCTTCAATGCAAAGATTGTACCCCTACACAAGATGTGATAATCCTTTACTGAACAGAAAAATAGAGACCTGAAATGTTTTCCATCCCATTAACAAAATGCAGTGGTTTCTTTCTTTTTTTTTTTTAATGCAACATAACCTGGATGTCAGGTTGCATTAAGATGCCTTGGGTTACGATGACATAAATAGTTCAACATAATGAAACATGACACTGAGAAATATGGGCATCGATCTGTGCCACTAATTTAAAGATGCACTGGGTTTTGCCTTGATCTGTTTTTATGTCCTCAACCAGGAAATGACACATGGATAATAGGTATTGTCTGCTTTGTTGTTCCCAGGACAGGCTGCACAGAAGAGTTTTTCCATTATTGACACATCCTTGGTATTGACAAGAGGCTTATCATATTCTCTTTCTTACTTAGGGACTGTTGTCAAATGGCTATAACTTACACAAACAAGAATAGAATCATTCTAAAGGCTGTCTTCAGTAAAATGGATTCCAACTATATCTTCCTCATATTTTGGAGTGCATTAAAGCTGGCAATTAATCTTGATTTATTTACAAAATTAATAAACTATGGGCTAGGTACTATTCCAGCAGTTAGGGACATTGAAATGACTAAGGCCTTGATCTCCTAGACTTTTCCAGCATTTATTAAAATATATATGTTTAGAGACATTGCTAGGTATAGACCTTAAAATGGTTGCATGTGCTAATACGTTTTGAGAATAAATACTTAAACACATAGCAGAGAGTCTTGGTCAAATTTGGAGATTAATCTGCTGCAGAAGCTCCTGTCTCCCATCACTGAAGTCACAAGCATTTGATGTCTAGGAGCTATCTACAAAATCCAGGAGTTGTGAAGCATTGCTTTATCTGTGAAATGGGAAATAGAAAGTTCCACCCATCAACTTTGGGAAACAGCAAGGAATTTTATTATTTTCCTTGGGCCCTAGGTATGATCACTCAAAAGATACTGGAAAATCACACCTGCTCTATGTGTGGGTGAGGTGCCAAATTCATACTTGTGTAATAGGGACCCCAAATGAGGAATATATATGATATCGGTGCATAACTAGTGATACCCTAGCAATGGCAAGATAATAATTTGTCATTTAAGAATTTTTACACAGTCCAGAAACTGCTGGGTTCCAACAAAAAACAAATTCTACTGACTATAAGATCATCACAATAAAATTTTCAAATGATTTGATGAAACAATGAGCTTTAATAGATACTGCCAAACTATATACTGACCAAAAAACTCCTACCCAGAATATATTCTTTAAAACCCCTACAAATCAATCAGAAAAAAAGAGAAACATTCCGATAAAATAGTAGACAAAGGATGTAAGCAAATACTTCACCAAAAAGAATATCCAAATGGCCAATGAGCATTTGAAAAAATGTTCAGCATCAGTAGTTATCATGGAAATGCAAATTAAAACAACTATGTGATGCTACTGCACACCCAAAGAATGCCTAAAATTAAAAAATAATTATGTAGATACTCTACCCTCCAGTAGGAGCAGCATAACTCCCCACTTCTTAGATATGAGCTAAGCATAGTGACTTCCTTCCACAGAGTATAGTATAAAAAAGAAGAATAAAAAGAATAACTTTATGATGAAGAAACCTGACAAACACTACCTCAGCCAGGTGATCAAGGACAACATCAACAACATATACCATGCCCATAGTATGTACCCTTGATGAAATGACACTTTATCTCTATGGTCTTCTACGCGATAAATCATGGCCTCAGACTTATCATGAAGAAAAGCTCAGACAAATTCCAATAGTGGGACATCCTATGAAATAGCTGGCCAATAATCCTTAAAACTGTCAAAGTCATCATAAACAAAGAAAATATGAGAAACATCCACAGCCAAGAGGAGTCTCATGAGACATGAAAACTAAATGTAATGTATCCTGGACAGAGTCCTGGAACAGAAAATGGATATAAGTAAAGGCTATGGAAATTTGAATAAACTGTGGGCTTTAGTTAATGATAATATATAACATTTAGCATTATCTTGGTTCATTAATTATAACAAGTGTACAAGATGTTAAAAATAAGAGAAACTAAGTGTGGAGTATATGGGAACTCTGCATTATCTTCTCAATTTTTCTGTAAGTCTAAAACAGTTCTAAAAATTAAAGTCTATTAAAAAATACTACCTACAGAGGAATGCCAACTGAATTGACAGCAAATGTAGCAACAATAGCTATTCATCAGTGGTGATGGAAGATTAATTATATGGAAAGGCACTGATCAAATTAATGAATATATTGAAGATAATGGGTGCCAGGTTTCTCGCTGTTAGGGAAGAAAGCTGCAAATATAGAAAGAGGGTAAACTAAAATGAATCCTGTGGTGTTGGATTGGAATTGGATACATCAATATAAACAGAGTTTTCAAGAAAGATAGATGGTAGTTGATTGATAGATGATTAGATAGATAGATAGATAGATAGATAGATAGATAGATAGATAGATGATAGATAGATAGATAGATCTAAATGTGTTTGTACCCACTCCCCCACCCTCATATACACAAATATTCTTTAGCTTTGTCCTCGTAGAAAGTCTGAGAGCAGTGATATCCCAATAGCAATGAGCATAACTGACACTCAGATCTTGTTTTCGAAATAAATCTCTCACTAAAATGAACCAGGGCTTCTTGGAGAAATGGCTGATTTCAAGGCTGGGACAGGGAAAGTATAAGATAATATTAGAACACCATGCTGTCCTTGAAAGTAAGAATGTGCTCAAAGAATGATGGGGATGCTTCAAAAGAATGGGGAGTCCAGTTCTAAGGATCTTCCACTGGTAAAATATGGAATAATTTCAGCATTAAAATGAGTAATATAGTATCAAATTATAACCCATTGAATAAAATTAAGAAACCATGAATCCATATGGATATACAAATATGAGTGAATTATTTAAAAATTTGTTGAGAAAAGGGTGGGATTTTCATCATCTCAAAGTAACTCTCTACAAAATACCTAATAAATACAAAAAAAGAATAATTTATATTGAGAAGCTTGGCAAACATTAGGCTTAGTAAAGTGATCAAAGTAAACATTTACAGTAAAGAGACAAATCAAAATTTGCCACCTGAAAGAACAAAATGTTCTTTGTACTGTTCTTGAAATTGTTTTTCTGTTTCTTTTAAAATAAAGAGTAAAAAAGTGAGAGCAAAGTAAAATTTATTCCTCTTGCAAAGGCTACAAGATTTTACTATAAGCAAACTCTCAGTGAGGAGCTACTAAAAGACAGACTTTTGTGTATCAACCAGGAGAGGCTGGGTTATGAGGCACCATCAAACCACCATACAACTCACCATGGATCATATCCCAGGGTGACAATGGGTTAATAAGAGCTCTCCACAATTTCACAGCAGCGGCTCTTAAAGCCTCAGCTCATAAGAGGCACATTTAACTTCTGCTCACATATCAATGGCCAAACCATGTGGAGGAGGGATGGGAAGTATACTTCTATGACAAGAGAAACAGTGACTATTTTGAAAATAATACATTTCACACAGCTAGATAAAAGGAAGGTGTGATGTGCAAGAAAAATGGTAAGCAATTAAAATAATAAGTACACATGTGCATGTAAAGAAGTTTTGATGGAAAATAAAGAAAAACATAACTTGGGGTATTAAAAGTAAGGCAGAAAATATAATAAAATAGAAAGTGGGAGAGATATGAGTTTTGGGAATCTAAGGTCCTTATACATTTTGACATAAGGAGAAAGGCATCAATTAACTCTTAACTATGTTTAGGTAAATGTGCATTGTAGATGCAGCCATTAAAAGAATAGAAATATAATGTACAACTCCGAACTTCAGCTGAGAAGAAAAGGAGGTATAAAGAAATCCTGTTGAATCTAATAGGAAGCAGTGTAGGAGATAAAAACAGAAATAAAGAAAAAGCATAGTAAAGTGAAAGCACAAAATAAGATGGCAAAAGTAAATCCCAATATTTAAATAATCACAGTAAATGTAAAGGTGTTAAACATAACCATTAAAAGACTTTCAAATTAATTTTAAAAATAGACACATAATGCATCTATACGCTACCTATAAAAGACAATTTTATGTAAAATGACATAGAAAGAAAAGGATGGAAAACTAATTAATCCAATATGAAATCTAATGTAAAATATGATTTTGTGGTATCAATATCAGACTAAATAGATTTAAGGTAAAGAGCATGGATAAACATAAAGAGGAAGACTAAGCATAGAATAAATGACAGAAAAGAAATGACTTTGAATTTGTCTGTACCTAACTACATTTTCTTGAAATATTATAAAGCAAAAACAGATACAATTGAAATGAGAAACTGACAGATTTAAACTCAGTGTGGAAAATTTTTACCACATTTCAGAAGCTGAAAATTCAAACAAACGAAAAACAAAATCAGTAAGATTAAATACAGTTTGTATTATACAATAACAAACTTTACTGATAGGTATACAGTTGAGATAAACAATAGATATGTATAGATAGGTAGGTAGGTAGGTAGGTAGGTAGATACCCTAAATTCAATGAAATTAGAATATTAATTATTTCCAAGAGCACATTATAAACTGAAAAAAAAACTGGCTATGTACAAGGCCCACAAGCAAGCCTTAATATTTTCTAAAACATTTACTATTAAACAGATTAAGTTCTCTAATCAAAACTGAACAAAAAGGAATCAAATATAAGACAAAAATTTTTCAAAGAGTAATTTCAAAACTAATAAGCATACTCCATAAAAAAGATGGGGAATACATGGGAGGAAGTTCACCTGGGTATTTATATAATGTATATAAAAATGTTCAAATGTTCAAATGTTCACGGGGCATTGTCACAGTGGGTGGAGACACACACGATAACTAAGAGAATATTGAATTCCCATCCTGGAGAGCTCTGCCACATTCTCTAATGGAGCAGCAACAGTCCCCCAAGTGCAGGGACAATGACTGGTGAAGGAGGATGATCCATTGATGGGCCCATGATATTGACAACTATGCTTATGAGCCTTTGCTCTTGAAATTGAAACTTAGCCTATTGTTATGGGGTGCCTAAGAGTTGTCTCCTGAGAGCCTCCTTGTTACTCAAATGTGGCCTCTCTCTAAGCCAAATTCAACATATAAATGCATTACCTTCCCCCCAGCGTGGGACATGACTCCTGGGGATGAGCCTCCCTGGCACCTAGGGATTACTAACAAGCACCGACTAGCAATGCATTGGGAAAAAGACCTCGAATAAAAGGGGGAAAAGGTAAAGACAAATGAGTTTATATGGCTAAGAGACTTCAAAGTGAGTCAGGAGGTCATCCCAGAGGTAATGCTTATGCACATCTCAGCAGGATCTCATAGATTGTCATAGTGGATATACCCCAAATAGTGGGGGTCCTGAGGGCTCTGAAGACACCCAGGTCCTATGGTCAGGGAAGATAGTTCCAGAGTTTGGTGCCTTGCCAGTGGGCCTTACTTTGGAGTCTGAACTCCTGAGAGTGACAGAGTTAGACTCAATTATGTCTTCCCTACACATGGCTCATCTCTCCCTTCTATTTAAACCTATACTTGGTGCTGGAGTTTGTAGGTGTATGTCCAAAAGACTCAAGTTTTTGGGCTGTCCATATGCCAGCTGGGCCTGGAACCTCAGTGGTGTTGCAACATCGACTCTACAGCTCATTGGACTCACCCAGGACAACTAACAAGGAGATGATGATGGCCAACGACCATCCCAAGGAACAGAGAGAGTCTGCAACTGCAAGCAAAATAGTCCCATCCATCTTCCCCATGGGATATAAACCCACTCTCAATTAGAGATGGAGTGAACATCACCATCCCAGAATCCTCAGGATTGGGGAAAGAACTATGGACTAGAGTGGACTTACTGGTATATTACTATAGACATATTGTGATTCTAGCAATGGAAGAAATTACAACAGTGATGTGAAGCCGTTGGCTACTGGAGGCTCTGGGGGCAGGGACAGGGAAAAACAGCTGTAATGCAGGGGCTTTTTTGGGACTTGGGAATCGTCCTGAATGACATTGCATCAGCAGATATAGGCCATTTTATATCATCACATAACATGCAGAACTGTGTGGGAGAGAGTGTAGACTACAATGTGAACTATGGTGCATGCTTAATGGCAATGACCCAGGATGTGTTTATCAATTGCAATGAATGTGCCACACCAATGAAGGATGTTTATGTGGGAGGGTGTGGGAAGTGTGGGGAGTGGGGCATGTGGGAATCCCTATATTTTTAGTGTAACATTTATGTAATCTAAGTATCGGTTAAAAAATTAAAAATTAAAAAAAGGAAATCAAATATAAAACAAAAAAATTTTAAAGAACATTTTTGAAACTAATAAGCACACTCCATGAAAAAGAAAAGAAAACCATGGGTTATGAGAAGGTATCAGAGAATCTTCTTTAATATGAGGTAGTATTTTCATTGCCTATGTGCTCAGATCACTTAGTGTTGAGAGATAAAATAAAAAAGAGAAGACCAAATTGATTTAGCTGGTCATGAACTCAATAAAAACATCCCTATGGGCAAGAAACACAAGCAAAATATGCACAGCAATGAATAGGCTGGTGGTTCCAAGCTATGGCCTGGTGAGTTCCCATCATGTAGGGAGGGGCTGTCTGATTTCCAAAGCCAGTTGACTAACAGGGAGTAAGGGTGCCCCATACAAAACAGAGGTGTAAAATCTGACCTGTTGAAGCTGCAATGGGACTCTCTTGTTCAAGAACCAAGGCAAAACAATGGCTGCTACTCCCTGTCTTGGATCATGGTGAGAGCAAATGTCAAGCCAAAGCAGGTACAAGACAGAAACATTGATGTACTCGTGCAAATGTCCATGACAAATACAATAAAGAATTGTCTTTGGTAAAAAAAAAAAAAAGACAGAAACATCACTTTTTAACCAGTAACAGAAACAAACTATCCACTGGCTAGCCAACTGGGTGGGTATGTTAGAACCTCAAAATAACTATGTGGGAAAGAGTAAGAGTTATAAACACAAGATATATCTGGAAGGTTGGATAAGGGCAACTCAAAAATCACTAAACAGGAAAAAGTTAACATATGTAAAAGATAATTTTTTTTTATTAAAACATACCAAATCAGAGTGGGAATCAAAATTTAAAAAAAACAACAAGAATTATAACACTATCAAAGAGATAGTATTTGTAAGAACAAATAGTAAATTTGTAAAAATTGTAACATGGCATACAATAAGTGGGCTAGTGTCTGCCCACTTTCCCTCTTCTTTAACCTCTCATCCTTCTCTTAACCCTACTCTGTTTCTTCTCTTAAGAACTCCCTGAGGCCTGATTGTGTGGAAACTTCAGGTGTGCTCACTGGCGCTCATGTTTCTCCAGACTCTGGAGTGGATGATGGATTCTAGCTATCTTCCTAAGAAAGGCCACTTCAGATGTGAGCAATGACAGCCCGTAGGGATACCATTGGGCTCTAAGAAGTAGAAGACCACTTACAAATCAATAAATGGTTTTTGTTTTTTTAGCTTTTTTTATTATTGTTTTGGAAGAGAATGGTAAGGTGATACTTTATTCCTGATTTTCTCATATCTAGTGCAGATCCCACCAAACCTGGCACCTTCTTGTCAGCCACTGCTCCAGGCCTACCTTTCCCAAACTTCAGCTATAATACAATGATTTCTCCATTTATCATCAACATAGAAGCCACAAGGAGTCTTTTAGCCTTGGCTGGGATGGTTGCATCCTTTAACAGACTCTGGAAGTTCTGCTCTCACTTAAGTACTCTGATTTGGGATGCAGACTTCTTTAAAGTTCTTAATAAAATGTCTCATTTGTAATTTTAAGAATTTGTAAAAAGTCTCATGCCAGATGAATTTCTTTTATAGAACAGTTTTATAAAGACTTTTAACTAAGTGTTTAAGATGCCTAAAAGACAAACAAAGGCAAAATACTCATTATGAAACAAAGAAACTATAAGCCACAATTATACAGGAGTGAAGCAAGAACAAAAACAGCTAAATACCAGAAATCTTGAGAATAAAAGCTTAGTTTTTGAAATTTAATGGAAGTTAAAACTCTTTCCATTAGTGAGTTAGAATTAGTAAGCTTGAAGATATTTCAGAGAAACAAGTATTTTTTTAATAAAGAATAGTGGTTGATTGACTTGAGTGAGAAGATGATAGATTTCTGGGGAATAATAGAGGTAAGGGTGGAGAAGCAATATTTAACAAGGTAATAGCTGAGAATTATCAAAAATTTAAGAAAGCCAATAGTCTTCAGATTTATAAGAAACTTAGAGTGTGGAGGATAGATGAAAGATAGACAGAAATACATAGATTTTTTAAACTTTATAAATCCATTCTAAGGCACATTATAGTGAAGCTATAGAATATTAAAAATTAAGTGATAATTTTAAACACTTTGAAAAATAAAAGACAGATTATACTTTATAAAAAGGAATGACAACTAGTATGATAAGCAAAATTCCCATAGGTTCCAGAAGACATTGGAATAAAATATTCTAAGTGCTGATGGAAAATAACTATATATCTAGAATTAAAGAATTATGAAGGATTTTAAAACAAAGACATAATTTATTTATTCAACAGTTGTTTTTTTGCATTTACCATGGGCCAACTTCTGTTCCAGGCTTTGGTATATAGCAGGGAACAAAAGAGACAAAGCCCCTTTTCTCGTGCATTTTATGTTAGAATGAAGGTAGATGGACAGACAGAAAATAAATAAATAATAAGTCATGAGGTGATAAGTGCTGTCAAAAAGAAAAGACAAAATGAGGATTAAAGAGTGGTGATTGGAAAATGTCATTCATGAAGAATCTTAAGAGCAGCCCTTTCTGAGGACATGACATTTGATCAAATTCCCAAAGGAATTGGGAAGTTAGCAAAGTGTCTGTAGCAATGAATTCCAGATGGAGCACTCAAAAATGACCTTAGAAGAAGAAGGAAGAGAAGAAAGAGAGGGGGATGGGGTGAAATGGAGGAAGAGGAAGAGAAAGGGGAAGAAGAAAAAATGACTTTAAAGTTTTTGGCTAGAAGAGTTGTCATTGTGATGGAGAAAACCTCACCAGATGCTGGTTTGTGGATAAAAACAAAGAAGTGATTTTTCACACAAGATTTCTGCTAAGATATTTAAATGAAGACATCATGTAGGCATTGAATAGCTATCTGGAATCCAAGGGGAAAGGTTGGAACAGAAGATACAGGACAGAATCTAGGTATTAATTAAAGTCATGTGCCAGTATGAATTATAGATAAAGAGAAAACATCTGAGGACTGAACCTTGGGGAATGTGGCAATTACAGATAAGAAAGTTGGAAGAAACCAGTGTAGGAGCCTGTGCATGAGAGGCTAGGAAAGAAAGGGGAGAACTAGTAGGGGGCACTGTTAAAATAATCAAATGTGGAATGCATTTCAACGAAGAAGTGAGAAATTGTGTCAAATGTTGCTCATTGGTCAAAAAAGATGAAGACTGATACATGACCATTGGATTTGGCAATGGAGGTCATCGCTGGCCTTAATAAGAACAGATTTGGTGAAATGAAAGGGACAAAAGCCTGACTAAAAGGGGGTGTCAAGAGATTATGAGAAGAGAAGAAAATAGGCAGAATGGTATAGACAATTCTATCCAGGGTTTCTCTTGAAAAGACAATTCCAGCTATATAAATACTGAGTATATTTTATTACCCATAGAATCTCATCATAAGTATTAAGGTATCCACTTCAAGAAGAAGTACCTGTACTTAGAGGTAATTCTCACAATGGTGAGCATGGAAATAGATAGTAAAGTCAGTAAGATTAATTAGCTATGGATTATAAGTAATTTTCAATTTTATTTTAGAAACTAAAAATAAAAATCTTTAAAGTAACAAAATAGAAGGGAGGTTTTTAATAAACAGATATTTAATGCTAAAACTGACAGAATGTTCACAGCAAATGACTAGCATATAATTATGTGTAAATTTTTAAACATCTATCAGGGACTGACACATTAAAATGACAATAAATCTTAATCAATATGAAGTTCTAAATAACAAAATAAAATATTTATTGATGGACACTTTTAGACCTCTGCTCTAGAGCATAGAGATTATATGATGTTGCAAGTATGTATAAAATATTTTTAACTTGACCATATATGAATGAAATCACAAAGCAAGGCTCAAACAATTTCAAACACTCAATATCAAAAAGGCCACATTCATGACCACAATGTCATTAAATTAAAAATTAAAAGGAACAAGAAAATTTAAAAAAAAAAGTTTGAATGGTTTTAATGATTGCTAAATATATCATGGATTACAGAGGAAATAGCAATAGAAATTATAAAATGTCTAGCAGGCAATATTTAGCTATCAAAGTATCAATCAAAATTATAATGACTGAGAATGAATGAATGAAGTTTCAACTCAAAAGATTTATCAGGAAAAAAATAAACCTGAAAAAAAAACAAAAGGAAATAAAAATAAGACCCAAAATTAATCAATCATTTGCACGTTTATAATATCTACAATTAAATAGAAAAAAACAAAAAAGCAATGCAGAACAGCAACACAATTTTTTAAAAGGTTTCTTTGGAAAAATTAATAAAATAAATTTACTTCTAACTAACCTGAACAGAAAAAGTAGGAAAGGCAAAAAGCAACAATATTAGTAACTAATATGGAAATCAATCGACAGATATATGAAATCAAAAATCAAAAAAACAATCTTAAGAAAAAATTGGAATATGAATGGTATATAAATTAAAACACAAATTTTAGATTTTGGAACAATGGAAGTATAATGTTTTAAAATTTTATGGCACAACAATGTAAGGTGTTGATGTAGGGGTGATATATGAGAATTCTGCACATTATGCATGACTTTTGTAAGCTCACTACTTCTCTAATAAATAAATAAACAAACAAACAAATAAATAAATAAATAAATTTATGGAAAGAAAAATAAAAATATAAAGAAACTATAAAATACAGAAAATTATTCTAAAATCAACAATTTATAAAGCTAAAATTGTGCATTCCTTTTATAAAATAATCGTAATTCTAGATGAATCCCACTTAGAAAGACTCTTCAACATGTAAACCAAGTGGTATGTCCAGAGATTCATGTTGCAGCATTGTTTGAAACAGTGAAAAATTTGGGATCACGCTGAATGACCTTTAATAGAAGAAGCCATAACTTGTTGTTTTGTCCTGCAATAGGGTATTATATAGAAATTAAAATCAACTTAGATAGGTAGATAAACAGATTTCAAAACCCTAATACTAAGTAAAACAATAATTTATAAAATAGGTTCAAAAAGAGATTTCATTTTTATAAATTAAATATCCTATATAGCAATAGCATATATTGTTTCTGGATATATATTTATGCATTAAAGGAATAAACCTTGATTTGTCTTCAAATTCATAAAAGCAGGTATCACTGGGAAGAGAGTAGACAGGCCTGGGAGGGAACCAAAGTGACTTCGACCATATGCATTACTTTCTTCATATTTTTAATGAAAATATTGTGAAACAACTTATCAATCATTAGTATTTAGTAATGGAAAGTGGTAGGTATACTATTACATATATTCCATATATATGCTTTTAAACTTTTCAAAAATAACTTTTAAGAATTAAACAAGTTACTTTACCATAGGTACACAATACGTAATTTAGAATTAGTACGTAACATTTCTCTTTCCTGTAGAACATCAGGTAGAGCCAGTGAAATATTGGTCCAGTCTTGGCAGAAGAAAGATCATTCCATTGGGGGCATATTTGCATCTCTGTTTCACTTTTTAATTCCCTAGGCTTACTTTTCAACTCTGCAATTGGCTATATTAGTTCAGTTTTCCATTTGGTTCACATGTCCTAAGCAGTATTATACCCCCAAGTACTGGCAGTCAGGAGCTCTTCTGCAGCTTAAGCCTAAAACTCTGGGGGGTCTACATTTCTTCTTTCCTTGTCTGGTGGAGATAACAATACTTGTCCTCACAGTTTTGGTGTAAGAATCTAATTTGATATAAAAGTGCTTTGAAAAGTTAAAAGATCTCATTCAGGGGTTCTCTATGGGGATGAGGAGGCAATTTTGCCCCCAAGGTACATTTGACGATGTCTGGAGACAATTTTTGATGGTCATACTTGGGGGGAGTGGGGGAAGGAAAGGCCTACTGGCATCTAGGGGATAAAAGCTAGTGAGTCTGCTAAAGATCCTACAATGCACAGAATGGCCCCCCACAATAAAAAAGTATCTGGTCCTATGTCAACAGGGCTGAGACTGAAAAATCCTTATCTATATGAATGTAAGGCATTCTTATCATTGCATAATTGAGCATGTCATCCTTTGGATAAAGCTCAGGCTTAGCACAGCAATGGCTCAAATCTCTGCAAATTATGTAGTAAAGGAACAATCAGAAAATCCTGGAAAATACTAATTCGCAGGTTATACCCATCAAGTAATATACAATAACTACATCTCCTCCACCCTGGAACAGAATGGTATGCAGGACTGTGACAAGGCCAGCTCTCTAGGGAAAAAAATTCACCAGGACTGAAGACCCTTTCTTTGTATGAATCTGTCTCTCTCACATTCTCCAACAGGAGGAAATATAATTCTACTTTCCCCCAAAGATCTTCTTGGAGCTTTGATGGAGCTAATGCCCTTGAAATACCACAGGTACACTGGGCCTGAAGTAGATAGAGGCACAGGGAAACTGCTCGTTCAGTGCTTCAGAAAACAATAGGACACATGTGGGGGAGGGCATTGCCTGAAATGGACAGGAGACCTACATCTGCAAAGTCTCAGTTAATAATCATCCACTCACTCTCTGCCAGTCGTGTGGATTTTGCAATAGGATACCTATTTGGATTCAATGAGGTGCATGGGGCATCAACTGTGAAGGGCAGAAGGAATGGCTTTGGGGCAGGAAAATGGAAATGACACACTTATGCTTTATAATTCAAATTTAATTCTTGGCAGCTTGTCTGTCTTCTGGACAGTCTAAGGTTGAGGAAGCTTCTAAGAACCTACCATATTCAGTAAATTAGCTTATGTAATGATAAATCCAGTCATTCTGATGCTCATAGCATCAGTCACCAAGTTCATAGGGCAAATGACCCATCGGTTTGTCTACTGCCACTGTTTCAGCAGCAGGCAGGGAAGTGGCTATCAAATGGCTAACTAATCTATGCCAGACAGACATAGGCCTATAATAAGAATGTCAATACTTTTGCAATTTACTCAATGCAATCCCTTTCAGTTTGCAAAAATGAGGGCTGCTTGCTGTGTTGTCTGGGATTAGATAAACATGACCGTGTTCATCCTCTCCATTCCCTTCATGTTTTTCAGGAAAAATATGTAAATACATGGCGCTGCATGTGGTTCATTTCAAACTCATTCATATTCCTGAAGTGTTGTTGCTTGAGTCCACGCCCTCACAAATAGTTGTTAGATTGTTCCAAATCTGTTCAAATTTTTTTCTTGGAAAATTCAGATGTGGAAAGGTAGTCTCCATCATGGCCGTAGTGTATTTCAGATGACTTTCATATTCCACGTTTCTCTGAAAGCAGGAAGATTACATTGCATCATTCTTGGTGACAGCTGAACATGTTTTGCTTTTAAATCACCAATAAGTCTCTGGATTTAGACAAAAGGGGGATAATTTCTGCAATTTCTTAGAAGTTTCAAAATAGTGCTTTTTGTACACCAGCAAACTGCCTTGGTAAACTTGAAGATATTTGACAAAGAGTTTACCAGGCAGTGGGGACATGGAAGATTAGAAAATTATCTAGGAGACAAGATAGCACATATTCCTATATTTTTGGTAGAGAAGTCAGAAACGTGTTTGGTATAGAGGGAGTAAGGGTTATTAACTGAATAAAGGTGCAACTGGAAGATAACTGTAATTATTTGAGCTATCTCACCTGCAGCATGCCAAAACCAGATGTGGAAAGAAATCTGAGAAATACATCACCTCTGATGGGTGCTTGTGTGGGTTATTTCCAGAAGTCCTTTCAACCCAGGATCCTATCACAAATAAGACCCTTGAAGTATAGTCCCACAGGGTGTGTGTGTGTGTGAGTGTGTGTCTGTGTATGTGTGTGATAGAAGGGTTATATAGAAGTTACAATCCTTGAAATTCTCTTTAAGCTAAGGTTTATTCCTTTCCCCCAAATCCCTGATTTTTCTTTAATAACCCAACATGGATCTATCATTTAAGAAGCCTCTCAGATTTTGAAACCTCTTTGAGAGGTGACCCCCATCATTTTATATACAAATATTTAAAGCAGGCTGCTTTTTTTTTTTTTCATCTTACTTCTACCAAGATGCAAAGAATACTCCTAATTATCACATACTGACCATTGATGAGGAAGTCTGCTTCTTCCAATTCTTGAATATTTGAACATTCTTACTCATCTTAATTCTTTATGAATTACAGAGCCCACATACATTTATTCATTGATGATAACAAGCATCATAATGAAATCAAAATACAAAACACTGTGGTCCCTGATCTAATGTGATTTGAGGAATATTAGAGAAAACAGACCCAATAAATAGATTATTATACTAATGTGGAGTAAACATTGTTACTATGGAAGAATGTGCTATGGGAGCATAGTGTTGGGTTGTCTAATTCTCAGTGGAAGTCAGGAAGAAATGATATTGGAGGAGATTATTGAAGACTGATTGTCAGGAAGATCAATGAAAACACAATAGTTCTGGCAAGAAGTGAGGAGATAATGAACCAATGCAATGGCCATGGTTATGGAGAAGACATAACATACATATGGGAAAAATCCATTCAGTCTCGGTAGCAGTTAGGATCTGAAGGAGTTTATGGTAACTCCCTGAATTTTTAGAACCAAAGACAAGGAATACAGAAGGAGGCATATAATTCTCCACTGGGTAAGTCACAGACCTCACTTTCCTCATCTGGTAATGATAGGGC
Source organism: Tolypeutes matacus (assembly GCA_026826555.1). Taxonomy (NCBI): domain Eukaryota; kingdom Metazoa; phylum Chordata; class Mammalia; order Cingulata; family Chlamyphoridae; genus Tolypeutes; species Tolypeutes matacus. Next base: position 41,345,458 of record JAKSZT010054215.1, read on the forward strand.
TGGCCAAGATCGGTTGACCCCCACTTTGGGTACATAGACCTCAGAACTGAGACTGGCAAGCTATTTTCAATATCTCAAAAAACTAAATGAGAAGCAGACACCTTATCATGTTATTGTTTGGGCTATTATATTTTTCTTTGGTTTGGAATTATAGGAACACCAAGTAGCAAACTTCATTATTTCATTCTGAGTCTAAGTTCTGATGGTAGACAGGTAGGTCTAGGAGTAATTAATATGAGAAAATAAATAATTACTTAATAAATACAATATGATTGTTAGTAACACTTTCCAAATGTGGAAATCAAAGGATGCTGTAAAGAGGAAGTTCTTAAAGATGAGAACTGTTAAGAAGCCCACTCTTACTCTATGAAAAACATGTTGTTCTCCTGAAATATTTAATCTAGTTTTCCCATCTATGTGCAAACTATTTCTGAAAAGAGTTTCTGAGAGCTCAGTGTCAAGCACTAACTGGATGGGTAAGTGGCTGATATCAAAGTACCATACCACGACAAGGTTTAATAGGTTAGGACATGTCTACCATGTTAGAACATGGGTAGGAGAAACAATTGTCTTCTAGAAAGGGCAAAGTAAAAATATACATTCTCCTCTTGAATCATACTTTGAATTATACTTTTAAACTGGAAAGGACCATAGCAACCTTCTAATATAGCCCTTCCTTGAAGGCAGGGATATGCATAAAAGTTGCATGGCTAGCCCCATATTTGGTAATTTCACATTTGATAATGTGAAGGGAGTAGCAAGAGAAAACTCAACAAAGAAATGATCCATAAGATTTCTCCTTCTTGCCTCTCCCATATTAAAAAATAAAATGGATAGGAAAAGGAGAAACAGGGAAATAGAAGAGTCTTTCCCTTTTGGGCAAATGTTAAATGAGGGAATATATATTGGAAGCAAACTTTACAACAAACAACTCTGCTAGAATGTACAAATGTTTTGGTTCCAAATAAAGAAGCAAGGGCCTAGAGCCAATGTTGGGATTCTGAAATTAGATAAAGGAGTTGCAATTTTCTGTCTAAAAAACAAATACCAGAAGTTGGTATAAAAAGTTTTCAATTATACCTTGGGCTTATTCTTGCTTTAAATGTTACTCTAAAAGAGCATGTTTGAATGTATGTACTCTCCATTTGGCATTATTCATGTTAATCTGTTTTAATATATTCTTCAATAATATTACACTGGAAAGTTTCTTATTGTAATCTGGGCCTTTGATGAATCACATCTAGTACATATAACATGCCTACGGTAAATTCTGCTACCTAGTGCCACTATACCTGATTCGTTAGCTTTGCTTTGCATTTTGTTTTTGTTTTTTAGCGGCTGAATCAACGGTCTTTGTAGGGTGAGTCTGCAATCTAAAGTGAAAAATAAATGGCAAATACAGGATGCCTTTAATGAATAGACATTGGCTATTCAATTCATTTGTTCTCTGGTTTAGTCAATTAAATTTTGGAGTTTGGATCCTTTGAAAAACTGATGCTTCTGGGGTACTGATTCCTCACTTTCCACCCTCCCTCACACCTCCCTCAACCTCCACTAGCATTTACCTACATAAAGGCAAAGTAAATTTTCTCACAATATTAAGAACTTCAGTAAAGAAATTTGGCCAGCACTTCTCTGTCTCCAGGAAGCCAAGAAATAGAACATTTAATTAGCCTTTGTTTTTCAGTATTATAGGTCCAGAGAGCAATACCCGTTTTATAAACTTCAAGACAATAGCTCATGTCTCTTAAACTGACAGTGTCAGTCCTGCAGAATGAATTTCCATGGAAGATAAATGGAAAGTCACTCTCCTCATATCCTGGAAGTATTTGTTAAAGCAATAATAATTGTGGTCTAAGCCATTGCCCCAGGGATTAATGAAGGGCCAGGAGGAGCTGATGGTTCAAGATGCAGGAAAGAATCATTAAACCCCAGATAACGATTAAGACCCTGATAATTCACTGTGGCTAAAGACTGAATGGTGAGGCAGGCATATCAGAGTGGTGGGCCTGGGAGGGACAGGAACAGATGGATGGATTTTGCATAAGGTGAATTTTCCAGTACGATTGCTTAGCACAGTTAATTACTTAAAAGCAAGTCTCACCTCCTCAACTCTCTATCAGCAGTATATGACACTGTAAAGTGGAATAATTTTATCTTTACAGTCTTCAATGGGACCACTCCTATTTCCATGGAACTGCATTTTTTACCTGGGTCAAGCTTCCTGAATCATCTGACATTAGCTTTTCTTTATTTCTTTTTATTTCCTCCCTTACCTTTGAAGGTGTAGTCCATTCACTTCCATTCCACAAATATCCATTAACTCTCAGTACTTGAATGCTTGTACATTAAGCAGGTAAACAGGGAGGGGCAGACAGTTCTATCCTCAAGAAACATATTGCTGAGGAAACAAGAATGTGTATTCTGCGGTCTGTGGCAAGGTCTTCATCGCTTCAACTGGCCTAAATGTGTGTAGAAATGAGTGTTATACTCCGGGGATTAAAGAAAGTATAAGTAAGTGTACATGTCAAGAGGAGGTTCTAATGATAAGGGTGATTGAGCAGAGCAATGCCAGTAAAGCTGAGCTCAGGAAACTTCATCACACTTCTTTTTCTCTGATTCTGCACAGTTTTCATTCAACATGATTTAAAACTATTTATTGTGGGCCTATTAGAGCACAGAAGATACATGAGTGAGTAAAAGAGATATGCCCTGAACCACTTTTTTTTTTCTGGCAAATGGTAAGCTCTCAATAAATATTAGATGTTATTATCATCATCATCATCATCATCATCATTATCATTATTATTTCTCAACCAAGAAGGATGATATCTTGGAATCCCACCATGTTATCAATGATGGGTGCCACTTTTAGAAATATCAGAGACTTTGTCTCCACATCAAACATTCCTCATCAGGGTGGCTTGAAAATAATTATAGTAAACTCTAATTTTATTAACCCAGAAATATATTAAAAATGTAGATCTTTTATAATTCCTTCAATTAACAGTAGACGCTTCTTGATTACTTTCTAATTAAATCATTTCACTCTAAGACTTGGTAATTACAACAAGAAGTTATTAAAATTAGAAAACATTTGCTAACTCAGTACTTTTGATTATTAAGCCTTTGTCATTTAATATTGCCAAACAGTCTATGAAGATATATGAGCAAAGAAACTGATTTTAATGTCTTTAGTGGCAATAATTAACTACAGGTGTCCCAAACAATGCAATTTTCTTTCTTGTCACATATTTTCCTGTGAATCTATTGTTCTTGTCACCTATTGGATTTTTTTCCTTTGGTCTTTTAAACTATAGCTCCCATCCCCCATTTTGCTGTTCTCCCCATAGAAGAGAATTATATCCCTGAATCTCCTCTGCTTAGGTATTTTATCTTTCTCTGGTGCCCAGATAAAAATATGTCCACAGCTTCACAGCTTATTATAAGAATCAGAGTTACTCTGCCTTTGATAGTTTTATCTGACTGATCAACACTTTCCAATCTATAGGACAATAAACTTCCCAAATCAGATATATTCCTAGGAAGAAAAACATTCACATTGCTGGGGCCTGGGAAATGCACTGTGTGATTTGCCATCTTAAAATGTCAATGGGGTGACAATTTGATTTCCTCAGATTTCTTAGGAGGTGTGATTATCTTTTATCTGTAATGACTGGCTCTTACTGGGGTGGGGGAGAGGGATTGTTCTTTCCTTTAGACAAGCCTTAAAAAAAAAAACCAACAACAAAACAAAAGACTCATTTCCACTAGGTTCTTTGTAAATCAGTATGAGCAAGGGGTACACACATCATCACTGATAGGAAATGGCTTTTGAAGCATCAGATTGGATCCATAGAGCCAAATGATCACTGCAAGCTGTGATCAGTCAAAGCAAATTCCCCCAAATGTGATTCTGAAGCAGAGGGTGAAGTGCTAATGGTTGTCTATTGGAATATCGGTTTGACAAAACACACCTTGAAAAGATATTGACAACCTCTTCAGTGTTCTAGCAGGAAAGAGATTCTTAAAATCAAGCACATTGCTCCTCTGCCTGCCTTCAAATGAGAAACCAAGGAAAGGCATGAGTAAATTCATCACCTCTTAACAAAGCAAGGAATGAAAACTGATGAGTGTTTCAGTTTGACAGAAAGGCAGCCTCCTGCTCCTGGAGAATAACTGCTCCCTGAACTTGCACTGATCAGAGAACATGGAAGGAATCAGGTTTCATCTGGGCAGAAAGTTTTAGTGAGGACAATAAGAATACCCAAAGGAGGGGAACCAGAGTGAAGAGTGAAAGGGTGGGTAGAATGAGAATGCTGAGCCCAGTAACCAGAAGACTGGAGGGCAGCATGCCGGGAACCTCATGGTTGTCTTAGAATACATAAAGGAGGTCCTGGGGTGGTAGGTTCAACACAAGGGGGCAGATGACAAATTAGGGCAGATGAGTGGGAGTCAAGAGAATTAAATTTAAGATAAAAACCAGGGAAAACATTCTTAAGGTGAAATTGGCTATTTCAGGCAGTGGTGAGTTCCATTTATTGGATGTATTCAAACTGAGACTGGGAAAGAATGTTGGAAAAGCAATGAAAGTTGGATAAATGACAGCTTGATATGAGAGAAAAAACACAGAATGAGAACAAAAAGCCCCGCACTCCAAGCCCAACTCTAAAAATAATCAGCCTGAAGTGAAATCTAGGTTTACTTGTAACTTTGGATATATGGCAAGCCAGAGTGATTGGCCGTGCCAGGGTCCTAGAGAGACTGAAGAAGACATGAAGTACAGGGAGGATCTTAAACAAATCTGCAAGGGCCTTATGAATGCATTTTTTTATGGGGAGTGTGCATTATAGGCAAACAAATAGAATTAATAAAGACATGTTTGCATTTTACTTCAATGACATAAATGTGTATATGCTCACAATGTGTACTTTCTAGGAATTGTGGGAGGAAACAAAAAGAGCATTAAACTAGTGACAGCTCAGTCATTCAAATCTCAAAATGTTTAAACTACTTGGGTAAATTTAGGCAACGTCTCTTCTCTCGGGCTCTATGTTCTCATCTGTTAAAGGGGGAACCAGATGGTGTTTTTGTTGCTGTTTATAAAATAAGAACTACAAATATGATATACATCCATGTCGATGCATGTTATGAAATGTGATGACTCAGTACTTTGTGCCACTTTTTTATCCCTGGAACCCTAGAAGGTAAAAGTGCTGATGAAGAACCTTGATAAATATCTTGATCCACAACATAAGCTTGATATTTATTAAGATTTAACCATGCTGAGATAAACCCAATATCTTTATTTCTGCAAAACAGTTATAAAGAAAACAATGTAGATCTTCCCAAATAGCTTATTTACACGCCTTTGAGATACAGACTCATAGAGTATTAAAGCAGCAGGGCTTAGAGGCCATCTAATCCCAACCCTCTCATTTGACAACGAGGACACTGAAACCCAGAAATATTAAGTGACTTAGCCAAGAACACACAGAGTTACTCTGGGTCAAAGCTTAGAATAGATTTTAGGGCTTCTAACTCTTCATCAAATTAAGTCATTTCATTTCAATGTACCACTTGCCCATTCAATATCTACTAAGGAAATACTAAGATATTTAGTTATAAATTCGTTTGAGGTAGATATTTTAAATTTTGGAAACAATTTCATTTAGTTTTGCCCAGCATATTCTCCACACATCTCCACATCAATGGGCAGCAGGAGACTTGGAACCCAAACCTTCATCCCCTTCAGAGGAAATACCTCAAAGCTTGGGGATGGCATCTCCAGGCTTACCCATGAGAAGCTTGGGAGAACCAGTGAGGGCACCAGGTTAGAAAGATCTGATGGTAGAGAAGGTATTCCAAGAGCAGTCAACAGCCTAAGGGGGAAAGCCTGTGGTCGAGGTTGGGAAGAAGGAACAGCCTGCTTTTTCTGGGGAATGAAACATGTGCACACAATTCCCAAATATCTGGTTATTGCCTTGGGACAACTTGTCTGTCCAGCACCCAATGGATCTGATAGATGATGAGAAAATCAGAATTGCCTCTCTGGGTAAGGCTCAAATTCCATCCAAATAAGTACTCTAACAGGGCATTGAAAAATAAAACTAGAGAGAAACCAGATGGTTCTCTTAGATTGCCAAAATCAAATGACTTGTAACTTAAAAATTAACATCCCTTCAAAACCTTGAGTAATCTGATATTGACTTCTATATTTTTCTTAAAAATCTTCAAGAAGTTAGAAAGTTGTTTTATCTGAGTGACCTAGTCAACTATAATAACCAAAACAATTATTAATGTTCAGAAAAAATTGAAATTGAGCAGATGGTTTGCCCACATGTAGGTACAGCGTTTGACATGCATCATTTCAAAGAGATTCTGTGCTTGTTTGTTGGAATTGACCTGGGGTGGTTGGGAAATAATATGGAGCTTGGATCAATATAGACACAAATCAGTTTTTCAGTATTTCCAACAACTTGTGACCCTCTATCTGGGTTGAGAATATACAGAATTATTGTGGAAACAGAACAGTTCTCTATCCGGCCTGACCTCCTGACCCTCTGGAAGTTCTCCCATAACTAACTCTAGTCTCACAGGTAAAGGAGAGGAAGAACAATAAATAAAACCATGTTTGTAAGTAGACCCCTGGCTGGTATGAACACCTCCCCTGTGTGGCTAAAACTGTAATACTGCTGGAGTCAGAAAGAGTCCCCTGAAATGAATTCTCTTGCAATTTATTGTATGTCTCTAACTAAGTCTTGCAGATATGCCACTCCCCAGCCTGGGGAATAAGGCCCCCTTGTTAATGTGGCCAAAGTATGATGCAATTGCCTTTAGTTGCTCATCAATACAAATTATTTGATGTGGTTTTAATTAGTCCAATCAAGGGGCCCAGTAGTTACATAACTAGTCTGTAGAAAGAAGAAAAATCAACTCTTTGTTTACTTCTGGTGCCCCAGACACAAGAAGACACAACAAAATAACTGCTATTTATTTTACAAGATGGAAAAAATATTGACTGCCCTCTGGTCATAGAAGGCATTTTCTTTTGGGATTACAAGTGCAGAGATGAATTAGGTACACTTAGGATCAATATCTGTTTCTCTTCTTGGCTCAAGATGGGATTTGTCAAAATTCGAGAGCAGCTTCTATTGAGTGTCAGCTACAAATCCTTCCACTACTGAGTCATACACCTATTCAGGCTGAAATATAAAAGGCAAAGGGCTTTTTCAGCTACAATATCTGGGGTCAGGATGCTGAATCGCCTCTCTGCCTTTTCCTTTAATGAGCTTTAGTTTGATGAAGTGACCTTACTGGCAGAGAATGGAAAGGAGGAAAGGGTCTGTGCTAGGAAAGGACAGTGACTCCTAGGGCTAGAGGGAGATGCAGGGAAGAGCACTCACTATGAACTGGGAGGGAGAAAAGAAGGGAGGGAAGGAGGTAGGAGGAAATGTGGATGAAACCACTTTGGCTAAAGATATAGTAGCATAGGTGAAGAACAGTGAGGCTAGAATATGGAGGAGAAATTTGCTCTAGTACTGCCTAATTTCTAGGACTGCAACAATTAATCAATGCACTGCCCAACATACATATTATATTAAATATTCTATATGTGCTATACACTAAATACAACATAACTCACTTGGGGTCTTCAAACCTTGGAAGAAGATGCCTCCTGGCATGGGCAGAGAAGCTAGGTGGCATGGTCACCAGGAGTGCTGTTGGCAGAACCAGCAAAGAGTGGAGAAAGAGTCCTTAAAACTACTTCAGACATTTGTGAAGCAGGCTTCTGGGGGTTTGTATTTCACAGACTGGGACACAGAAGAACATCAGCTCATCAAAAATGCACCAGTGGGGAAAAGACTGCTTTGATTAGCCTTTTGGCATTCTGAACAATCAAGAATTTTAGGAGCAAATGAGTGTTTCATGTGAAACTAGGAAAAAGAAAGAAGAAAGAGAAGGCATGGTCCTTGACCTAAGGAAGCAACACTTTCGATGAGGAGGTAAAACCAGCCACGATGCTGTACAGAATAAGACATTAGAAACACCATGGATTGAAAGAAAACCATCATTGCAAGAGCAGCAGAGTTGCCCCAGGTACTACATAAATCAGACAGAGAGGAAAGCCATGTGATGTGAGGCAAGAAGTCCTCTGTGAGGAAATGGGTCTTGAGCTGGACCTTGAAATAGAGAAAGGATTTGGAAATGTGGAGAGAAAAAGATAGGCAGTCTGAGCTGAGTAAACAAATGAGTAAAGGAGAGGACTAAAGGGGAGCAATGAGGCATCTCTGGTGGCCCAGAGGAATGTGCTGGAGAATGGAAGACCCAGGCATTCATGTAGTACCTGCATCAATCAACTTATTCTTCATTCATTCTCTGAACTTCAGTTTTCTCTTCTGTAAAATGGGATAACACCCACTGCATAGAAATGTTGAGGAATTAAAGGGATGATATATGTCAATTACATACCTCAATTCATGGCTTAATACATTTAGTTTCCTTTCTCTGCACCTCCCCTCAGCTCAGCCGCAGAGACTGAATCTAATTTCAGTGTTTTCTAATGTCATGTGGTCACCCCTAATGAAAATCAGTGGTTGTTTCACTGGCACATAGTGATATTCGAAGGGGGCTGGACAAATAAAATGTCATCCCAGTTGATCTCAGACTGCTACGCCTTTTGAAAATCTTATGTCTGATTTTTAAATTTTCCTATTTTCCTCCCTCTGTCAGACAGCCAGCTGCTACTTTCCAATTCTGCCAGTTTTGCCTGTGTTGCTTCTAATCTGCTAAGGACTAGGAAACCATTAGGAGAATAGACTATATTTACATAACCCTGAATATATGGATTTAAGAGTGAAAAAAAATCAATCATTTGTCCAGAGTTTTCCATACAACCAGATATTAGTCTTATGTAAATATTGATAGGTGTTTTATTTTTAAAATTGTTTCTCTTAGGTGACACCAAGAGCTTTAGATCCATTGTAACCCAATCTTTTGAAATAATAACATTGCACATCATAATAACAAGCAAAGCTAAACTTCCAAAAAAATTTGGGTGTGGCAAAGTTGAGCTATCCCTCTCTTACATCAGATCCCCAGCGGTCTAATGATCTAGCCTTTTTCCTCCAAAAATAGTCCTCAGAGTGAAATCCACACTTCAAATTAGACAAATGGCATCAATTCAATATGGCACTGCTTAGGTGATTTTCATATTCAAAGAGATGATTTAAGTTAACAAACTGAAATTCTAATGGTGAGTCTTAGACCTTAGTGAGCTATTTGGAGGGAGTCTGTCAAACCTTACCTGGTAGGTGGCCTCTGCCTTCCTTCCGCAATCCTAACTACCAGCAAAGGGACTAAATCATTGCAATGCTTGTCACAAAGTTGCTGCCTAGTAACACACTTGACTGCTGGGTAGCCAAGAGGGATCTATTCCTTTACTTCTCTTAGACTCAACTTCCCCATAAGGACATCACGATAATTCCCTTTCCCCATGTCAAGGGTGTATCCTAGAAAGAATTCACTTATTTTTGGAAAAGGTTTAAGACCTTTCAGAGAATAATGCCATCTCAGGTTAAAGTGGCTGCCTGGTCTCCCGGGCTGCTTCCTCTCTGTATTCTACAGTGAAATTGACTAGGGCATTTCCAACTGAGAAAGACGTGTCTTTGGGTTAGATTTAACCATACAGGAGAATTAATATAAAGCTGCAATGGTTCACAGACCAGCTCACTCCTCCTTGAAATTTCAGCAACTGGAAAAATTAGTTTCCTGTTTCCTTTCCATTCCTTTTTTTTTTTTTTTTTTTTTTTAATTATAACTTGCTGAGGCACTAGCTAATACCCTTTAATCTCTTTTAATAACTACCCTATTCTCGGTTTCTCAAAGCTTCCTTCTCAAGGCATCCACAAATCCAAGAATGCTCTTAAGATCGACTGACTGACTGATCTCTCAGCTCTGTTGATTTTCTGGCGCGTGGTTTAGTCCTCCAGCCTCAGCTGTCTCTGTGGGGATGAAAGGGAAAGTGAGGATATGAACTCTTTCTAGCCCCTTGAAAGGGCAAGCCCCCGGGAAATTTGGGTGGAAGGTAAAGTGTATTTTCAGCTATCCCCACCCCACATTTCCTTACCTTTTCTCTCTTGGAGTTACCCTTTCTCCCACCTAGTGTCTTCCAATAGCCTCACTCCTTTCTGGAATATGGGAGTTAATATGTGTCCCTCCCCACGGGGATTTTATATGGTCTAAGAAGAGTAAGGCATAACTGGAAACACTTCTCCACTGTAGGAATCCTGGCTCCGTATCATGCCCCCAGGGGGCACATTTATGGTGGCTAGCGCCTGTCCCAGAAGGTAAGAGGCCTTCTAGTTCTCCTTCTTGTTACACTTGGACACATTTTGGGTGATTGATGTAAAGCTTAAAAATGAGCCCTCAAACTCAGAAGATATCTCACTGGGCCTCAACCTGCTTGCTGCCTTTGCCCGTCTCCACAAGGGCATGAATTTAGCGGGAAGACATGGCAAAGCAGAGCAAAGTGATGATGCAAGCAATAAAGTATTTACTAAACATCTGATCTGCTTGGCCCAGTAGGCTTTGGGAGGGATAAATACAACCTAGAAGACTTCCACATGTGACTTAAGAAGAGAGCAATGGGCTGTGTGTGATTCAGGACTGAGTTTCACAAGAAGGTAAGCGAAGGAGGTTATTGTGGCTCCAGATAGTCAGGGGAGGTTTTATGAACCTTGAATAATGTTTACTGTTTACACAAAAGTGAGATAATATGAGTTCTTTTTTTTTTTTTTTTTTTAAGAGATACAATAAAAAACATGGAAGGGAGGACGGGGGTGGGGATGTTAATAAGTAGCAGACCAGCTTTGTTGAAGCATAGCAGGTTAGAGATAGGTGTTAGAGACTTAGTGACAGAATGTGAACCCCCTGAAAAGACCCCTTAGATTGAAAAGCCAAATGGTTGATTTGGTCATGAGGGGAAGAAAGTAACAATCATGGAAACGTACAACCTGTATTTGCTCCAACAGCGGAGATTCCTCTCATAAGCTAACAAAGGCTTTTTCTCATACTAAGCTTTCAAATCTGGTGTGCATTTTACACCTACTTATCAATTCAGACTAGCCACATTTCAAGTGCCTCTAAGGCCATATTGGACAGCCCAGCTATCCTCAGTTTCAGCCTCTCAGGTCACTATTTCCTTTAACGGTTTGTGTAATAAACTAATTCATCCTAACATGCTAGTAGCTAGCAATTATTTACTACTTTGACCTCCCAGATAACATTTTATCTTAGAGTGATAATTTCCACATTCCAAGGCAGCCCCTTGAGGAGACCAAGTGGTCAGGAAAAATTGGTCTGACGCACAAACCATAGCTTGTGGTAGAAAGACTGCACGTGAAAGTTCCCATTACCCTCTGGCACCCTCCGGATTCTCCTCACCTTGCCGTGGAAGTTTTGGAGAGGGTGTGGGTGGTAGGTCTGGGTGGCTTTCTGTGTGCTTGGAGGATGTCCGCAGAGCCAGGGGTCTGCTTTTGGCCCCCAGATTACCCTGGAGGGCCCAGGAGACCTGGTATCACACAAGCCCATACCCCCTTCCCTCTCTCTGAAGATCTTGTGTCATTCCCCTCCAGCCATGTTCTGTGCCCCATGATTGATCTTTGTGCTTGCTAAATGAGCTGTGGAAATCCCAGAAGGCTGGGGTCCAGGACTGAAAAGCAATGAGCTCTGCACAAGGTCAGTGGAATAGAAGCCCACGCTATGAGGCAGGTGCTAAAAGCACTTGCCTGAGCTGTATTTGGAGAAAGAAGGTGGCCTAACTGTAGGACTGAACACCGACTCAACAGACCACTCCAGAAGGATCATGGCTGGAGTTCTGGATGCAGTGCTTTAAAGAGGATATTGGGGAAAAAAACGAGCATGTTGCAGAGAAGACACGTTGGCCCTAAGATAGAATCTTTAAAAGTAGACTATAGATACATGGCTAAGCCTGCTTGAATTTGATCCCCTGCAGGGACACTCACAAGGTGGCTGACCTTGGGCAAATTACTCAACTTTCTAAATCTTGGTTCCTCAAAGTAACCTGGGGTTATAAAAGCAACCTCAGAGAATTGTTATACAAATACACTTCCTGCCATACAGTGTTTTCAATAAAGTGTAGCTATTAGATAAAAATAGATTAGATGATAGAAAGATAGAGACAGATGATAGATAGATAGATAGATAGATAGATAGATAGATAGATAGATAGATGATAGATAGATAGATAGATAGATAGATAGATAGATAGATAGATAGATGATAGATAGATAGATAGATACAGAACCAGAAGAAGAGAAAGGAATAGAGGACCAGGGACCAGAGGACCAGAATACACACATACACATAGAGGTTCACGTGCATTTGTGCATATAATCCTCATACACACACATGCAGGCACACGCACATTCGCACTTGCACATAAGCCTTGCTTTGACATTCTCAACCTCAGAAAATTAGCCTCACTTCCCAGGCACTGTACCCACCTATAGCTAATCGTTTCCTGCTTCAATACATCCCTCTTCTTCATGAGCTCGTAGAATACTGCTGCCCCCTTTGTACCCTATCTCTTCATTCTGGAAGAGAGGGAAGAAACTGTGACCTTATTGGAAAAGGGAACATATGCCCTCCTTCACTCTTTGCGGCAGACATTTGACTCCCTGGCCACCTGATTCTGTAGGAATGGGTTATGATTCTTGTATATAAAACAGAGAACATCCAGAGGTACTTAGCAGAGACAGTAAATTGTTATTGGCTGAAAGGCTCTGATGCCCTCCAGTAATCAAATTCTCCTTCCTCACTCACTTACTTCAGAGGCTGCATGAACCAGGTGTAATTAGGCTATGCCTAGATATTTTGCTACATTTTATTTCCACAAAATGTATGGGGATATGAAAATGCCTGTATCAGAATAACATGGCAGGGGGCAAAGTGATTCAGTAGAATGTATAAGAAGAACCAAGAGAGGCAATTCAACAAGGAATTATGAGACCTACTGAGTGCTATCTGCCATAATATCTACCATGAAAAGAGGCATGGCCTAGCCCTCTAGAGATTAAATGTCCACCTCACGTGAGTAACAAAACAAGGCTAAGCATACTATATTACTACTGCTAAGACTGGCTGACCTAGCTGAGCACTTACTGAGTACTTGGCTCTGTGCTGAGTCTTTTGACACATGGCCTAATTGTATCCTCATATCTTTCCTTATCTCTCACTCTGGTCAGAGCCTTCAATCATAAGTGAATTTTGAATGTCCCCTGGGGCCTGTCACTCAACAGTCCTTAGGTGAGTCATTGTACTACAAACTGCCTGTGAGGTCACAGAATCAACATACCCACCTTCCAAGAGGGGGACCTCTGCTCTCTGTGTGTTCCAAGTGGAATGCAGGAAAAGCCATTGTCTTTGGAGGGGTTGCCCTATCTTCCTATCTATTGTTCTTTGCCTCAGAACAGCCATCTGCCTCTCCCAGTGGGTTTGCATTTGCCTTCAGGGTCCAAATCCTTGGCTATCACCATCACTGCTGCTGCCAATGGGAAGGCTTTAAGCTTTTGGAGCCTAATTCTCGAACCCTCACTTTCTCTTTTCTCATGGCCAGCACATATGTATTGAGAAACTATTGTTATTATCAGTGCTAATGAAAATAATGAGGTAATTACTTTCTTTCTACATGGATGCTTCCTGGATAAACTATTAACATTTTTCATATAAAACCCAAAATATCCTCATGCAGTTAATCTAGCTTGGAAATTGCTGTTGTATATGATAAAGCCCCTTCCTCTTGAAGATGTGATAGACAGAAACCTGATGAAAAGTTAAAGCTGTAGGGTCAAGTCTAGCAGGAGACCATGATAGTAACTCAGAGAAGAGCACAGAATGCAATCAAAGAACCAGGAAAAGAACTTGGTTTGCTTAGGGTGGAGGAGCTGGAAAAGATTTGGTATGGATTTAAGGCTACGATTCTAATTGGTTTAGTGTTCAAGTAGAGAATAGAGAATTGATATAGGATTCAAGTAGAGAATCGGTTCAGAGGATATTTAACTACAACTACCCAAGAAATGGCTTAATATTATTCATAAAAATTACTCCAGATGTTTTTTTCCAAGAATTACCCCCAACATTAACTTGGAAATCTTTGTTAAAAATGTAAGCTTCCAGTTCTCACCTGTCACCTATTAGAGCATAATCTCCAAGAATGGAGACCAGGAATCTGTACTGAGAGATTTCCCAGTTAATTCTAATATGTAGTTAGATTAGGTGCCAACAATTGTAATACTCTCATTTTAATACATTCATTTAGGCCATAGGGCCACTGCCCCAGGTACAGGGATATGATACCCCAAGGCAAAATATTCTCTTTGGATCACTCTCCCTTGTTAGAGTGATCTATCATATAATAAGCCAATATGTGTCTCTGAACAATGCTTGTCACTGGGTCCTGCTTCTACTCCTTGGAACCTCACAGAACAAGCTGAATCCTTTTTCTTTGTGATTAGTAATCTTATCCATGAGATAGCCCAAGTGTCTTCTGATCCCCTGACCATCTCAGTGCAGACCCAGCCTTCCTCTCCCAGGTTCATGGCTTTGAGCTAGCTGTAAATGTTATCTTGGAAGTGCTGGAGAAGCTGCCACTATTATCTTAATTCTACATCCATGTACAACATAACTCCTGGACCTAGTGGCTGAGCTATAATCTACTAACGGCCTACTCCTGTCTGCTTGCCTTGCTTGTACTACTGCTTTTTCTTCTTCCCTTCCACATCCTTCAAGTTTCTTTTTCTTGGGTTCATTGCAGCACCATTCTACAGATTTGCACGTCATTAAAGGAGCCAGAAGTGATGCTCTTTCTGTTGATTCCACCCTCCGTGCTGCAGAAGAGCCAAGTGGACTCAGGCTCCTCCTGTTAGGGTAACAACTCTTGTTTTTCTCTCTCCCACATGAAACACAATCAGCTAGGTCCATGCCACTGGTTGTAGCATTCCAGTTTTGTCCCCTAATACTAGCTTTGGCCTTTGGTAGGAACTGCTTAATTAGCATATGAAAAGAAAGTGTTCATGTTATTTGGTCTATTTTGCCAAAGATACTTGATTTGAGATATTAGGTGCAAGAGCATCAAAGAATCATTTGTTACATTGAAACTTCCTATTGTGCCTCTACCTCCCTTAGGGATATTGCAAGGATTAAGGGGTCATTGGCATGGGTCACTTATCCCCAAACAATCAAACCCCACTCAGCCATGCCCAAAGCAACAAATGTGTTGGCTTTCTCATGGTGTTCCAAATTCCATGCAACTCCTGAAATACAACTAAAAGTACTGTAGATAATTGGCATTATTTATGCCACTC
This sequence comes from Tolypeutes matacus, assembly GCA_026826555.1. Classification (NCBI taxonomy): domain Eukaryota; kingdom Metazoa; phylum Chordata; class Mammalia; order Cingulata; family Chlamyphoridae; genus Tolypeutes; species Tolypeutes matacus. The sequence goes on from JAKSZT010054215.1 coordinate 41,360,844, forward strand.
ACTGCTTAGTTTATTAAAGAGCATAATATTTCAGGTCATGTGTACTCAAACTTTATCCCATACTCATTTTTGATAAAATAATAGAAAATAACTTGGATAGATGATAAGATCTATTTATCATTTATTTTAGGATAAAAATATTTTATCCTAAAATATTTTCCAAGAATCTGGATAATTTGATCTCCTTGCAGGATTTGCATCCACACCAGTGACTGTGACACATGATTTCATTTAGATGCTTTCACCTGAAATCTGGTATAGTCCCACTCCTTAACTTGGTATTTGCCCCCATGGGGAATGTGCACTAGCCTCACAGCTGGCCTAGTTTGACCTGAGTGCAAAGGTCTCCTTGATGCTTCTGCCCTAAGTTAGCTGCCTGCAATCAGGCCTGTCAAACAGATATATTACTTTCCCATTGTGCCTTCCTATCATTTCCTATGGCTCTCCAAAACCCTAGCCAGCATTGCCTGTCTGCAGGGTTTCTAGTCGCGGGCACCTTCATGTTCCCAGCCTGTCATATTCTGGCCTCTGGACCAAGCTCTATCTGCAGAGAAGTGTACAGGAAAGGAGAAAACAAGAGAGTGCACAGGTAAGGCCTTGGACCTTCATGCACTGGAGAGGCTCAGAAACATCTGAGTTCAAATCCTGTCTCTGAAAAATACTATGGGCTTGATAGTATCAAACTTGTGGGGTGTTGGTAGAAATTAAATGGATAATATATTTAAGGTGAATGACAATTGGGAGCCTAGTAGATATTAAGTCCCTCCTCCCTCTCTTCTCCTTCCGCTTCATTTTCGTTCAACCTGAGGAATGAGAGTTTGTCTCTTTTCTAATGTAGCTTAAGGGATCATACCTTGCACATGTACAACACTTTATAAAATACAAAACCTACCTCACAAGCCTTTCACACTGGCAGCTATTCTGTAAGTAGGTGGAGCAGATGTCATTATTGTCAACTTTCAGGTGAGAAAATGGAACCTAATGGAGGTTAAGTGATTTTCCCACGTCCCAGACTGTGATTTCATGTGAATAGACAATATATCTTCTCAAGAGATTGTTAAACAATCTGAATATCTGCTGGAGGAGCTACTGCTAGCCATTCCATGTTCCCATCAGGACTTGCATTCCCTAGTAAATAAACTCTTCGATCCTAAATCAGTTCCTTTGAGGGTTTGCACACAGCAATCTGAAAAATGAATTCACACTAAGTTGCCAGGGGCTAATAATGGCTTAATAAGTTAACATTCCACAAGCATTGACATTTTAACAAGGAGAGGCTCTGGACAGCGCTCTCTTGCAGGAAAGCAAAGAGGTTCCGTCCCTTTGCAGCCTCAATCAGTGGGTAGTGGCTGCCCAGAGTAGCCTTTAGAAGGACCCTGACACTGTGTCTGGGCTCAGAGGAAAGCCTATCATGATCCATTTTCAGTGTCTGCCCAACTGTGGACAGGCAGGAGACTGCCACTACGGCCCTCACCCATCAGCTCTGACCCCTGATCCATGGGACAATGCCTCAGGGGCCTCTCCGTGCTCCACCCTCCTCCTTACCTCAAGATGTTTTGTGTGAACCAGAGATGGCAAAACAGGCCCTGGACAAGTCCCCTGCAGGAGTCCCAGCATCTCTTGGGTGTAGGTTTTCTCATGATGAATACTAAATAAGAAAATTTATGTAAAAACACTTTGAAGATTGTGAAACATTATTCAGATATGAAATGGAATTGTTGTTCATCCAAGGGTGGACTTCCAAGTACCAGAGCTAGCTGGAGGTGTGGGAAGACTTCCCGCATCCTCAGATACCTCCCTGTGGTAGATAGTAACTTACTTTTTGCCTTCACTCTCTACTATAATTTGGAAGAGAATTTGGTTTTCTGGGGTCACCTTCCTTGCCCTGGCTCTTCCCCCTTCTCCCAACCCTCCAGGAGATGAGCTAAACAAGCTGCTCTAGCAGCATTTCCTCCTCCCTCCCGAGCTGAGTATTGGCATCATTATCTGAATATCAGCAATAACAGATAGGAGCAGCAGATACCGATGTTTCATTACCTTTGGCGCCGCTGGGGATTGCCGCCCGGATATTTGAATTCATGTGGCTCTCTTGCCCTGAGACTGACTTTGAAAAGAGTAAATTTGCCTTGATAGGTTAACCAGTTCAGGCCTGGGGGACAGACCCCTTCTGGCCAGAGGACTGTTCTGAGCCCCTTCCTGGGTCATACCAGGCTCATATATCCAGAGTTCAATTAGGTCACTCTACCACTAAGAATCCATTTCTTCACCTGGCCCTTGAGACCCAGCAGAGTCCGATCCTTGCCTGCCTGCTCACCTGTATCACTTCCGCTCCTGTCACTCACTCATCCTTAGCGTCTGGAAAACTGGGCACACAGGCTGGGCACATCCTGACCTCCATGCAGAGCCCTGGGCTGGCTCCTCTCTGTGGTGCACCCCAGCTCCAGTCTCCACCTGCAGAGCTCCTGCCTTTGTTCAAACCTCATCCCACATGGCACTGTCACGAAGTCCATGAGCCAATGCCCTCTTCTCCTTTAAAATCAATATTTAATAACAGTTCACAATTATTGAGTACATACATGGGCCCTATACTATGCTAACTTTATGTCCACAAGCTCAGTCCTCACAATAACCGTGATGAGGCACTAGTGTTAGCCCAATTTCATGGGTGATGAAACAGAGGCCCAGAGAAATCAAGGGATTTGTCTGTAAGAATGTAACTAGTAGGTGCCAGAGGTGGGATTTAGGCCCAGGCCTCTGTCTCCAGGGCCCATGCCTTTAACCCCATACTCTGGGGCCTACTAAGCCCAACCCTGAGCCCCAGGAGCAGCTCTCCTTTTGATCCTCACTTTACCCTGCTTGCCATGAGCTGTTATAATCCAGAATAGGTCATCTCTTCCTTGACTTTGTCTCCCCTGCACATAGAGAGTGCTGAGTACCTCTCTGGACTGGATCAACCACCCTCTGATGCCATTCTATTTCCCACACGCTCCATATCTTGAACCCCCATTCTCACAGCCTATTCTGCTTATATGTTTCAACCAGTCAGGTCTCCCTACAGCATCTCCCAAACACCACGTTGCTTTTCCTGCTTCCTCTTTATTAAAGCTGTGCTATTGACCCCAGCCCATTCTGAATCACCTCTGCCTTTCCAGATCTTCCTCAAACTTCAAAACCCTACTCTGAGCTTACCTCCTCAGGGTCCTCTTCCTAAACATTTTAGTCCACATTCGCCTCTCCCTGCCCTGAACTACTAACACACATGTAGATTGTACCAGCTCCTCCACTAATGGATAATAAGTAACACCAGCCTTGTGCTGCATTCCATATCCTGCACTGGAGAATATGTACGTAATCCCTGCCTTCTAAGTGTGAAACTCTGGGGAGACAAGTTGACATGTGACAAGCTAATAAAAGTGCCCAGTCACTTGTAAGTGTCAGGTGGGCAGTTCAGACAAAAATATGTGCTAAGAGAGTTCAGAGGAGAGTACAAGCACTGTACATCATGGTGACTATGTAAAAGAGGAGGGGCTTGGAGGAAGGACAAGTAGAAAGGGAAAGGGAGAGCATTCCAGGAAGGCCAATAGTACAATCACTTGGTGAGAATATGAAATACAAAAGGCTTGCGAAACAGCCATTGGGGAGACAGGTGTGATGAATGGAAAAATTGGATTGGGAAAGGGACAGGGAAAATGAAAGCTATAGATCACACCCATGGAAATTGTATTTTCCATGTGGGAAGTATCTTCTTTGACCTGTCATTCTACATATGAGGTAATGGAGTCCAAGAATGGATGGTGAAGTGGCTTGAGAGTAGCAAAACTGGGATTAAAAACCCAGTCCCCTAAGTTCCAAGTCTGCAACCAAGTAGAAAATCTTTGAACTTGGACAATACCACAATACATTGGACTATATCCTTGACTCTGAGCCTTACCTGGGAAACAATATAACGTTGTGCTCTCATGACAAGACTTAAGGACTAGCAGTCCCTGACAGCAACTTAGTGGCAACCTTGGCCAGTTCATCTTAAATTCTTGGTGCTTGAGTTTCTTCATCTATTAAGAAAAAAAGTTTAAGGTTACAGGTGAGTTCCAGGATGGGTGTAGAATTTAATGAGATGGTGTTTTTCAAGTGATTAACCCAGTGGCACAGTGCCTAGCACATAGCAAATTCACAACATAAATTATCTTTTATATAAAACATGGGAGTGATAATGCTTCTCCCAGAGGGATATGGAATCTCTACAATTAAACAACAAAGAAACCCAGACTGAGGGTTCAGGAGACCAGGAATCTATTCTAGCTTAAATCTTCAGTGCCAGCACAGAGCTCGCATGCCACAGATTTGTAACTTCTGCACTACATAGCCCAGGGCACAATCCACTTTAGGTATTTAATAACGGTTTCTGAACTGAATGGATTTAAATTGCATCAAATTTAATTGCATCCTTTGTTTAAAATTTAAAAGTCTGCCTCTGTGAAGACACTGAATGGAATACTTCCTGGGTTTGGGGATTGTTAATTCTGGCAGGCAGGCTTGACCTATCTTTCGTTGATATTGGTAACTCCCGATAGAATGCCCCATCTAAGTCATCCCTCCTCCACTGCTCAGAGAGTTGGTTGAACATGAAATCCACAGCCGAGATTGGAGTTTGCTGAGCTTTGTCACTGGCAATTACCTCCATAGGGCCCGGACTAACCAGTCCATCCCCTGCAGGCAAGATGAGCAGCCTCGGAATTTCAGAGGGAGGCCCATTGCCCAGCGAGACTAAATCCTAGCTTTCACCTTCAACAGGAAGCCCATCTCCCATGGTATCAGTACATCCACACCCTCATACCTCCAACACGTACACACATTCTTATGTGCATTCTTGGGTTCATATGTATATTGGTATTCGGGTCTACACTGACACACATACATATGCATGCATAGTGAGATATACAAACTTACACATGACACGTGGACTCTTCGTCAACATTTAAGAGCATTATTTATCACCTTAGTGGAATTTCTTTTTCTAATGTCAGAGTATGCCCAAATTCCAACAACTGGAATGTCCTAACAGAACTTTGAGCTTCCTCCCCTCATTTTACAGATAAAGGACATGAAGCCTAGATGGGTGAATTGACAGGCCTGAGGTGACACACTCTTAGAGACAGAACAGCATCTCAACCCTTGAGGTTGCTAACACGATTCTAGTGCCCCGTCTCAACTTGTGGTGTCCTAGGCTTCCACCCAGAGGGAGGCTCAGCCTCCCAGACAAGGCTACATTTTCTGGACCATTATCGTCATATCCCTGCAATGTGCCAGATACTGTCAGCTCATACTTGGACCCATTCTCACCCTGCTTTGCCTTCCTCTCTATGCCAGGAAGTAAAAGCCTGGAAACCGTGTCTCCCAGAACCCTTTGCCAGCTACAGGCTGCTAATGAGAGGCACTCCCTGGAGGAGTGGAAGGCTGGAGGAGAGATCTTCTCCCCCTGGCTCCGGCAGCAACAGCAGGGAATGGCAGGCAACTGAAGGCTCTGGCAATCTCACTGGGGGTTTCACCAGAAGAGGTACGAGCTCCTAGGTGCCTGCTGGCAGCAGAGGGTGGCGATTCCCACGGCAGCAACATCTGCCCACTCCAGCCACATCGACACAAATGCAACCTCGATTTTCTCCTCCAATTCTCCCAACATATTTGTAACTGATTTCCTGTATTAAATCGTCTTCTACTTAAAACAACTAGACTTTTTTGCTTCCTTTACTGGACACTGAGATGCCACTAAAAGCCGTCTCTCAGCTACCATATTATAAACTCTTAAAATGAATTTTCATTAAGCTATTAATGGTTAATAACAACAAAATAGTTTAGCACTTCTGACAGTAGGCCCTTTTTAACAGAGGACTTAAAGGCAAACCTCTGAAGGTAGAAGGGCTTCCTTCAAACTGACACACCATGGTGAGTGGTCTGGCCCAGGGTCCTTCCCTGCATGTCTGAGCAACCAGAGCAGAAACTGCCTTCTGTGGAAACGGCATGAGTGGCCAGCAGTGCTGGGAGTGGCCAACAGAGAGAGGGCACCAGTGGCAGCTGCCACAGTTGGCGCAGATCAGGAGATGGAAGGGTGGAAAGCAAAGAAGCTTCTCCAGCCTGCTTAGCACAACGGTCCTCTGACTGGAGAAGGGAGGTGGGACTGGCCAGGGTTTCAAGTCAAGGCCGGGGCTGAGACTAAAGCACAATCCCCATGCCTGCCCCAGGCGGAGAGTCCAGACCGATACCCTGCAATGCTTGGCAAGAACATTTCTCAACTCAATCAAGATAACCACCATACCTAGTATGTCAGTATGCACTGAAGGTGCCACGAAGGTAAAACTGCAGATCTTAGCAAGATTCACAGCTTTCAAATGGCATGTGCCATAAAGTTATTGCTTTTTGCTTTGTTTTCTGTTTAGAAGAAAAAATAACAACAACAACAAATCCAAACCTTTAAGAAATCTAATTATATGTTTGAGTTATAGACTGGTTTTTAACAACAACAACAAAAATTAACAAAAAAGGGGGCTCATTAAGAGTCTTTTGTCTCCAAAACAAGTGTGTTTTCCTAAGCCATAGAGCAAGCAAATTCTAATTGCTGGCTTCATTATAGAGAAAAGTCTAAGTGTAACAATCAGAAGCCTTATTACACATACATAATTGAGTTTCATTGCAACTTATGAAAACATAAACTCTCTTAAACACACTTGCAGAAAATGTCGCATCATCAAATCAACACTTTTATTATACAAAAGTAATTGTGTTTAAAGACACCAAACATATGTTACTTATACAAAAAAAAAATGAGTTGTACTATGATTCAGAAGTCTAAATCTTGAATTTGAAAGCAATGTTTTGTTCGCAAATGGAGCGAAAAAAAAAAAAAAAAAAAAAGGCAAATTACAAACTTTACTAATGAGATGTAAGAGAACTTGCTCTGGAACTCTCAAATTCCCTTTTCTGGCCCAGTCTTCCATAAGCCCACTTTCTTCTGGGCCTGGTTCCTTCGAAATCTGTTTCTCATCCTATGTCTTCTCATTTTTCCTTGTGATTTCAGTCCCTTCTCCACCCATTCCAAACTCTCATCATTTGATTTTCCCTTTCATTAGCACCAAGAATTCATTTCCCCCCATAGAGTTCTACATTCTCTCCTTGTCACAACACACCCCTCTAAACCTCTCCAACTCATTCCTTTACTCCGGGATAATCCTGCCTGGCTGTGCAGATCAAGAACGCGTGGGTTCCATGGGCAGCTGCTCCTGGCAGCCTGCTCTTCAGCCCTCTTACTTCTCCAGGCAACTCTACTCCCCAGGGCCAGATACATAATTTCTGGGGACTAATGCAAAAGAAAAATGGAAGGCCCCTTGTTCAGAAAGCAGGACAGAAGCTTTTTTCCTTTTTTTTTTTTTTCTCATTCTGTGTTTTTTATTTGCTATTGAATGTTGTGCTTCCTCAAGCACAGGGATATGGACCAGATATGTGACAGACCCTCTCAGGCAGCCAGGGCCTCATCCCACAACTCGGGGTATGGGGTGCCTATCTGATCCCAACCCTCCCCATTCCTACACCCAAGCTGACACCGAGGTAGAAGGTGGCAGTGGTTGGTCAGTGGGAGCATGGAAGCAGGCAGCAGAGAGCCAATCCTGAGGAGGTGTGAGCATGTTCCAGGAGCTCCAAACTCCTGGAACATGCTCCATTGTCCCATTGGACTCACTTACGAAACACAAAGTCAAACACAAAATTATTAAGAATTTCAAGAAGGCAACCACAGAGCATTAGACCCCATCCATGGGGCCCTGTGTGACTGCGCTGGTCACATTCCATGAAGCTGGCCCTGTTCGTCCCCATCCTCTCAGTTCAGGATTCCTACCATGTGCCCCCTTCCTTGTGTGCCCTGTCTCACAAACTTCAGAAGAGCTGGTCCACATTTCACAATGGGCACCCCAACTCCTTCAGTGCTCTCCAACCTGCCTCTATATTCACCTCAAGCCACATACTCCAACCCTTCTCTCACAGAAGAAAATAAAATGGCCCTCATCCTACACTGAAGATTGGTGGATACGTGGGTGGAACTACAATGATGAGAAAACCCTTTGGCAATATGACAAGGAAGGACTACTGGTTTAGGGTGTTGGATGGGGTGGCATTTGGGACAGGGCACACTTGGGACAATCTTCGACAGAATGTGCAAGTGATCATTTTGTGGGGTGGGGGGAAACATGATGAGTGGGAAGGAGTTGGACTCCCATGCTGGGGAGGCTTAATGTGTTCTCAGACAGAGGGAAGAGTGTCTCTTGAGAGCATGGGCAGTTCCTAATAGGGGAGGACAGACTAGTGTGTCAAGCCCTCAGCGTTGTAGCAAATATCCTTAAAGGACTGAAGCCTGGTGGACCCCAAGGGGAGGGGGAGAGAGGAATAGAATAGATGGTAGAGGGGTTATTTAGGGGACAATGGAAGTATTCTGCATGATCTTGCAATGATGGATACAGGTCATGTTAAATTTCATAAAAAATTTATAAAAGTGTATGGTCCAAAATGTAAACCATAATGTAAACCATTGACCATGGTTAGTAACCAGCTGAAGGATTGTTGAATCCCCATCCTGGGGAGCTCTGCCACATTCTTTAATGGAAAAGCAACAATGCCCCAAGTACAGGGGCAATGACTAGTGAAGAAGGGTGGCCCATTGATGGGCCCTTGATACTGACAACTATGCTTATGAGCCTTTTGCTTTTGAATTTGCAACTTGGCTTAGTGTGGTAGGGTGCCTAAAAGTTACTTCCTGAGAGCCTTCTTGTTGCTCAAATGTGACCTCTCTCTAAGTCAAACTCAACATGTGGATGCATTACTTCCCACCAGCAAGGGACATGATTTCCTGGCACCAAGGGATTACTACCAAGCACCGACTAGCAATACAACTGGAAAAAGACCTTGAATAAAGGGGAGAAAAGGTAAAAACAAATGAGTTTATGTGGCTAAGAGACTTCAAAGTGAGTTGGGAAGTCATCAGAGAAGTAATGCTTATGTAGGATCTCATAGACGGCCAAAGTGGACACTACCCCAAACAGTGGGACTCCTGAGGGCTCTGGAGACACCCAGGCCCTGTGGTCATGGCGGATAGCTCCAGAGTTTGGTGCCTTGCCAGTGAGCCCTACTTTAGAGAATGTGCTGGACTCAGATGGAGTTGGACTCAGATGTGACTTTTCTACACATGTTTCTTCTTTCCCTTTTGTTTGAACCTATAGTTGGTGCTGGAGTTGGTAGGTGTACATCCGGGAGACTTGAATCTCTGGACTGTCCATGTGCTGGCTGGGCCCTGAACTTCAGTGGAGTTGCAGAGCCTACTCTCCAGTTCATTGGACTCACCGAACAGCTGACAGGGAGGTGAGGATGAACAACCACGACACCAAGGAACCAAGACAGTCTACAACTACAAGCAAGAGAGTTCCATCCATCAGCCATATGGATCAAAGTCCCCTCTCAATTAGAGGTGGAATGGGCACCACCATCCCAGAATCCTCAGGATTGGCAAATAAAATATGAACTAGAGTAGAGTTCCTAGTGTTCTACTATAGACTTATTGTGATTCTAGCAATGTAGGAGATTATATCATTGACATGGAGACAGTGGCCACTAGAGGTGCTGAAGTCATGGAGAGGGAAAAAGAAGTGTGATATGGGGGCATTTTCAAGACTTGGAATTGACCTGGATGACATTGTAGTGATAGATACAGGCCATTATATATCCTGCCATAACCTACAGAATTGAGTGGGAGAGAGTGTAAACTACAATGTAAACTATAATCCATGCTTAGTGGTAATGCTCCAAAATGTGTTCATCAATTGCAATGAAAGTACCACACTAGTGAAAGAAGTTGTGAATGTGGGGAAAAGTGGGAGTTCTGGGGAGTGAGGCATATGGGAATCCCTTATATTTTTTTACATAACAATTTTTGTCATCTAAGTATCTTTTAAAAATAAATAAAAAGTATATTTTAAAAAATGAAAACAACAACAAACAAACAAAAAATGGCCCTTATCCTAAGGCAGACCCTCTCCTGCCATGCAGGGGCCAGACCATGTCTCTTCCTACCACCTCTAAACATTTTCTTCTCTCAGTTATCTGCTGTGCTCTTCATACAGGAGTTCGTTCAGTCCTAAAAACTTGGCAAAGCACTTCACCAAGACTGTCACTTAAGCCTTCCAACAATCCTGTGGAGAATGTGCTCTTTTTCTCTCTTTTTGCATTTGAGACTTGGGAGTTTAGAGTAACTTGCTCAAGATTACATGGCTAACAAGAAGCAAAACCATATTTTGGACCCAGACTCCAGAATCTAATAGCACTTGACCACAATGCTTTAGTTCTGTCCTTCTCAATCATTCTCCCTCTACTGGCTTATAGTTTACTCTCATAGTCCATATCCAACAACAACAACAAAGCAATAAGGACAAAAATCAAAGATATTGTGAAATATCAGACAAAAAAGGATAAATATTGTATGACTCCACTTAGATGAAATCCTAGAATATACAAATTCAAAAAGACATAAAGTAGTTTAGAGGTGGGGAGGGTGGGAATGGGAAGTAATTGCTTAATGAGTAGAGTTTCTGTTTGTGGTGATATGAAAAATATGATGGTGGTATTGCAACATTATGAATATAATTCATGTCATTGGATTGTACACTTGAAAGTGGTTAAAATGGGAAATTTCATGCTGTATATATGTTATCATAATAAAATTTATAAAACAAAGATATCATTTCAGGATCCAGCTTAGTCAAATGTTCACCCTCTCTTCCCTCACTACTATACTTGTTACAATAGCATGTGCTCCCTGCCATTGCTTTCTCCCTCCACACATCCCTTTCCTGAAAATTTCCACCCCTGCTTTTGGCAGTTAGGGATTTTCTAACTGACAGATCCCAAGGCTTTTCTTCTTGGCCTCTCCCTAGCCTGAAACACTGGCATCCACTGGCTTCTCAGCATTCTCCCATCCTTGGTTTGCCTGGGTCTCACTCTACCCCTGTGCCTCAGCTCTTACCAGGAACTGCAGCGTCTCAAAGCTACATATTTTTCTCTGCTCTTCTCCCAGCTATGTGTAGGTGCCTCCTAAATGTCACACACGTGCATAATCCCACACTTGTGAGAGAGTAAGAATAACTGTCTACAAATCAGATAAAAATCAGACACTTCACACATGGCATCTCTTTGAGTCTGCACCAGCTCTTGAAGGTAAGAGGAATGAGAAATCTGCAGATAATGACATCTATGTGACCTTTCTACTGTTGCCCTGCTAAGCAGCCCAGAGCCAGGATTCCAACCAAGTCTGCTTGACTTCAAGCTCATCTTCTACCACTTCTCAAGTGCTATAACCTTTCTGATGTGTCAGTCAAAATTCACGTGTAGTTTTCTGACTTCCTCAGATTATATCCCAGATACCCCAAATTTAAAATATTGAGATTGCTCTCAAGTACTTTCCCCTGGGCTTTAAATCTTGGTTAACAGGTTAGATATTTGTTCTTGCAATTTTATTCCCTTGTTCAAAAATTCCTCAGGATACAGTTGGAATTTTTCCCAGGGCATACAAAGCTTTCCATGACATGGCTTTTGCTTACCTGTATGCTCTTCTTATGCCATGTGTGTGGAAAGGATTCAGACATAGAAATCTGCTTACATTATCCCACTCCACTCTACCATGGTCTGCCATTGATCCATTCATTTGACAAATAATTACTATTGAGTGCTTCCTAAGTGCCAGGCTCTGTTCTAGATACCATGGACTATATCAGTGAACAAAACACCAAAGATCTCACTATCTTTGAGCTTACAATTTAGGGCAGGAAGACAGACAACAAACAATAAACATGTTAAACCTGTAAATTATACAGTGTATAAGATGATGATACGTAATAAAGGGGAAAAAAAAACAGAAAAGGAAAGCAGGGCAAAGGAGATTCATGACAGCTGATGTGGTTTACAATTAAATGGCATGCTGAGGTGGGATCCATTAGGAAGGGGACATTTGAACCAAGACATGAATGAGTTGAGGGTGGGAGCTATGCTGACATCTTGGAGAAGAGTATTCCAGGCAAAAGGAAAAGGGGAAAGGCCCTAAGATGGAAGTGGGCCCCATAGAGCCTCAAAGAAGGCCGTTTGTGATTGGAACAAAGTAAACTAAAGGAGAGAGGAATAGCAGAGGAGATCAGAGAAGTAAAAGGGCCAGGTCACATAAGGCTTTGGGCATTGTAAGGACTTTAGCTTTACTCTGAGTGAAATGAGGAGCTCTTACAGGATGACTTTATATAATATACATTTTAAAAGGACCACTCTGATCACTAGGATGAAAATAAACTCTAAGCATGCAAAGAGAGAAGCAGAGAGCCAAGAGACTGACAGTGACCAGGAAAGAGTTGGTGACAGATCAAACAAGGGTTGCCACAGTAAAGATGGTAAGAAGTGATCTGAACATCAGCACATATTGTGCCCTAGTCTGGAATGCTCCTTCCCAGCTTACCCAGGTGGGGGACTCTTCTGACCTTCAAAACTGTCTCCACCTCTTTGAAGCCTTCTCAGACTTGTTATCCTCAACTAAATTCAGAGTTTCTTCTCCTTGTCTCCCTCTGATCTCCCATAAATACTACAGGCATTTCAGTATTAGAACACATATCTGTCTATGTCAAAATTATTGATGTTATTGTCTGTCTCTCCATCAGATTGTGGGTGCCTTGAGGCCATGCTTCCTTATATTTCTTTGGATTTTCAGGATGTGGTTTTCATAAATGCTCAATAAAAGCCTGGTGAACGAATGAATGACATAAATGTATAGACATTATCTGTCTCTGGGAAGATGCCAAACCTCAGTGTCAGGAAATCCAGATATTGGTCAGTTCTCAGAAAACAAATCTACACAAAGAGCCTTGCCAACTGGGCTAATAAGACCAAAAAGCAGCTCCATCACACTCTCAGCCACTCAGTTAAGGAAAATCTGGGAGGTTGGCAATTGATGCCCAAATAAAGTAACTGGATGGAAAAGAGGTATTAGAAGAAAGAAATACTTTCAGATCTAAGAATAGAGGAGGAAGGAGATAGAATATGATAAAAAAAAATAAGGGATGGTTTGCAACTTGGGACAGCATTAGAATCAAAGGCTTATCACCAGGACAAAGAATCCAGAATATGACTAATAACAAAAGAGTCTAGAACAACACAGACCACAACTTGGGCCATGATTCCAGGTCTAGATGGCTGAGCTCATTCTAAGCCACACTGAATAGATACCTCAGTCAGGTGGCAAATAGACTTCCAGTTTGAATCTGAAATCTCACAGAAAACTAACCAGAGTTAGGGCAGCATTGGGGTAAATGTCTGAATCCCCTTGGGTGGCTGACATGATCTCCTGGAGGAAACCTATTTTGCAGGTGAATACCACATTCAGAACAATGTTCTTGGAACACCTCTCGGATAAGGTCACTCCCCTCAATCCATGCACCCGTCTCACCAATGCTTTCCCATTTCCTGAACATAAATTCCATCACCCTGAGCTGATTCTTACTTATCTTTAGCTCTTATTTCTCTCCTTTGGGAACCACCCTTTGTCAAGTTCTACCTCCTTCATTAAAGCCTTCTAAAATAATGAGGCTCACAATGATAACTCTTCTGGTAATCTGCAGCTGTGAAAAATAGTCACTGGGCACCTACTCATAGAAATATGATGCTAGGAATTGAAGATGCGAAGAGACACAAGACAAGCTCTTATCTTCTAGGTTCTGCAACCTAGCTGAAGAGAGGGCCACATTCTTAAGTCAGATCAGTGCAAGGTAAGACGTTGAAACTAGTAATGCAGGATGAAGGGTAAGAACTGGAAGGGAGGGGAGATCACTGAACTTATGTGATCACATTAGCAGGAGCTTAAGGTTAGCCTGCCCTACCTGATTTTATGTGTTATAAAATCAGGGGGAGCACCTTTTAGTTCTCTACACCCAGCACCTATTGATTGACTGCACAGTTGATTGATATGATATTTGCTTACCCCTTTGGAATCTTTCAGATATGCCTATTTCTGTTCTCTAATCATATCAGTAACTTTCAAATTAACTCATCTTAAAGGATCTTAACACCCTTGGGAAATTTAGCATTACTAACTTAATATCCTATCTTCTCATGCTGGGAGATAGGTATTATTACTGCCATAATTAAGACCATATTAATTAGATTTTTTTTTCAGTCACCTGGATTTCATAACACTTAAACACTGGGAACTGGGTAGCTATCTGCATTATAGGATGGGAATGTCCTACTCTCTGACCCCAAAATATCCCACCCAGCTTGGGTGGAAATCAGCCCTCTTTGTTAGCACAGCTCTTTCCCTGCAGGAATTGCTTTTGGAATGTGAATATTCTGGTACAGATGAAATCATGTCAATAAGTACTTGGGGTCTCAGAGTTTTGTCTGTGATCTTTCTAAGAGTTTCTCCTGTGTACTGAATGTTGTGCTGGGCACCATGGGGACATGACATTTACCAAGCATAGTATCCTCCTCTAATGACATCACCATCTAGCTAATTGGAGGAGGCCTGCAGTTACCTGGCCTGCGGTGGGTATTTACAAGGTGGCAGCAAGTAAGTTTGCAATGATTTTGGAGTAATTGTGGAAAGAAGGTTTGATTAGGAAGAGCTGGTTTCCACCCTAGATTTTGTCATTAAGGCACCATGTGACCTTGGGTATCACTTGCTTCCAAAGATCTCCCCTGGTTCTGCTGCCCTCTACTCCCATTGGGTGACCCCCAAATGGAAGAGAAGTTCAGAACCCCTGTGCTGACATCATAGGAGACAGATCAGAGCCCAGTACAGTGCCTAATACAAGGTTGGAGCCACCATCTAAGCTCCTCACTCCATTCTATCCTCAGCCCCAGAAGGACCTCAGATGACTGCCTCCCACAGAAAAGTGGGCAAAAGAATGAATGTGAGCTGTAATGACTTGGAGACTACAAGGGAAAAGAAGAGCCTAAGATGGACTTTAAGGAGAGGAACAGATTTGAAAGGAGTGGGGTAGAAAGGACATGGCAGGTGGGGGAAGAGCCAAGGAAAGAGGAAGGCTAAGGTATTAACCTCATGCCAATGCTTTCTAGCAGACATAGTCCTCTCTGATGTGATAGCTTTAGATGCCCTGGGGGGACATTAGCAATCTCATTTTTGGAAATGAGGACTTATAGAAGAAGCTGGTAGCATTACAAATGCACTCTACTTTCCAAAATGTTCCCAGGGTCGCCTCTGGCCAGAGAGATGGAGGGCTTGCTCTGGAAGTAGAGTAGAGTTCTTGATCTCACATTCCCAGTCCAGCCCTCAGAGCCTTCCTATTATATGTGACAGGTCTGCTCAAGTCTGAGGGGCTTTGTGGGACCCAGACAACAAACTATGTCCCTGAGAAAACAAACTGTAGCACTCAGGGGCTTGTTATTGTCTTCTTGTCTGTATTGTTTTGCTTTTTCAGGTAGGGGTATCGGATAGAAGTATAGAAATAGTTCTTTAAGTTTCTATTCTGTTTGCATCTTGCTTGCAGTCTGTCATCTAATCCTTGCTGGAAGCCTGAGAGGTCATCATTAGGCTGCTTGTCTTACAGATGAGAAAAATGAGTCTCTATGAGGTTAAATAACTCCCAAAGTCCCAGGTAGCAAGTGGCTAAGCCAGGGTTGAATTCTGCTGAGATTGGGTTAAGGCAAGCAAGGCACCCTGGGTCAAAACTTCAGGAGACCCTCGTTCTCAGATGTTGGCCCTGCATCTGTACAAACCTGAGTGAGCACCTTGTTTCACCTTGGTCCCTGCTCTGCCTGTAAGGCTGCCTGACTCAAAACCCTTACCCTTTTCCTTACAACACACACAAATTCTTGACAACTATTTTTTCAAAAGTCATATAAGCCCCTTAACAGTCTACAAGCAGAAATGATTCCTAGGCAAACCCAGGCCTGGGAATCTTAGCTCCCAACTGCATGCTAACCATAACCCAGGTGACACTCAGACAAGGCAGAGCAGGAAAATAAAGACGGCTAAATCTTTGTCAGCAAAAACTGCTCCTGGAGGTGCCACATAACACTCATATGCCAAGAGGCACTTGGATATGATGTAGACTCTGCTGGAACTAGAGAAGGTGCAAGAGTAGCAGCTCAGAATATATCAACTCTGAGAGAAGGAGAATGTCTGCAAGAGGAGTTGTGTTCTCTAGTGACACACAGACAGCTAATTTAGACACAGCAAACCCAGTATTCCTATGAGAAAACCATATTATTTGGGCAAGAAGTTGGTAAAAGTCTATGGGCAGAACAGTAACTGGGCCTCTGCCCAAACTGCCCCAGAAACAGACAGCTGCCACATGCAGAGGGCCCCACCCCCCTTCCCATTCTTCATCCACTGGGACAAAGAGACTCAAGGGCCAGGTGGCAAGCTCTGGATATTAAGGCAGAGAGCAGAGCCGTAAAGCCACCACAGTGAGGGGAATGTTAAAGAGGCAGCACAAACCCCTGGGTGGCAGCAGAAAGTCTCTGTCAACACTGGCATCAGGCTGTGCAAAGCACATGGAGATCCAAGAGCTCACGGCATGCATGTTCAGAGTCTCTGCAGAAAAAGGACATAGATGGGTAAAGAAGCAAAGAAATATTTTGTTCTTCGATTACTATGTCCATACGGTCTCAACCCATTTCCTTTCCATACTATTCTGCTCCCTAAATTTTCTGATCTGGTGGCATTCCCAATCATCCCACTCCATCTCACCATCCCATCTCCCACTCTGTTCCACTCTAATCCCTCTTAGACCCACCTATTCCTACATCTTGTTCTGATTTCAACTCGTTTTTCAATCTTGTCCCATACTAAGTAATTCAGTTCAATCTGAAATCTACATATCCTCACCAAACTAGCCTCTCCCATTCACAACAATAACTGTAGTGATCTTCCTGACCTGGAATGCCTATGGAAAAAGGCATAGCAACATGGAGAAATCAATACAAGACTGAGTAGTTTAGTTTCTTGGGTCTAGTAGCCAGGCCTGAAATCCATCTGAGTAAGGTTAACCTGAAAAAGACTTTCAGTTGTTCAATTCTCAGCTTCTCTCCATTGGACATTGTATTGTCAGGGTTCTCTAGGGAAACAGAATCGACAGGAGAAAGCTTTAAATAGCATGAGATTTTATAAAACTCTCATGCAACCATGGGATGCACAAGTCCAAATTCCTCAGGCAGGATGTAAACCAGGGGGCTCCAATGAAGGTCCTTGATGATTTCCCAGGAGATGCTGGCTGTCCGAAGTTGATCTGGAAATTCTCTCCGAATGCTGAAATCACTTCCCCTTTTAAGGCATTCAATTGATTGGATAAAACGTCACTCATTGCTGATGGCAATCTCCTTGGTTGATTGTAGCTGCATTCAACTCACTGATGATTAAAGTCCATAAATTAGCCCAGTGCTTGCTTGACCAAACAACTGGGCACCATTACCTGGCCAAGTTGACACATTAGCCTAACCATCACAGACATTAAGATCAGCATATGGGCTCAAGACATGGAAAGGAGAAAGGGATAGGAACTAATATTTGTTGAATACCTCCTGTCTGCTATGAGCTAAGATCTGCTTCCCAAGCTCACTACAACCTCAAAAGGTATTATTTTTATCCCCATTTTATAAATAAAGGAGACTCAAAGTTAAGAAAGCTTGGCAAAATAACACAGCTAAAAAAGTACTTTTAGATCCATCTGACTGATCACATCCCATGATCTCTTCACAGCTTATATTTTGTGTGGTTGGTGACATAAAGGCATGTTGTAGGTGATAGCAGCTGTTGTAGCATTAGCAGCGAGGGAGAGTTATTATCAGCACAAAAAATTGCCCCCCCCCCGTGGTTGTGGATGTCATAAAGCATGAAGCAAATACACAGGGCGTGATATACAGTATACGAAATAGCAACACACATACATTCATTGTATGAAAGGCAACCATGCTCAGGTCTGCCTATCCCTGTTTCCTTGTACTCTGTGTATTAGTTGTTTATTTGTGAATTATCTCTCTCCTCTATGTATTCATACCCAGGATCAAAAAGAATGTCTGAATCATAATTGTTGCTCAAAAATTGTTTGTTAAATGAATGGCTGGTATATTCATTTCCAAAGAAAGTTCTTAATATTTGAACAATAAGGAAAAGATGAGATTTAGGAAAATTGTTCTGCACAAATATAAAGTAGCAAATATATGACTTCATTCAGTTTTAGACTGTGAGAGCACAAATATAGCAAAACCAAGAGAGACTCCCTCACTCGCTGCCCCCACTAAACTGCTGGTCAGAAGTCACCAGCGTTCTGACAATCAGGGAAAGACAGCAAGGTGTACAAGGAGAGTGCTCAGGCTGGCAAGAAGACACAAGCCATGTTCCTGGAAGTATGAGACCACTTCCCAAAATACATGATGACCTGCCATGTGGAGGAGCTTGCAGGCATATTGGATATAATTCCAGAGGCCAGTAAAAGGACCACTGGATGGAAGTGCCATGGAGCCACACTATGCTTCAAAACAGAGAAGACAATCCTACCATTCTGATATGTTCAAACATCGAATTGATTAATTCTTATTGTAAAATCTTTTGAAACCTGGGAAGTGTTAAAGCAGAGGCTGGATGTCACTTAAGAGTGGTTGTTCCTGCAGTGATTCCAGCATCAGGTGGAGATTGGACTGATTCTATGATTCTCCTGGTCTTGCTCATCTTGGCATCCCGGGAAGCATTTAGCAGAGTGCCTTGGTGAAGCACAGTTCTTGACACCAATGTCCACTGGTCATGGCCATCTCCTCAGAATGCCCTGACTCTGGTGCAGACCATCATAATCCCCTGCTAAACCTTTCCTCAACCCTCCCCCAGACTCCTGCTACAGACGTCCTTGTCCTTCTTCCCCTTCACTTTGCCTTCTCCCTTCATTCCTGTCTTCTGTGCATGCTCTGAGTCTAATCCCCCCAGAGCCCTGCTCTATGCTACATGCCCACTAATTATTTATAGAAGAAATCAATCTTTGTTTATGTGTCAGTGAATATGAGAAAGAATGCCTCAACCTAGTGAAAGTGCACATGGCTCCTGAAGGACTTTTAGTCCAAAGTAAACCCCAGAGAATCTCAGTTATCATCAAAACCTGTAAGGAAACATAAGGAAGGGTAACAGAAAGTACAGCACGACTTGGGAATTGCACTCCAGTTAGAAGGGAGCACTAATGGGCCCTGTCTTGAAGTTCCCAGTGCTTTGCAAGAACACTGTGCTCACTCTTAATTTCTATTAATTTGCAGTAACTTTGGGTGTAGCTTATAGAGATAATAGAGGACACTAAGCCCCAAGCAGAACCTTGGTGCTGCCACTGATTTGGGAGGGGGCAGACCAGATGGCCCTCAATTCTTATCAGGCTAAGAAGCCAACAGAGACATGTGAAGTGAAAAATAAGTCAGAACATAAAGGGCTGCCCATGGTCACCCAGACAATGTAGACACAAAGAGTATAATGGTTTGTGCAATAGAAAGAGTTGCTAGAACAACTTCCTTCCTCCCACCTCCACGCCCCCATCCAGTCAATATTTCTTTCAAAAACATGGATAACAGGGATGTAAGTGTAGAAAAACATTAGCAGTCCCTGTCCTATGCCAGGCAGTGGGCAAGGGGCTGGAGAGCTGAGACAAGCAAGTCGGTCTGGCCAGAGGCCCTGAGCCCCTGTTCCCCATCCTTCAGCTTCCTGTTTTTCTGACATTAGGCTTAATGAACCAAGTTTTAAATTTCCCTGGTTGGGCTGGTCTAGTCTTGAAGCAGAGGTATCAGGCTCCCCTCCTCCCAGCTCAGGAGCTTTTGCCTCTGCTGATTGAGTTGCATAATTTAATTTAATAAATCAGAAGAATTTGCAGGCCATTTTGCATATTTTCATTAGGAAAGATATATATGGTGTTGCTTCCATTTGGTCATGTGTTTAATTAAATTAATGAATTAGTATCCCTCAGGCGAGGATTCCAAGCACATATATCCCTCTTGTTCTTTAGCCCCAGGTTTCACCTAGTAAGATTCCTAACTTTACCATGATTCTGAGAAAAAGAGTTGGGATTTACTTGCTGTTCTCCCACCCAAAGTCGGGGGCTTTCACCAGTTTCTCCTTTTGAAGTTCACCTTGCCCAGACCCTCCCCTATTCCATGCACTCATTTCTACAAGGCTCAAGTACTAAGTCTTGAGAGCCCTTACTTGTTCCTTCTCACACCAGGACCCCTGCTCTCACACCCAGTCTCACTCAGGAGGCCACTCAAGATGACAGCTTGACCTCAAAGCTTTCCTGATGAGAGAGTCATTTCAGCAGGAACCAAACTCAAAACCAACAGGATAAAGTGCCAACACTGGTGTTTCAGACCCCAAGCAGCAGGCGGGGACAGATGCTCTGTGTGGGGTTAATCCGTGGAGCCACCGAGGGCTCTTTCACCAGCCTAGAGCCAGTGCTGTGCCATGGGAGGGGGAGGGTGACCGCACAGAAGGCCACACAGGCAGCCCCACTGGCTCTAAAACCACTTCGTGGAGGCTACTACTCGTGTGTTCTGTGGCTTTAACTGGCTTCTAGAGCCTTGCATACAGCAAATGAATCTGTAATCAAGGTCTTTGTCACTCTCATATTTGCATGGAGTAAGTGAAACAGGCTCTTCCCGCCTAGTGCTGCAGTATAGGGACAGCTCATCAGTCCTCGGTTTGCTCAGAGAGTTTAAAAAGGAAGAAAAGGAAAACAACTTTTAAAAGACCCTTTACATTTTGGGAATCTGTGATTTTGAAGACACAGCAGACAAAAATATTCTAATTCTTCCTTAGTTTGCTTTGCATAATATACTGGTGCAAACAAGCCAAGGACTGGACATGCAAAGAGAAAAGGGCATCCCTGTTCACAAAGCTAATGGACCGCTTCACCGCTGAGTCAGAGAAGAGGCAGCCCAGTCTGTGGTGCACTCACTCCACAGCCAAGGAGAGTGGCCCGGAACTACCTCCAACAATAGAGTCACCAAGAGCTGGAGTGAGTGTCCTGAAGCAAATAGGAGATGCTGGGTCATGCAGTACAGAGGCAGGTATCAATTCTGTCCACAATACCTCACTTTGGGTTTTGGAAACATCTTTGCTGTGTCTGTGTGGCTGGACTATGTATGTGGTTTTCAAAGGCTTCTTGTAGTATCACATTTTTTTTTTTTTTTCAAAAGAAATATTACAAAGAAGCCCTACATATAACTCAGGCAAAGAGGAAGCAAAGAGCGGACACAGTGTCTCTCACATTGACCAAAGCCCGCCTGTGGCCCACCCTAGAGACATTCCTTTGAAAACACTCCTGGGAGAGGCTGTGGGGATGGTGCAAGTCCCTGGACTGGCTGGAAACGAAGGTTCCCCCCAAATGCAACAAACTTTAACTCTGAGCTACCATCCCAGGCTTCACAGAGAGCATGAAACTTCTTGGCTGATTCTGAATGGAAAGAAGAGGAAGGTTGAAGCCAGTGTCCCAGTGGTGGAAAAGATAAATATTATGAACTGAACATCAGTTTTTCTGTTTCCTGGAAAAGTGGTAATCTGTTTCTCTAATGTGGTGGTCAGTAGTGTCATTCACTAAATATACCCAGCTCCATACCTTGGGGGCATGTGGCAGGATTACACTTCCTGCCCATCCCTTGGAGTTGAACAGGGAAGCAACTAGTTCTGGCCAATGGTGCCGTGTCTGATGAGCGTTTGATTACTGATGCCAGAATCCAAGAAAGCTTTCCTTTCCCTCCTCCCCACCCCCTACCTGAACCATGATGAGTTTGTAACATGAAGAGAAAGAACCTTTTTATTTTTGTTTTAAGTCACTAAAATTTGGGGATTATTTGTTACTGATGCATACTCTAACCAGTTCTCGTTAATATGTCCACTCATCACATTCCTACAATTTCATTTTTTAAAAGTCAAATTGATTGGCTTCATGTCTATAAAGCAATCAGCCAGTATATTAACTAGTATTTCTTAAGCCTACAAAGTACCTTGCCCAATGCTCATCATATTTGAAAAGAAGAAACAGGTCTCCATCCTCGGAGACTTACTGTCAGAGCTAGAATACTTGTTTCATACAGGGAGGAATTTGGAAATTTTAAATGTTAAAATGCGTGGGTCTCCTCTACAAGTGCCGAGCCCATTGCTTTACATGCATTATCTCATCTAGCAAAAGGTAGGGATTATCATCCCCTATTGCAAATGAGGTTAGGAGGCACATCAGACAGACATACCAGCTCTATTCTTTCCAGCTACACATTGGTGGGCTGGACAGTGGGGGTGAGGAGTTGATTGGCAGAAGGGACAACAGAGCTCTAGTCTGCCAGGGGGAGCCTTTTTCAGAGGTGAAGCAGTGAAATGGGACTGAGTAGGACTGAGGATGCTTCAAGAAGCAGTGGGAAAGAGTGAGATCAGAAGTGTGGGATGAGATGAGATGTGGTATAGGGAGCCCCAGTAGGAATATCTAAAACTCCATATTTAGCAACCTGATCTTGAAATTGTGACTGGACATCAGTAGACTCGTTATGGTCAGATACATTTCTGATCAATTCTTAAGGTGTCCTAAAAAGCCCTCTCCCATTATTATTATTATTTTTTTTTTTTTTTTTTGGATATATTTCATCATCTTGACACAGCCTTGGGACATAAGCTTCATCCAGGAAAAGTTGGTGTTTAAGTTGACTGCTTTCAGACACCCAATCTAAAAAAGGAGATGGAGGGAGGGTGTATGAGTCATAGAAAATGACCAAACCTCGTAACTGTCCCAAATTTCAAACTCCAAAATAAACCTCTGGTGCCCCTGTTTGAGCCTTCTCTGGAGCTTTGGTTTGCTAGAGAAAGCAGGGGATTGCCACTTTGCCCAGCAGCTGCCTCAGCCTTCTCTCCTGCTGCTTTAATAGGCTTTTAGTAATCATCTTTTTTATTAAGACAAAGCTCCCAAACCTTTAAGTCCTAGCACAGGTGAACTTAAAAATGAGACTCTCCAGGTAGCCATGTGAGCGACTGAAACGTCTCTGCTCTTGTTTTCCTGAGGTTTACTATCCCCCAGGGTGGGAGTTCCTAATCTGGAGACTACAAAGCAGCTTTGGGGGTCTGTTAGCCCCTTGAAATTTCACACAAAATACTGCATAAATGTGAATTTTTCCAGAAAGAAGATCTATAACTGAAATATCATATCCTCAAAGGGCTCTGGAGCTGTAGAAAGAGCCACAGATCCAGGGAGCCCTAACCTTGACTCCCGCTGAGACCGCTGGAGTCCAGAAGACTGATGTGGCACAGTGGAAAAAGTGTTGAATGTGAAGACAAGCCAAGCTGGAGTCAACTCTGGCTAGACTGCTATCAGCCATGGCCTTAGGCAAGAGATTACAACATTCTGAGCTCAATTTCTTTATGCAAGCCTCATACTCCTTCCTTTATTGAGTTTTGCTAAAAATTGTAGGCAAAGTATATAGCAGGCATTGAATAAAATTGTTCCCCCTTTAATATTCTCCAAGTTGGAATGACACAGTATCACTTACTCTGCAGGGATTCAACCTCCACGTGCCTCCACAAAAATTTTTCAGTGTAGAGCCCAGTAAGCCCTCTTGTGTGCATCTGTGTTAGTGGGGATACCATTCAATGGAGGTTCCAATGGGCCCCCAAAAGCCAGGAAGGCAGACCAAAGGACGGAATGGTGTAGGGGTAGGCTCCTCAGGCTGCCGGTGGGCAAAGAGCTGCCATTGCCTGCTCATGCTGTGGCGGAAAGACCATTGCGGTGATAGCTCCACCCCTCTCGTTTTTTAGAATTCTTTCAACAAATGACTTTATCTCTTCAGATGAATGAGAAAAATAATGCCTGCCTTGCCTTTTACACAGGACAGGGATGAAAACAACAGCAAGTCTTTGATTATAGGAAATGAAATAATGAGTGTGAAACAACTTTGAAAAGTGTCAAGGGCTGCAAATGCAAGAATTGGTCATAATCATCAACATCATATCATCATCACCCCAGCCACAAAGGCATCTTTACAGGACAAATAAGCAAACTGGGTTACAGGCGGAAGGATAGTGCTGCCCAGATCACAAAATGGTCTGGCCTCAGACAGTGGGAGGCGAGCCATCTGTTCCCTTTCTCCTTTCCATTTTCCCCAAGACAGATGAGGAAATGCTGCACGATTCTGTCTGTGGGCACTCATCTCTTCTCTGGCCAGCCTGTGCCAATTTCCTTGTTTTATATATTCATAAAATGACACCCATTAACAAGCTCCTTATGTCATTCCAACAATGAAAGCTTATCCCTCCTCCTGTTGCCGCTGCTCCCATCCGGCCCCGACACACATATATTTATTCCTAGCATTCCACACTCTATCCAAGCTTTTCTAACTTCTCCTACCTGCGGTGACCTACCTAGACACAATTTCTGCTCATCCCTCAAAGTCCAGCTCCAAGGCCATCTTATGTCACCTTCTATACCACTTACCCCACCCCAACCCTTGTTGGTCTCTCTATTCTCTGCACCCCCATAACCCATTGCATCCATGTATTTGTCATCCAAACTGGAACACTTTTGGACATCAAAAGGGAAACTATTAATTATAATCACCAGGATAGCAGGTGTAGACTTAGTCTGTCCTAGGATAACTGGAATGTGTAGTTGCTCTAATTCTGGTCTACAAATGCTGGCCCTTTACCATATGGTGCCTTTTTTATTATTTTACTGCTTTTTGTAAGAGTCTGCTCTGTCCAACTGGACTCCTCATCTTGTTTCCTTACCACCTCTCCACTTTCATCTGGCATATTGTCTTAGATCTGGTTCCATGGGGAAATTCTCCGCAATGGAGATTTACTGGGGCATTCTCTCAGGAAGACCACATGTGAGAGAGTGAGAGAAGCAGGATCTGACAGAAAGAGAAATTGAACTGTTAGACCTTAGACCATCCTATAGTCAGCTTGAAAGCTAGGATGTCCCTTTGGAGTTATCCCAAATTGAGGCAAAGGACTAAGACTTTGTACTTCAGCATCAACCAGTTCTCAGATGCAGGCTTCCCTGTAGGAGGGGTCAGAACTTGGCTAAGGGAGCTTTCTTCAATCCAAGATGATTCCTGGAAAGAGATGTGGTTCTGAGCACTCCAAGTAGCTGAGAGTGCCTTGGACATTGCATTAGTTTGCAACTGCTGCATAACAAAGTACCCCAAACTTGGAAGCTAAAAATAGCACTTGTTTATTAGCTCACAGTTTTATAGTTCAGAAGTCTGGGCAGGATCAAGTGGGTTCTCTGCTTAGGGTCTCATAAGGCTGGATTCCAGGTGTTGATGGGCTGCCTTCTTATCTGGAGGCTCCAGGAAGGATCTGCTTCCAAGCTTGTTCAGATTGTTGACAATGGTAGGACTGAGGTCCCTGCTTCCTTGCTGGCTGTCAGCTTCTAAAGGCTGCCTATATTCCTAGCCAAGTGACACCCTCCAGCAATGGAGAATCTCCCTTGAGTTGAACTCCTATACTTTGGAACCTAATAACAACTGCAAAATCCCTTCATGGCAGTACCTAGATTGGTGTTTGGTTGAATAACTCAGAGATGGTGTACGTATACACCAAGGACCAGGAATCTTAGAGGTCATCTTAGAATTCTGTCCACCAAGATCTGAAAGGAGAATATAGATGTACCATAGAATCCACTATTAGCAGTTACTACAAATCAAATAATTTCAAAATAAGCAAAAACACAGGGCATGATTCATACCACTCCACTTACTTCTTACCATTGGTATCAATTCTGACCACAAGCCTCAATGCCAGCAGTACAGAATCTCAGCTCCACTGGGATTCTAAACTGAGAAGGCTATTTCTACACTCGCACTGACCACCTCTGTCCCCTGGAAAATCAGAGCAGATAAAGGAAAAAACAACTTTGGTCAAGGCAAGAGGGTATGCTTCAAAAACATGCTACTCAAACAAGGGGAAAGGAAAACAATGAATCCCCCAAAAGGAATACATTCAAGGCAGGGATTTTTTATCCTAGAATAGCGGCTGAGTGCTCAGGCTCTGGAAGAGGTCTGCCTGTATTCAACGCCAGGGTTTTCTAATTACCACGTATATTTTGGCAAGTTATTTAATCTGTCTGTGCAAAATGGGCATAATAATACCTTTTTGGAGGGTAATTGTTTCTGTGAGGATTAAATAAGATAATGCATGAATATGGGCAGTTTCCCATTGTCCCCTTCAGACCACTCTGCATCCTCTCTGCCTTGTTTGCTCTGCAGTCCAAGAGGTTGACCTATATCAACTGTATTAACATAGTCCCTTGCCCTCTGGCTTCTTTTGGGTTTAGCCAATGTGAGGCATGGGCCAGAGGTCTGATGGGGTATTTATGGTCTTGGCTCTCTCCATCCAGTTTGACCTCATGTTGGCTGCATCCCTCAACCAAAGGTCACAGCAACTGTCAAAATGACCCTTCCATAGATTTCTTTCCTTTTGAGTTTCTATAAATTGCTCCCACCCCTCCTCCTTAAGGGTGTTCACTGCCCCACTCTTACTAGATCCTGAAATATTTCACTATCAACTGTGGTTTCCTTATATCATGCCCACAGTTCTGTAAATAGATCCTATAACTAGTTTCACTTTTTCCTGCTGAAACTTGTGTTTCAGCCATGGACTTTGAGGTGTTAATAACAATGGAATTATTGGCCACAGGATGGTTTGGCTTGTGCCACAGATCTCAATCCCTCTGTCTCAACTCCACCTGGCTGAACACAGCTCCTGGTCCTAGGTAGAATGAGGCAAGGACATGGTGCCACCTCAAGAGGTGACTTTTCTGCTCCAAAGTCCCTGCTAGGTTTCCTCTTCTGACCACGGACTGCCTCCAGGGGCCTGGGCTTTATTGCATTTCCCTGTGGACCTCTCAGGACCTCTCATCTCCTACGTGGTGAAAGTACCTGCTGATCTGATCCTCAGAGCATCCAGCACACATGAAGCAGCCTTTTCCTGCCCTTCTCTAACAGGTATCTGTGGCCAGCACTTTCCCCAACCCATTTGTATTAGTTTCCGAGAGCTGCCGTAACAAATTACCACAAACTTGGGGGCTTAAAACAATAGAAATTTGTCCTCTTATAGTGCCGAAAGCCAGAAGTACAAAATCAAAGTGTCAGCAGAGTTGTTTCCTTCTGAGAGATAACAGGGAGGACAATCAGCCCACAGGACAAGCAGAGCCCCACCCACCATGGGCTGACTGGGAGCCTCAAAGGCAGCCCACAGAAATTGCCTGGAGGATGGGAGAGGTGACCCCAAAAGCAGGAGTGCCTGCACCATGGTCCAACACCTGTCCCTATGGAGATGACCCCACTCCATCCAAAGCCTGCAGACTCATAACAAGACCAAAGGTTATATTACAGTGCACCATATCAGCTAGTGCCCATTATTAAGCAGGAAATCACACTTACATGTTGGGTCAGCAGTCTATCCGTTCAGGGAAAAATGGGTATTCTGAGAAAATGAAAATCATCAATTTACCCTGAAATTTTATTGGGGAAAAAATTCTGTTGTATTTGAATACAGATGGGAGATTAAAAAATGCTGGAGTACTTCATTCTTCCCTTTATTAATGAAGTAGGATACATAAAAGGCCCATTAAAATTATATAGAAGCTTCATAAGCATCTTTCACATCTTAGTCACTCTCATGTCTTGAGAGCAACATTTCTGTGAAAAGGTGTTATCAAAACACAGCAGCATTCACACTCACACACAGTTTGGTTCTATTCATTCATTCATGTATTCATTCATTACTTCAATAGATAGATTTTGAGCATCAAGTGGGTGCCAGATATTGTCCTAGTTTCTGAGACCATAACCATAGAAAATTTCATGACCAGCTCTGAAGTTGCCTATAGTTTAATGGAGAAACTGGTGAAGAAAATGAAGATATAACTAGGCAATTAGGGGCAGAGAATTACATGGGGCCTGAGAGTTCAGGTAAGGAACATCTAACTCAGATTTAGGACAAGAGGCTCAGGGAAGAATTCTAAACTGAGACCTGAAGGAAAAGTAGGGTTTACCTGATGAAAAGGTGTTGGGGATTGAATCATGCCCTCCACAGAAGGTGTGTTCAGGTCGAATCCCTCATCCTGTGGGTGTGAATCCGTTTGTAAATAGGACCTTGGAAGATGTTATTAATTAAGGTGTGTCCAGACTGAACAAGGGTGCGCTTTCCATTATGGCTGAAGTCCTTATATGCAAAGGAATTTGGACAGGGAAAGAGAAAGCACACTGAGCAGTCAGAAGCTAGAAGTTATTGGAACCCAGGTGAGAAAGGAGAAAATGCCACCATGTGCATTTTCATATGATGGAAAAGTCAAGGAACCCCAAAGATTCCTAGCCAGCCAGAAGATACCAACCCTGGGAGGAAACAAGCCTTCTATCCTCTGAAACCAAAAGCCAATAAATTCCTATTGTTATACAAACCCATGGTTTGGTATTTGATTAGCAGCCGGGAGACCAAGACAAGAAGAGAGAGAGCAAGGTGTTCCCATTCAAGGAAGGACAGCAAAGGGAGCATGAAAAGCTTGGGAAACTGACAGTAGTTCAGCAAGACTAGGGCAGAGTGTTTAAAGGGAGCAGAAAGACAGTGGGGAAGGAGAGAAGGCTCCAGCGAAAGAATGATAGGAAATGAGACTGGAGCAGTAAGAAAAGTCCCAGACTGATCAGGGAAAGTTCCTGGAGGAAGTAAGCTTTGATCTGGGAGTAGAAAGTCATCGTTATGCTGTATCCATGCTGGAGTGTAGGGCAAAAGTGCACTCATAGAAGCACTAAGCTGCTGAGACCTAAAATTCATTAATTTATTCATCCTTCCATCAATTCATCCAAATTGTATTTGGCCCTCTGTTTTGTGATAACACTGAGCTAGGCCCAACAGGGATCAAAGAGGAATCAGACACAATCCATGCCTTTGCCTCTAAGCCCACATCCAGCTTCACTGCCTTGAAGACTGTACATGAGTATGATTGAAGTGGGGTGGAGGGAAAGTGAGATTTGTAGGGGATAATCAAGGATCCTATGGAGAATAAAGTTCCCTCTTTGGAATCCTAAACCCTTACGTTGAAGAAAGAAGGGACACTTGCTCATCCACTGGAAGACTGTTTGACCTTTCCAATAACCCCATAAATCATCATCACAAGACAAGTTCTGGTTGAGCGAGCCTCTGCTCCACTCTCCCATTTGACCCTGGACTTCCTTCCTGATCACAAGCCTCAGCCCACAAAGAGTACCTTTCTTGTTGTATCTGGTCTAGGGGTTCAACTCTTAGCCAAAGGGGTTAGCACTCTTTGGCTGTTTGATGTTGATGCCTTTAGTTAACCATTCTGAGCTTCGATTGTTTTGTCTCTAAAATGGGAATGGTAACATCTACCTTGCAAGATTGTTCCTAGAGGTTTAAATAAATGCAATAAATGACATCTATTTTCAATTGTTAATTATTTCTAAAGAAGTAGAAAAAGTGCCAAAAAGTTCTGTATGAGTTCTGTGGAGAAGGATACGGGCAAGAGAAGCCAAGAGAGCGTTTCAGGAAAAGGTGGTTCTTAGCTGGGCTTTGAAAATCACCAGAGGAGCCCATGCAAATCAGTTTAGAAATTTCTTTGTGTGGGGGAAGATTTATTCCAGACATCATTTCATTTATTCCTTCCATAAATAAAAATCATCCCTTGTGATTACCTCTGCTGATCCCATTGCCTTAAGTATTGTCCCCCATCATACAAGGTTTTGTCCTCCATCTGACCCATCTTCTGGCATCAGACATACCTTTTCTGACCACCATGGTAGAATTATTTGCCCATCCATCCATTTATCTTTGTAGTGTGATCATGCCTCAGTGGTCATATACTTCATATTATACTGAGGTTATTTTTTCATATCTGACTCTCCTCCTAGAATACAATCTCTTTGACAGCAAGGGTCATGTCTCATTTTTGTATCTCCAGAATTATTATAAGACTAATAAGTGTTTGTTGAACCAAGTGTGTGTAGCACTTTGTAGTTTATAAGATGTTTCTGTGTTCCTCATCTCTGGAAATTTTAGATACTCCCCAAAACGACCCTTGGAATATACCAGAAATACCTATATTTTAACTCATCTTGGAAATGTGGAATCAAAATGAAACTCTGTGTGAACTTCAGTAGCTTCTTAAGAGCATGGATTCACTAGCTCTACACTGTGAGAAAGCCCTGGCCTTACACACTGGGAGACTTAAGGGAGATAAAACAAGGGAAAGTGGCATGCTTCATAAGAAAGATAAAACACAGCATTACAAAGCTTTTGGAGGGACTTAAGCAAGACCTCATGGAGGAGAAAGAGTAGGCTTTGGGGTCCAAAAAAATAAGATTCTAATTCTGCCTCTGCCAGTTTTTTAAACTGAGTAATGTTTCAAAAAGAGAGCAAGAGAGAGGAAAAGAAAATTGATCCTACACTTGGAACTTCTTTGATTATCCACAAAATAAGGACATAGGACTTCTGTGGATTATTTTTAAATTTTATTTAAGAAGATATATGAAACATACAAAATATTTTCAACAAATATTCAAATATTCAATAATTAGCTATATAAATAACATTTTTGTAAGCAAATACACATATATGCATATATATTTATGTATCATTTTGCAAATGTTTGTATGTATTGTGAGAATTTTGATTTTTACCCATAATAATAAAAAAAAAAAAAATTAGTAGCCACTCTTCTTATCCCTCCTTTGGAATTTAGGAAAGGGCACTGTATGGGAAGACAATCAGTGGGACTTCATGAAGTAGGTAAATATAAATTTAACTCCAATCCAGCAGAGATGGGGATAGGGGTTATTTCAGGAGGAAGGAATGAGCTGAGAAATGCTGGAAAGACAAACAAGTGTAAAGTGTGTGGTTCAAAGAACAATTAACCCTCCCTTTGACTACATTATGTGTGTGTTTATGTGGGAGTGAATTTATGTCTGTATGTTTGAGGGCATGTGTATATGTGTATGCACGAATGCATGTATGTATATGTTTGTGTGTATAAATGTGTGCCTGAACATACATGTGTATACACATGTGCATGTGAGTGTGCAAGTTGTGTGTAGGTATGTTTCTGAACATGCACGTATATATATATATGTGGGTATGCATGTATGTTTGTGCATGTGCAATATGTGTATGTACAATGTGTGTATTTGTAGGCATGCATACAGCAGAGAACTGGGAAATAAAGTTGGAAACAATGGACCAGACTTGGTAAGTCCCCACATGGCTGTGGCCCACTGAGCTAGGGTTTCAATTTATAGCCATTGGTGGGAGGGTAGTTGGGGCAAACTGATAGGTGTGCATGATGCAACCATGTCAGCATTGCCGAAGGGGCAGGCAGCATTAGCTTGCACAGCACACTGGAGGCAGGAGATATAAGATCCAGGGAAAAGAATGAGGAAGCAACCGTGTACTGAATGGAGGGGCACCATGAAGGTAGGAAGGAAAAGACAGTCACTGCAAGCATAAAAGTGAAAGCACTTTTCTCATGGCTGGTTAATGGGGACAGGAGGAGTTAATGCTTATTCAAGGTGTGAGGCAGAGCCACTAGTGGAACACGGTGCCACTCGGAAGGTTTGTAAATCAGAGGAATTTGGAAAGGGTCAGGTCCACGTCACCAACGGGCTTTTGGGTTTGTGTGTGTATTGGGAGAGTGGCTGGGGGGAGGGGGGAGGGAAATCTTTCCAAAGTTTATATTGGTGTTCAAACGGTCAGGTTAAAAAAATCCCATCCTGAGCATTCTATCTTTAGAACTTTATTTCTATCACTCTTTAAGACTCTTTAGTCTCCCAAGAGAACTTTTCTCTCCTCTCCGTTTGAAGGCAAATACTGGGGGAGAAGTAACAACCTCTCCTTGGTTAACCAAAAGCCGAGGGAGAAGGTAATGCTCATTAGACAATAGGTCAGAAAGCTCTCAGAGGAAGGCAAGCCCCGCCAAGGAGGGATTTGTGTGAGAGTCATAAGAAAGATGCAAGCAACATGTTACAGTGCTCTGGGGGAGGCAAAGAAACCATCATTTGCTACTGGGGCAATCAGAGACATTTGCCTGAGGCCCCCACATTTAATCTGGGGCAGAGGAGGGCTGAAAAGGGAGGCAAAAATGAGGTAAACTAGATGAATTTTGCCAAAGGCCAACCTGAGGGCATCAGAAAAAAGAAAAGAAAAGAAAAAACAAAGCCCTTAATCTTCAACACCTTTTGGAGATATAATATCAATATGTTTAAGTTGAGGCGGAGATGCATGACCTCACCCACCCAAAGTGAACTACGTTTGAAGCTGCTTCAGAGAGCCCTGCCTACTGGTAGTCCTAAGTCTTCTTCGGCTTGAGTTGCACCCTCATCTCAACGCACCACACACCAAAATGTGGTTGTAGCCACACTTTCCATAATGGATGAAATTAATGTCTTCCTGATTAGTTGCTGTCAGTCTACATAGGAAGGAAACTGACAGTCACAGGTCAGGTTCCAGGAGCTCAGCTTTGGAGAAAGTCTTCCTGCAGTCAGCACCCATGGATCCTGCACTGATGCTATCACCATCTTTCCACTCTGATTTCTCCCTATATGGTCATTTGTGTCCTTACCTTTAAGCAACGCACCATTATGGAACATTGGTGTTCAGTGCATCATCCCCAGCTGAAAAGTAAACCCTGCCATGCATGGCACAGAGCATCACATTCAAATAGTCAGCATCATTATTAGGGCTCAGTCATTTTATAAGGTTGTCACAAAGATCTACCCATATAACATCAAATAGTACTGCCTCACCAAAAAATCTTTCTTGATAAGCAGCACTGACAGGAGCAGTGCATTCTGTCTCTTCCAATAACAACAGATAACCCCAAGTCATTTTTACTGGGCTCTAGAATGAATTACATGACTTTATTAGAAGACGACTTATTCTGTAATTTTATGCCTTGTTTTTTACAGAGTAATATCTATTCATTCAACTGAAATTTTACTGAACACTATTTCAGTCAATAATAATAATAAATGAGCATATTATTATATTCTTATTTCCATATGGGGCAGAAATACAGAAGAAATAAAAGGCACATTAAGAATATCCACAAATGCAGTCTCAGGAGGCTTGAAAAGACTTAAAACTCTAAAATTCCAACCTCCCTTCTAAAACTCTAGTGCCTGTTCTGTGTCTCTTCTAAGTCATCATCAATCCTTAGCAATACATGACTGGGAACATGTTTCTTCACTAGCAGCCCAAGTCATTTTCATGGACAGTTAGGATCCATACCAGTTCTTCCATAAACCTCTTAGCACTTCCTTACTAGTGCTCTGGGTTTTGTCATCTGGAAGAGAAAAAAATAAAGCCCCCCCCCCTCGCAAAAAAAAAAGAAGACCCAGTTTCTCCTCTCTTCCACATGTTGATAGCTAATATTCACTACAGCTTTCTTGGTCAAATTAGACTTTCCTATTCCATGGTAAATAGCTCCTCATCTTTCAACTTTTTTGCATGTGAAAATCTTTTTAAAGGGCTGACACCAAGCCCAAATCTCAAGCTTGTACAAAGACTGGTAATAACAGTCCATGACTACTAATCACAATGAACAACCAGAGTCTGTTGCTAATAAGTGGTCCTAAATCAAAAAGGAAACGAAGAAGGCTTATGAGTCTACAAACCTTGTCTGACTCTTTGCCCAGTTGGCCATCATCTCCAGATTTCTAGGACTGTGCATAACTAGTCAAAATAGACTGAATATTTCAATTTTTTGAAACTATATATACTATCATACTCCTGCTATATAAGACAGGAACAATTAGGAAAATATACCAGGTTGGTGGAAAAATGTGTTTTTTGTTGGACTCATCCATCACTGTTCTATGGCATAAACACAACTTTATAATCAAATTTTGCCCACAATATCTTTCTTTCTTTGGCTGATTCCTCACCTCAATAGATGGCCCATTTTAATTATGCTTTAGTTATGTTCTGCTGGAGAGTTTTATGTCCATTGATTAGTAGCAATGACTTCACAATTATTAAGAAAGGGTATCAAGTTTTTGTTATAGAATCATATTTTGTATGGAACTTTGAAGAGCTTTCAGGGTGCTGGTACTTTGATTCTGGCAAGATGTTCATGACTAGGTTTATATTTTAAAATACTGAAAGATTAACTTAGATAAAATTCATATCCTGGAGACACTGGAATAGGAGAATGCTATAGAAAATAAGTAGCCCAAGAGTATTGATATACACATATTGAGTTAGGAGGAGTAGCCAGGAGAGCATGGGCAAGATATATCTGCCAGGAGTGGGAGCCTGAAGGCAGAGAGCTTGACTGGGAGCTTTTGCAATCATGTAGACATATCATAATGAGGGTCTGTCCAAGACTGACCCAGTGGAAATTGGAAGAAGAGAGACACTTGGGAGGGCTTAGAGATCAACTCAGTACAGAGGAAGAGAAGGGAGTAGTCAGCCATGACCCAGAGGTGCAGGCCTGGATGACTGGGAGCATGTTGAATTGATACAAATAGGTCCCCATTTGCTGAGATCACAAAGTGTATAGGTAGGGAAAGCATCCAGAGGCATTCTAGGAAACAGAGGCCGTAGGCCATGCATACTTGAATACTTCATTCATGTAAAAAAGATTCAGTTTCTACTCTTTCCACATATTATATTGATGCAAGAAGAAATCAAACAAAACAGAGTATAAACCATTATCCTGACAACATTGCAGGGGTGAGAGTGGGGTAGGATATTCACAGATATCTACAAAACAATGCAATAGAAAGTACATACTCCAACACAAAGTACCTGTGAAGCTACAGTGAAGCAAATGGCTGCTGCCTGAAGACCTACATGGGCCCCTTACCCACCTCCCCACCCAGCAATACCCAATCCAATTTTGGCATCTTATCACTGTCTTGCTGGAAACAAGTAGAAGGTCCTTGAGGAAAGAGTAGAAGCATGAAAGTTGGGTCTGCAAAGCAAGCAGGACAGAACTAATCTTCCTGGCTACATTCACCAATAAGAGAGGAAATATAAGCAGTCATCAGGGCCAGGCCTGCCAAGAAAACCCTAGCTCAGGTTGAAGAAGAGAGAAAGAGCTGCAAATGGATCTATGCCTTTTAACTCAGGGACCCTATCCACCAGAAAACACAAACCAATCAATTGTTCTGAATTCAATTAATGAGATTGGCTATTCCTTCTTCCTTGGTTTCTCTAATACTAAAATAAACACCACACACTGGGCTTGTTTAACAACAAGAATTTTTTAACTTATGGATTCAGATGCTAGAAGGCTTATTTCTCCCTTAGTTGATATCTTCTGGCTGACAAGAAATCTTTAGGGTTCCTTGGCTTATTCATCACATGGCAATGCATATGGCAGTGTCTTCCCCTTTCTCATCCAAGTTCCATTGATTTACAGCTTCTGGCTGCTTCCCATGACTTCTCTTTCCATGTTCAATTTCCTTTGCATATCAGGACTTCAGCCATGTTGGATTCAACCTGCACTCATTCAGTTTGGGCACACCTTTACCTAATGACATCTTCAAAGGCCCTATTTACAAATGGGTTCACACCCAGAGAGCCAAGGTTGGGACCTGAACATGCCTTTTGTGGGAGACATGATTCAATCCCCAACAATGGGGTAGGAGGAGAGTTAAGAAGGGACTGGGCAGAAGCAGGCAGACATGGTATGGGAAGAGGATAGAAGCATAAAAGGGTGGAGGTACTCTCCCTTCTATGCCTTTGATATCTGAACAAATCCTACCTCTTTAACATCTGGAAAGCCTCATAGCTTATTCTGCACTGGCAAAATATTTCCACTATATTCCTCAAGTTACTAGATTGTTTTTTAGTTTTAAAATTATGCTTGGTGTATGTGTTACTTCCCCCACCTAAACTGTAAGCTTCTTGGAGGCAGAATCTGGGTCCTCTTCCCCCTATGGTACCTGGAATAAGACACACTCAGTAAAGAGTAAATGAAAGCCCAGAGCCTCACTTCCTCACTGGACTTCTACATTGCGCAGTCTGGAAAGAATCAAGTGCACCCAAGGAGGAACCAAAGTGGAAATGGGAAAGATGCTTTATCTGTCTGTCAATCAGCTAAAAGTTAAAGATGGGAAATCCTGTACCCTCAATTAGAGGGAGAGAGAGCTTTCACCTGCCCCTCCACATAGGGGCAAATACCATACCTTAAACATGGTTTACAACTTTAAGTAATAAAAAGGGACTTAAAAAAAAAAAAAAAGGCAAGCTCCATTTACAATAGCAACTAAAAGAATCAAATATCTGGCAACAAATTTAACCAAGGATTTAAAAGATTTGTACATGGAAAACTACAAAACATTGCTGAAATAAATTAAAGACCTAAATAAATGGATGGACATATTGCATTCATGAATTAAAAGCCTAAATATTGTTAAGATGTGAATTCTACCCAATACAATACAGATTCAATACATTTTTTTTAATTCCAAAAGATTTATTGGCAGAAATGGAAAGACCAATATCTAATTAATATGGAAGAGCAAATTTCCCCGAATAGCCAAAAACATCTTGAAAAATAAGAACAGAGCTGGAGGACTCACACTTCCTGATTTTAAAATTTATTGCAAAGCTACCTAAATAGAAGAACTAAAACTATAAAACTCCTAGAAGAAAACATAGGGAAACATCTTCAGAACCTTATGTTAGGTGAAGGTTTCTTAGATTTTATACCAAAAGGATGAGAAACAAAAGAAAAAATAGAGAAATGAGACTTCATTAAAATTAAAAACTTTTGTTCATCAAAAGATTTTTCAAGAAAGTAAAAAGACAACCTAAAGAAAGGGAAAATTTTTTGGAAACCAGATGTCTGATAAGGGTTTAATATTGAATATATATAAAGAATTTCTAGAACACAATAACAAAAAGACAACCCAATTAAAAATGAGAAAAAGACCTGAATATACATCTCTCCAAAGAAGACATACAAATGACCGGTAAATCCTTGAAAAAAAGTTCAATGCCATTAGCCATCAGGGAAATGCAAATGAGAACTATAACGAAATGCCATCTCACACCCACTAAAATGGCTGCTATTTAAAAAATAAGAAGAAGAAAATAACAAGTGGTGGAGAGGATGTGGAGAAATAGAAACACTCATACATTGTTGGTGGGAATTTAAAATGGTGCAGCCAATGTGGAAAAGTTTGACGATTCCTCAGAAAGTTAGGTATAGAATTACCATATGACATGGCAATCCACTCCTAGATACATACCCAAAAGAACTGAAAGCAGGGACTCCAACAGATATTTGCACAATGATGTTCATAGCAGCATGTTCACAATTGCCAAAAGATAGAAGCAACCCAAATGTCAACAAATGGAATATTATTCATACATACAATTGAATTCAGGTGTAAAAAGTAATGAAATTCTGATGCATGCTACAAAATGGATGAACCTTGAAGATATCAAGTTGAGTGAAGTGAACCAGACACCAAAGGGCAAATACTGTATGATCTCACTTATATGAAATAAGTAGAATATGCATATTCATAAAGCCAGAAACTAGAATACAGACTACCAGTGACCAAGTGGAAAGGGAAATGGTGAGTCAATGTTTAATTGGTATGGAGTTTCTGTTTAGGGTACAGAAGAGTTTTGACAATGGATTATGGTGATGGAAGCACAACTGTATATTTGAAAAGGGATAAAAAGGAAAATTTTAGATTGTATGTAAGTCACCATACACACAGACACACATACATACACAAACCATAGAACTATACAACACAAAGAGTGAAGCCTAATGTAAACAGTGGGCTAAAATTAAGAGAATAATTATGATAGAATTGTTATCAACTGTAACAAAGTTACCACACTAATGCAAAATATTAATAATAGAAAAACTGTGTGTGTGAGAGGGGAGAGGGGGTTATAGGGGGGAAAATTGGGAAACGAAAACCAGGCAAGCTGGAGGAGCTGAAGGGCTTAAGAAGTGGAGGCTGATTGGCAAGGTCCTTTGGGACGTGGATGAGGACAGTTGATTGAAAGAAGAGAAATCCAAGGTTTTGTCCTAATTCCATGAGGAAGCAACCTTTTCACATTCATTGTTATAAACCCCTAGCAGTAAGTATAATGATTGCCATTAATAAAAGTGAGCTGATTGGATCCATGAAGCACTGAATAATTAAATAATGATACCCCAAATGGCTGAGTGAATTTGAGCAGGTACAGACTTAAAAGAGAAAGGTAAGGGGAAGGAATCCTCATCCCTTGTGTTTGCTCAGCCACTTCTCTGCAGTAGGAAAGGCAGGACTCAGTACTCAAGCTCAGTCCAGAGTAAAAATAAAGGAAAGAACCAGCTTGTGCCGTGAGAAGTTTCCTTTCTTCCTTATTTCTTGGGACACTGAACCTGTTTGAGTGAAGCAGGGTAAGAAATCCTTAATACACAACTTGCGTTGAATAGTATTGAATAGAAAGAAAGGAAAGGAATTGCACACTGGCGAAGTGATGACACTGGTCCAAATCCAACTCAGTGATGTTGACTTCTGCCCAGACTATTCAATCAGCTTGGGCCCCAGTGGAGCTACAGATTCATATAGACACATCTGAGTTAATCAACAATTTCTGTAATCATGGAAAGGTGTGTGAAGGTGTGCAACCGCCAGAAAAACCATAAGGGGTCGCGGGATCAGCCCCTCCCTGTGCTTGCCTGCAGCCCCTCTAGGCATGTATTATCTGCCTATACCATCTGAGTTTTATGTATGAGAAAGGCATCCAACTGTGTGGAAGAAGTGAAGAAATGAAAGATAGCCTTCTCCCCCCTCCTTCCCTTCTGGGCTCCTTGAAGGGCATAATACATTAGGGAGCGATCTAGAATTCAGAAGTGAAGAGAGCATGATAACACTGAGGCAACCTCTGGAGCAGCCCTAAGGCTCCCATCATGGCCACTCAGAGGGGCTGGGGGCCTCAGGCCCTATAGTATAGGAGAAGGGCAGGAGGTGGGGGGCAAGAGCGCAGGTAATTAAGGATGAATGCTGAAGGACTGCGCTCCAGGAGCACATCTGCCTTCCAACCCAATGGGGTTGCAATTGCAGGGGAGATTGAGCTGATGAGACACAGAGCACCTTCTCCACTTAGGTTCGCATCTTCCCTCCATAATCATCTTTGAGAAAAATGTTAGCTTAGAGGTGGGTAAGTGGCTCAGAAACACACATCAGCCACGTAGTGGATGTGGAACATGAAACTGAGCCTGAGTCGTTCCAGCACCACCCGTTCACCCATGGAAGATCCGACTGCCCTGTGTGTGTGCTTCACCGGGGCTCCTGCAGATATCTGAGAAAAAAAGACCAGTCTGAAATACCTGCCCCAAAAGCACTTGGAAAGTGCTCTCTTCTACAACACAGGTGGGCAATATGGGGCTACCTGTGAAAACGGGGTGGTGTCTGCTCTACTGTGTTTGGGAGAAGAAAGTCAGACCCCATGAAGAGTTCCTGACAGGAAAGAGTGAGGCTCAGCCTCTTGGAGGCACAAAACCTGGAGAGGCCAATGAGGCGTGGAGAGGTAGGGAAAAGCTCCCTGGAACAGAGAGCTCTTCATCTAGACCTGGAAGGCTATAAAGGAAGACATGGAGATGGGCCTTCCAGGCAGGATGAATAAAATAAGCAAAGGCAAAAAAGTTGAAATGCACATTGGTAAGGGGAGTGGGGCACTGAGAAGAGCAAATTCCTATAGCAACCCCCATCCACTGAGATCCCCTCAAATACCCCTTTATTCATGAAATTTTCCTTCATTATCCCACTTAGTAGTGTTTTCTATCTCCTCTGAATTCAGATAGCACACGATTTTCACACATTTCCAGGTGTGTATCATATATTGCCTTATGCAGAGGTTATTTACTTACCCAATCTAATGTCCTTGTTAGACTCTAAACTGTATAATGTCCCTAACAGGTGCCTCACCCATATTAGAAGTTTAGTGTAGGTTAGTTAGAATAGTTTAAACTTATTAATGAAAGATGGGGGAAATGGGGGGCTAGAGTATGTTTGAACTCCCGGGCAGATGGGGGTCTGACTGCCCTTTGCAGATCTGATCTAGGTCAAGGAACTTGGAAATATGATGGTTTAAAGACTGCTAACAACACGGTGCACTGCTGTTCAGCACACTTTCCAGGTTGGCGAATTTCTTCCTTTTTTCTGTGTCTTTTGTAGGCTCAGCCTAGGCCCCGTTCCAACCATCTTACCTGGGCCCACTGAAAATCTCCAACTGCAAGTTCCTCCCCAATGCACACCCACAAGCACATAGAGAATTCTCTGGAAGGAAGCTGTAAAAACTGAGGTCATGGCCTAGTGGTAGCTTAAACATGAATATCTTTCAATATATGGAAAGTTTAAATCTCAGGAAAGGGAAGCTGTATGATCCCAGTATAAAAGGAAGCATCTGGATAAAATTCATGATTCACTTTTGATTCACTTCCCTTTTATAGAATAGTTTTCTTTCCCTAATATTGTTGATCAGAGCTGGACATTGTCCATTTGCCCCACCCAAATCCAGTGTCTGCCCTTCTTCATGCTGCTCTGGCTCCAGGCTGACCACCAAGGACTGAATCGGCCCGGTTCTCTCACCTTCTCACCAGAGGTGCTGACAGATCAGGAGGTGCCGACGAAGCATCACTCTCCCAGATCCCGGGATGTGGCTGGTTTCTCCACCACAAGCTTCTTTTAGGCAGTCCTCTTCTGTGGCTATGGCTTAGCCACACCTGCAGGTCTCTCTGGATCAGGTAAATAGCTTTGCTTCTTCAGGTGGCAGGCTGGGAATGGCCCCTGTCTCTCCAGCCCAAGGGGACTTGAACTCCTTTGGTTGGTTCTCCTCCATGCTGCCAAAGCCCTGCCCTGCTCAGTGCTCCTGTCCTTGTTTCCTGCAGGGACACTGAATGACACAAGGTCCCACTTTCCAAAGAAACGTTCAAGGAGAAGGATTATAATTTTTCTATTTATATTCCTAGAACCAGGGTCAGCCTGCTTTTTGAGATGGCTTCAAGCAATACTGAGATATTTGGGTATTTGGGCTAGCCGGAGACTTGCTCCTATAGCAGAATCCCAAGCCTCCCTCCTGACTAATCAAATCCACTCATAAAAAGACATATCAATAAGTTTACGATGAGCACAGTGGAAAAATCTCAGAGGAAGCAAACTCATAAACCCTGCCCTTTGATGCCCCATAGGAAGAAGCTCTCCTGTGCTCTCTTTCCCCTGCTCCATGTTCTAATCTTGGAACTAAGAGGCATTAAGAAATGAAGGTTATGCTTAAAACCATAACAGCTTTTTTACTTATTTCTGTTCTAATTTTTGAAATAGAGAAAAGATATGCATAAAAGAGAATTTCAGGCCATATATTATCAAGTTACTTATTTTCATAGAAGACTACAAAAGCAGTCATTGCCCATCAGAGAGGCAGTTTTGCTCTAGAGTACCCGTCATCCTTCTGTGGGAGTGTCAAGGTCAGGGAAGCCAATGGCCCTTGAGGGAAGAGCTGACTGTGGGGTATGCAACTCACCGGATATTGGGGCTTCCTGTGCCTGGATTTGGG
The DNA here is from genome assembly GCA_026826555.1 of Tolypeutes matacus. NCBI lineage: Eukaryota > Metazoa > Chordata > Mammalia > Cingulata > Chlamyphoridae > Tolypeutes > Tolypeutes matacus. Next base: position 41,402,452 of record JAKSZT010054215.1, read on the forward strand.
GTACAATCTCTAGGAGTCCCATTTCCCTCGTCACTCTGAGTACTCCTTTCCCCAATGGCCCTCAGCTTCCCTGCGGTACAGATTCACTCCTTATTGATTGATTTTAAACACACACACTATTCAGTGTTTGTTCAGTTGTCAGAATGGCTTTTAAGTTTGTTCTTGTCAGAGCTGAATGCCACAGCCTAGAGGCTCCCCAGGGGCAGGCATCTTGGCTTTTCTGTCACCATATACAAAGCCCAAGTAGAGAGGGAGGTGGGGTGAAGAAAAGTGTTTTTTTTAAGCACTATGCAAATTCAGATTATTAACCCCATCATTATTAACAGGTAATGATGACAGCAATGACAGTGATGGTGATTATAATAATCCCTCAGAAAACATTCTTCCCTCTAACCCTTCAGAATGCATAAACTGGTCCCCTCAGTGGTTGACTCGGAAACGTCCACTTGAGGAGTCCTGGGTTAGAGCTCACCTGATTACCCTGAGCTTCTGGTGCAAGCGCTCAAAAGGGGCATGTGTGAGTGCATGCAGGCAGGCACGCTGGCTGATCCCCGTATGTCTCCAACAGGAAATGACTCGAAGGTAAGGCTCAGGGGGAGGCTTTGCCCGCTGCAAGCTCCTGGGGTGTAGCCATAACCATAAGGGCTGAGGGTTTGGGGAGAAATCGTTTGCGGTGTGGGAGATGTTCCTGCATTTGAAGGGGAGCATTTCTTCAGGCCATTGTGGACCAATAAACAGTTCAATTTTTTCATTGTTCTAATTAATTTAATTAAGTTAACTTCCAAGGTGTGTTAAGAAGCAATGCCTTGGGTGATTAACTGTTCCCATATCAAGGTGTTTTCACAAACACATTTACCCTGATTAGTGTACACATTATTATGTAATTAAATACCTCACACAGAGGAATTTATTAGTGCCTCCTTGTCTCCTAACAAATAAAGCAGCCCTCAAAATCTCTTGGAAAAGATGATTCCAGTTGCTAGGAGAGAAGGACAGGCAGACGTGGAGAAGCAAGGAGGTCTAGACAGAGAGGGAAGTTCTCCTGAATTCCCGCGGCTGCATCCTAGCAGGACCTCACTGCCCCTCCCAAGGTGGTGCCGCCTCCCAGCGGCTGGCAGCAGGGCAGCTCCTCCTCTCCTTCCTCTCATCTCCTCCCTACTCTGTCCCAGAAAGTCCGCATCACCTCCCAGCAAAGCCCTTTCCTCCCCTCTGCTTTTATAAAGCAGGCACAAAGAGAAGGGCTCTGCATAGAATGTCAGCTGCGCACATCCCTCTGAGCTGGCCTTCAGAAAACCTGTGGAGTTCACCGCGCTTCATTTAGCCTCCTCCTCCCGCAGCGTCTATGGGTGGGGCCCACTCCCGGTTGCATGGAGGGGAAAGGATTCACGTTTTAAGATATTGAAGCAAATGAGTGCTGGTCAGATATCAGGTTCTGAGATACGGAAGTAGAGTAGTTCTTTCTGAACAGGCTACCTCCTTAAGGTCTTTTGCCTCGTGGCTACCAACTTTATCATATGTACAGTCAACCCCACTGAGCCTAATTTGTGCTAATAATAGTAATATTAATAACGTATACATACTGAGCATGCGCTAAGCACTTAGATCCCTGATTGAATTTAATCAAACAACTCCATAAGTGTGATGGTTAATTTATGCGTCAGCTTCACTGAGTTATAGGGTCCAGTTGTTTGGTCACACACTGACCTACTTGTTGCTGTGGAGGTATTTCATAGGTGGTATTAGCATCTGTAATCAGTTGACTTTTTAGTATAGGAGATTACCCTCGATAATGTGGGTAGATTGCATCTAATCAGCTGGAGGTTTTAAGCTGGATAACTGAGAGTCCCATGGATCAGAAGGAATTCTGCTTCAGGACCACATCCTCCTCTCCTCCCTGAGTTTCCCACCTGCTGGCCTCCCCTACAGATCAGATTCAAGACTGCACCATCACTCTTACTGGGATTTCGTACCTCTGATCTGCCCTCCTATGGAATTTGGACTTGCCAGCCTCCAGAATCTTTATATAATAGATATATTTATATCACACACGCACATGTGAACATACATATATCCTGTTGGTTCTGTTTCTCTGGGGAGTCCCGACTAATACAATGAGGTAGGTGTTATTATCGCTATTTAACAGAAAAGGAAACTGAGACACAAAGGGATTAAGTAGCATGTTCAAGATCACCCAGCTGGGAAGTGGCAGCCCGGGCCCTATCCCCGTCCCCACATAGTGCAGGAACCTGAGAACAGAATCCTGATTTTCAGGTCTTGGACCCTCAAGTCTGTGCCTTCGGTGTGAGAAGCCAGATATGTTTCTCCACTTGCCTGTCCCCATTTGATGCAGTGAGGCCCAAGCAACTTAGCCACCTCAGAGAGGATAAATTAAGTGACATTTCTGGGGAATGTAGAAAATACTACTGAAGGCCAAGTGAATCAATGCTGAACGCAGAACAAAACAGTTCCCACCACTGGGATCAGACTGTTCAGGCTGGTGGCAGGGAGAGAGAATTATGTGAGCCAGGGGCCAGCTCCTGAGGGAGCTGAGATTGATTCTGTATGATTGATGACTTGGGGACAGAATGCCAAGTCATCAATTGCCTCGGCTCATGCCACGGACGGCATCAAGATCACTTTTCCCTGGTGCCCGGCCTGAAAGATTTCTCTTCTGTTTGTTTGTTTGGCCTGGGGCAGGCGCCTGCCAGTCTCAGCTGTGTGACTTTACCAAGCCTTCTGAGGAGAGACAAGTGACAATATCTGGCAGGAGGGCACCAGACTTGAAGGAGAAGTGGTTAAATCGAGAATGGGGGTGGAAGCTGCACATGTGTGTGGGTGCGTGTGTGTGAGAGAGACAAAAGAAGAGAGAAAGAACAAGAGAGAGAGGTGGCAATAGTCCTTAAGCGAAGAATCCTAAATTCTAGTTCCACATGTGCCAGTTTGTAATACTTGAACAGGAGATTTTCTCCATGGCTCAGTTTCTTCATATAATGAATGAGAAGAATCAAAGCAATATCTTCTGTCTCATCAGAAAAAGACCCTCAACCCTCTCTAGAATGTATTCATGTCGACCCTGAAGTTTAATATTTCCTCCTCCTTGACCCTTGTTGTGATTTCTTGGAAAAAATTAGTTTGCTTTACACAATCTCACACTTATTGCATGCTGTCAGATGGCTCACTCTGGCTCCCTATATAAAAGTCCTACTATTCAATTAAACTAGATGCTCCCTGAGGTTATACACCATGACTTTTCCTCTTTTAGGTGTTTTATAACATGTAGCTTAGTAGACTGCATGCTCCGTAACTATTTCCCATGACCAATTTCATACACATATATGTATATTATATATATGTGCATATATATGTAATGTGTGTGCATGTGTTTGTGTGTGCATATATGTATATATATATGGTGTGTGTGTATATATATCAGGAGAATTCCATGAACCTATATAAATATTATTAGGAATGCTACATCATCTTGGAATATACTGAAGATATCAAAAATTTCCACAAAAACAGAAAATAAGATTTTTAAAGACAACAGGGGACGGCTAAGCCTATTGCTTTGGGAAGAAGATATCAGGTTAAGAGATAATAGTGAGAAACTTCAGTCCCTCATTTTGTTGTGTTTATTCCACAATGTTGATGAACTTCAACCTGAAAGGCAAAATAACTTGACTAAGAGGAACTTGAAGCCCAATATAAGTGAAAGGGTGGTAGTAAAGCACATACCCACTTAAAAAAAAAATCTCTGCCTTTTTATAAAATAGATCATTCGTATACATGATAAAAACAATTGGATAAAAGAGAAAGGCAGAAACAAGAAAATAATAAACATCCACACATCACCATTCAGTAATGAACAGTATTATATACCAGTCTTATTATATACCACACTTTCTGTATCAGTCCATCATTTTGTGTATGCATGTGTGTGAATTAAATTAGAATTTTAATATATAACCCCTTTAAATTAGCTCAAGTCTTTAAGCTAAGACTGAAACTCTACTCCAGGGTGGAGAAAGTGATTAGAATCTCTTATATAAGGAAATCATTACAGAGATCCAGCATGAGTTAACTAAGAAGAATGAAAAATTGTCTCATTTTCTTATCAGATAAAGCATATCTTAATTTTGTAAGCAAATTAATGAAGTGTCTCATGATATGCTTGAAGATAAGATAGAAAAATATGGGGTGGCATGTTGTCCAAGGGGTGGGGTGTGGATTTGAGACTAAATGTGTTGACCACACTCAGAGTGTTGGAGGGGGCTTGACCTAATTATTCATGGACTCATCTGCTCATTTGCTCAACAATTACTGAGTGAGGGTAGGCTCTGAGCAGAACCTAGGGGCCCAGGAGACAGCAAGCTGAGTGAATTCACAGAGAGGGCTTCTGCCTAAAATGAATCCAGAAATCTAGTAGGCAGGTTGAATGACAAGACCTTAAACTGAAGATACTGACTGATAATTAACAATGCTAATGTCAGCAGGGGAAAATGCAGAGGATTCCATCTAAATTTTAAAAATAAATTCCTTGGGAATAGGTTTGGGAACACGGATTCAAGAGCTGTTGATATAAAGAAAATCTGAGAATTTTTTCCTAAGTATGAGTCTCTAACCACTGTTGGGTGCAGATACTAAAAAGTTAATGGAGTCCTAGGTTAGCAAAGTATAACTATTATGTCTATACCACAGAGGAATAGCCCAGTGGTGCCCATACTGAATCAACCTTTTCCAGAGTTTATACTCAATGCTGGGCCTGGCACTTAAGAAGGGACTCTGACAAACCAGGATGAGTATACAGAGGAGTGAGGCCAGGAATGTGAGAGAAGAAAATAGAAGACTATGAAGGGTAGAAATTACTGAGCTGCTGAAAGCTATAAGTCAATTAAGGAGGAACTTCCTGTTGTCTTGGAGTACTCTATAAAGGACTAGTCTTGGTAATGAGACAATGAGTTCTCCTCCACCCAGAGTGCATGCAATGTTAGGGTCACTATGTGTCAGGATAGAGTAGAAAAATGTATGAGTTGGTCAGAGGATGGAGTAGATGCTTCAAAGGGCCTATCTGTTGGACATTCCATGATTCTCTGATAGGTGCAATTTGGATAGATAGTAGAGTCCAGTAAACTGGACAAATGTCCTTCTTGGCCTTTTTCGGTTCTCTCCCAACCACCATGATATCCTCCTGGATCAGGTACCTCTGAAAAACCCTGCTTCCAATTATACAATAGCTAGAAAAGCATAACACAAGGAGCCTCCTCACTCCCTAGGAATCCACCACCCACAGGGGCCATTAACACCTTCACTAGGGTTAAAATCTAAACCCATAAGCCTTGCTTCCACTAGGAGAACAGCATCATCAGAGGTAGGTGGGCAGGACGATTCATTTTCTGGACCAGTATGGACTTCTAAAATCCCTCAAAACATGCCAGCAGGCTGGCTGTGGCCTGGCCATGGCAGGGATATAACTTGTATTACCAAATGACTTCCTATAGTCATGCCTTTCCAGAACTGCTCAGAACCCTCATGCCCACCTCCCTTTTCTGGAGCCCACGACAATAGCCCCCCACATAGCCTTATGTGATAGATTCAGTTGAGGAAAGAGAAACTTCTGTTCTGGAGGTTTGGCAGATCTAAATTATTAGAGAAACTCAGTTGGAAGAGCTAAAGCCATGGGGTGTTAGCATGGAAGGACACAGTGGCAAAACACTTTCTTCAAATGAAATCTTACCAGAAAGCATAAATTAATAAAACACATAAAAGCACATCTTCACTATCTGAAGCAGTAATTAGAAGTGAAGGAGGTTGGAGCCCAATCAGCTTAATCCCCTATATCCTGCCCTTGCCCCTCAGGGGTGCCCTGAGAAAACTCTGCAGAATGTACTCTGAAAGCCACTAAGAGTCACTTGCATATGACAGAGCTGAGGCAAGGGTTCCAGAAAAGAGAAGTGACTCACCCAAATTGACATCTAACAAGCGGTGGTGGGTTGTCTGACTTAAAAGCTTCTAACTTCTCTTCACTATTGTTTCCTTATAAAATGATTACTTCTTAGCTCACCACATCTTTCTCCAAATTGTGGTATATTTCAGAGAATAATTTCATTTGTATTCTCACCATCCAGGTCTAATAGATATTAATATTTTGACATTTACCTCAGTTCTTTCTCTTTCTGAGATATAGACAACTGCAGATACAATTTTCTTCATTTCCATTCACCTGAGTGTAGCCCCACACAACCACCTCACACTTGCCCTGTGATTTTACACTTACCAGATGAACAAAGCCATGAAAACATACTCATCATTCGCCAACTTGGCATCCGCACTCTTTAGACAGTATTAAGGCTTTTCAGTTAGTCCCTATTTAGGCTTGCCACTAGTCCATTCGTTATAATGGCTGTGCAAGTGCGTTAGGTGAACAGAGAATTAATAATAAACTATCCCCTCTCATACTGTTAGTTGTTTCCACTTTTTCCTACTACAAACCATGCCTGAAAAGTCACCCTTTTGAAACATTGGAGAAACAATTGAGTTTGTTTGTAGAATTAAGTAAGATAAATGGGCCTGGATGGGATTCTTTTAAAGTAATGTTTCCATAATTTGTTAAAAGCCACCTTTTGTCAGTTATTTTATTTTTTGAAGTTGAAATAAAGTTAAAAAAAAAAAAAAAAAAAAAAGACACTCTTGTGCACCTCTACTTCTGCACCTGGGTATGAGTTTATCTAGGGAGAGGGGTTAACCTTTTTTTGTTCCAAGGACCCTTTTGCCAGTTAAGTGAAAACCATGGACCCCTTCTCAGAATGTAGTGGCAGAGAGTATTATGACCCTCAATGTCAGAGGTCAGAGAAAATAAAGATAATAAGTTGATTTTTTTCAATTCAAGCTCACAGACCCCCTAAAATCAGTGGACTCTGGTTAAAAACCCCTGTTCTATGGTATACACTAAATAGTAGAATTGTGAGGTCATAAATTAATAGCATCCTTCAATTTTAATGCATATTACTAAATTGTGTCCCAAAACCTTTGTTACCCATTTATTCCCCTATCAACAGTGTATAAAAATCCCTGTTTCTACAAATCTTCACCAAGATTTGGAAATATTAAACTTATTAACTTTTAAAAATCGGCATGTGTGGAAAGGAATTTCGTTTTAGAATGCTTTTTATTAATTACTGATGCATTTGAACCCCAGTTCATGCATGTACTGACAATCTAAGGTTCCTTTTCTGTAATTTGTGAGAATGAACTGTTAGCTCATTTTCCTTAGCTCATTTCCTTAGCTCATTTCCTGTTAAATTGTTTAGCTCTTCTTACTGGTTTGTATGATGTCTTTATACATTCTGGTTGCCATTCCTTAGTTGCTTAAAGCTATTGCAAATATCTTCTCTGAGTATGTGGCTAATCTTTGAACTTTGTATATAATGTTAATATACATATAGTCACAGAGGATTTTAGATTCAATATAAAATTTTGTGATGATTTTTCTTTATGATTTCTACTTTATGTTTAAGGAATCTTTCCCTACCCCTATATCAAAAAGGTATACTTCTATATGCATTATTCCTTTAAGTCACATGATTTTTAAAAATTTATTTTTACTATGAGAATGGAATCCAATTTATTTCCACATGGAAAACTAAGTGTGGCAGCACCATTTATTGAATACTCTACCCTTTCCTTTTTTGTAATCTAAGTGTCGATATACACTTGGATCAGTTTTGAGCTGTCATTTTTATTTGGTCTATATTTTATCCCTGTGCCAATACCACCATATTTTAACTTTATACTAATTCCTAATATCTAGAGGACAGAACTCACATTTATTCTTTTTAAAATAGTCTTTATTTTTCCATATGAATTTTAAAAATATCTTGTGAAGTTCCTTGACAACAACTGTTGCAACTGTAATTAAAATTGATTGAATTTATGGATTATTGCAAATATTGCCACCTTTATGATACAGAATATTGAATAACTGAATTTATTTGGGTTTTTATTTAATTCAGATGAAATTTCAGAACTACCTCCTATAAAGTCCCCTATAGTCTGTAGACTATAAAGGTCTAAAATTAGTATTTGCTCAGAATGTCCTTTTACATTGTTTCACTTAGAAATACATTTTTTTATTTGGATTTAGGATTTTTACTTAGAAGAAAGTACTTCTGGAATTTTCTTTCCTATAAATCTGATTTTTATGCTTTAATGATTAACAGCTAATCAAATGTAAAGCTTATTTTTCCCTTTCCCTTCAGCACTTTTTTTCTGAATTTGTCAAACATGCAAAAAATTTGAAAGAATTTTACAGTAAATTCCCTTATAGTCACCATCTAGACTATATATTTAACATTTTTATATACTTGCTATATTATTTTCTATCTATCTATCCATTCCTCTATGCAACTATTGATCCATCTTATTATTTGTTGCATTTCAAAATAAATCATAGGCATCATTATAGTTCCCCTTTCTCTCTATCTTATAATTGGTGATCTTAAGTCATTTATATATAATATAATCATTAATAATTTTGATATTATTTCTATCATTCCTATGTCTGTCTTTCTTATTTGACAGTCTTTTTTGGTTTTTCACTTTGTTTTTGGGTTTTTGTGTGTGTGTGTGTGTGTGTTTTTGGTGCTGTCTCCTTTTTACTTTATTTTGCTATCTTCTGTTACTAAACTCTGCTGAGAATTTTTACTATAATGGGTATTAAATTCTGTCATATGATTTCTCTCCATTCAACTGTGAATAATTATATTTGTCAATTTTTTAAAATGTTAAACCAACCTTTCATTCCTGGGATAAACCAAACTTGGTAATTAAGGATTAGCCTTTATATATTTTGCTACATTTTATTTTCTAATATTTTGTCAACTATGTTGTGTCTATATTCATGGGAAATCTTTGTAATTTTTATTTTCCCTAATGGCCCTGACTTGTTTTGTTCACAGAATCATACTGGCTTCCTTAAATGGGTTAGGAAGTATTCCCTCCTCTTCTATTTTCTAAAATAGTTTGCAAAATATCTTTGAAGTATGATAAACCTCACTTGTGAAGCCATCTAAGCCTGGAAGTTTATTTGTGAAAAGATTTTTAATTATAAATGAAAGGTCCCTAATGAAAATAGGACTATTCAAATTATCAGTATTTTGATGTGTTAGAATTTATGTTGTGTTTTTAAATGAATTTGCTTAAGTTGTCAAATGTTTGTGCATAATATAGTTTAAAATATGCCTTTACTGTTATTTTAATATCTGTGAGATCAGTACTGATGCCTCCTTTTTCATTTCTAATACTGGAAATTTGTATCTTCTATTTTTCCTTGGACAGTTTTACTAGAGTATCATAAATAATAAAATGCTTTTAAAGAACCAGCTTTTGAAATTGTTGATTTTCTCTTTTGTTTGTTATTTCTACTTTGTTGATATTTGCTTTTATCCTTATTTCCTTTCTTCTACTGACTTTGGTTTTAATTGGTGATTGTTTTCCTAGTTTCTTAATATAGAAATATAAATCACGGCTTTTTATAAGTTTTACACCTTCCTTGTCTTAATATAGGCATTTAAAGCTATAAATTTCCTTATTACTATTTTAGCTGTATCTTATAAATTTTGACATGGTGGATTTCCATTATCATTAAGTTCAAAATATTTTTTAAGTTTTCCTTAAGATTTATTCTTTGACCCATGTATTATTTAGAAGTATGCTGTCTGGTCTCCAAATATTTGCATATCTTAACATCTTTGATTTATTGATTTCTAATTTAACAGCATGTGGTATCACCTTCAGAGAGCATGCCTGCATCATTTTGATTATTCAAAATTTCTTGAGATTTTTCTTTTGAACTAGCATATGTTCTTTCTTGGTGCATGTTCCATGTGTGCTTAAGAAGAATGTAGAATCTATTGTTGCTGGGTTTAAGGTTCTATAAATGTAAATTAACCCAAGTTGTTTGGCAATGTTACTCAAATTATATCTTTAATAAATTCTGTTTTATCTTTTTTTTTTCCTCCATTTAGGAATCTCAATTTTTGCTTCATGTGTTGCTGGCTTTGATATTTGAAATGATTATATCTCTCTAATGAACTGACTCTTTTATCATCATGAAATGCCCTTCTTTATTTCTAATAGTCTTCATTTGGAAGTCTATTTGTGGATAAAACTTTGATTAGAGTATGTCCCCCCTTTTTTCTGAAAGTAAATATGGCTACAGCACCTTTCTTTTGCTTAATATTTTCATGGTATATCTTTCTTATATCCTTTTATTTTCAATCTATCTGTGATTTTATGTTTAAAGTGTGCTTCTTTTAAACAGCTTATAGGTAGGTAATTTTTAGCTATCCAGACTGACAATCTCTGCCTTACTTTAATTAATGATTAGTCCATTTACATTTAGTGTATTTATTGTACCTGGGTTTGAGTCCACCTGATTAATGATTGTTTTCTATTTGTGCCATCTGACATTTGCTCATCAGTTTCTCCTTTACTGTTTTCTTTTGGTTGAATGAATACATTTTAGATTTCCATTTCAACTCCTGTACTGATGACTGATATTTTTGTTATGCCTCTTTGTGCGTGTGTGTGTTTTAGTGATTGTTCTAAAGATTAAATATTCATCTTTTACATATCACAGTCTACTTTCATAAAATATTCTATTGCTTCATAAAAAATATAAGAACTTTACAAAATTATACTTCCAATTACAATCTTCTGGCCTTTGTGCACTTGTGCACAAAATATTTCTTTTATTTCTATATATTCTTGTTCACTGGGCCCATCTCTTTCCCCTACTCCATAATATTACTTTAGCAATTCTCCCTTCTCCCTATTGCATAATTAATTTTTAAAAATAATCTCTTTGGATCATTCTCATAAGGTACAAACATGCTATTAATTCTCCAATCTTAAAAATTGCTCTTGACCCCACATCCCCTTTTACTACTGCTCCATTTCTCTGCTCTCCTTTATATCAACACCTCTTGAAAATGTTCTGCCTTTAATTCCTCTCTTCCAATTGTAACACAATCCAATCAAGCTTCAATTCATATAATTCCTGTAAAAATGTTCTTGACAAGGATACCAGTGACCTCTAGTTTTCTAAATCCTAATTCTTAATCCTCATCTTACTTGACCTATCAGCAACACTGGATACATTTAACCACTTTCTCCTCTTTGAACTACTTTGTTCTAATGGATTTCTTGTGATTTCCCTCCTACCTCACTTGATGCTCTTTCTCAGTCTCTTTTCCTGGTTTCTCCTCAACTTTCTGACATGTCCCAGGGTTTAGTTCTTTGGTCACTTTCCTTTTCAATTTATAATCATTCCCTTGGTGACCTTGCTCCTAATGGCTTAATAGTGCCTAAATACTGTGCATTCTTAACTTACATCTGCAACCCAGACCTCTTCACTTAATTCCAATTTTATATATCCAGCTACCTACCTGACATCTTCACATTGATACAGAAAAGTCATTTTAAAATGAAATGTATAAAACTGAAGTCCTAATAATTCCCCAACTCACTAAAGTGTGCTTCTCCCATAATTTTCTCCATCTAAGTAAATGGCAAATCCATCCTTCTTACATTGTTTGAGTCAGAAATCTTGGGATAATATTTGTATCCTTGCATTCACTCATACCCCACATATAATCAATCAAAGGATAAAGTTGATCCTATCTTCAAAGTATATCCAGACTATCACTTTTTCTCAACATCTTCACTGTTATGACTCTACTTAGAACCACCATCATCTCTCATTTGAATTACAGTCTCCAAACCCACTTACCTGATTCTGTCCTTTCCACCTTCCAATCTATTCTTAGTTCAGAAGTCTGAATAATCCTGTTAAAGTGGAAATCAGATCAGATTTCTGGTCTGCTCAAAATCCCGTGGCTCCCCATCTTACTCAAGGTAAAAGCCAAAGTCCTTATAATGATTTCTGAGGCCCTGCAGAATCTGGTCTCCTGTTTCCTCCATGACCTCATCTCCTATTATTCTCCACCTCACTCACTCCAGTCCAGTCATATTCACTGCAGTGAATGTGCCAGTCATATTCCTATATCTCTGGGGTTACCCTTTTGTTCTTCCCTCTGTCAGGAATGTTCTTTTCCCCGATATCCTCGGGGCTCACTCTCTAACTTCCTTCAGGTATTTGCTCAAAAGTCACTTTCACTGTGAGATCTTTCCTGGCTATACTATCTAAAATTGCAATCCCTACTCCCACATATTCTCACACTTTCCTATTCTCTTCCTCTCTTCATTTTTTCCCTACATATTTATCTTAAGCAGGGCTGTCTCTCTCCCTAGAATGGAAAAGCCATGAAAGCAGGGGTTTTAGTCTGGTGGCCTCACTGCTATGTCCCAAGTTCTCAAAGTACACCTGGCACCTGGTTGACATTGGCATCACCTAGTCCCTTTACATGCTTCACTTTGTCAGTTTGGCTTCAGGTTAGATTTTTAAATATATGCATCCTCTCTCCCATTAGCTACAGGCCCCATGACCTTTACATAGTTGTTACAGTAGAGAAAAATTATGTTTATTTAAAATTTTTTCATTAGGTTTCTTACTATGTGTGAGACATTGTCTTAGATGCTTGAGACACAATAGCTGGTAAGTTATACAAAGTTCCCACCCTTGTGAGTAGAGAGCCAATAAAAATTAAAAAAAATAAATAAATAACACTGAATAAGGGGAGAAAGAAAAAGAAAGACCAAAAGAAAAGAAAAAGGAAAGGGAAGGGAAGGAAATGAGAGGGAAGAGGAGGAGAAAAGGAAAAAGAAAAGAAAAATGAAAAAAGAAAAGAAACTGTTGTTGAATAAATAAAATAAAATATTTCTTTTAGAAATGGTATATAATGGATCATATTATTAAGGGATCAAAATGAGAACTATGGCTCAATGAATAAATTCAAGTTTATTTAATAAATGCCTCATATGTGTGTAGGATCTTCTCCTTAATGCTTTAAAATTTTAAGGTATTAGTCCTTTGCTCAAGGATTCAGCAACCAACTACACAGCACCAAACTACATGATGTGTAAAATGATAAATCCGCAAACAGGATGCTAACACCCATCCTATGTGTGTTGAGAACCTACTTAGTGGCTGGAAGGGAGGATTTAGACACTTTTACACTTAATACACATTAACTCATTTAACCCTCACAGCTGACCTAAAAGCAAGGTATTCATTCATTCCTTTGTTCATATCTCAATGAGGATACCAAGTATTAGAAAACAGTCCCTCAGCTTTTAGTGATCAAGTCAAGATTCCAATACATGATGGTCAGATTCCAAATCCCATGCCTTCTACTAGTCTCCTGAAAAGTTCCCATAAAGTGTCTCAGACCTCCCAATTCCTCTCTATTCAGAGCGAGTCTGTCAGGCTCTGCAGGACAGTCACTCAGCACAATTCTGGAATCTGGAAACTTGTCTCTGCTCCCCCCTCCTCTTGCCCACCCCCACCCCATCTCCCATCATCCTCATTCCCCTCCCTTTTCAATCCATGCCTACTGCTTAGGGTGCTTCATTCTCCCAGAGATACTGAGATTGATAACGGTGGAAAATCCAAAGCTTCCTGTAAGGTCAGAACCTTAAGTAGGGCCAACGGTTTTCATGGTAGAATTTCCCTTTTTTCTCTCCAGCTGCATGAGAAATGTTGATGCATTTGCGGTTTCCCCATGGTCCATAAACCACCAGTCAGGGAAACCCGGCACTGGACCACCTCCGAAAAGCCCTGAGAGGGCCCTCTGGTTGTGGTTCTTAGGAAGGACTTCCGTTAGGGGCAGACTCCCAGTCTCTTGCCAAGGCAGTTCCCAAGGGCAGCTGCAGGATTGCAGGGGGAGGGAGCAGAAGCCTCTGCCCTCTGGCTGTGAGTGTGCTAGTCCGCGTCTCAGCTTCCCTCTCTGAGGTCCTTTAATGGGTCACCCCGAGGATCTGCAGCCAGTCTCTGTAATGTACTGGTACATACTGGGCACTCAGTAAATGGCTGAAGTGGGTAATGGTTTGCTCCACCTCTTCTAACCAAAGGCTTGGATTCTGCCAGTCCTTCCTCAAAACTGTTTAATAAAGTCAAGAAACCCTTTGAATAAAAATGGTGATAGAGTATATTGCCTAATTAACTGTGCTGATAATTAAATGGCAATGGCAATGGCCTATATGCATTTAACTAGGCATTTATTATAGCTTAATAAGGTAACGATTGTATGATAAATACTTACCACTCTGATTGCAGGGAATAAATTCTCCAAGCATTAACAAGTGCTGGTGACAGTCTAAAAATGTTACAAAGTTTGTGGTGTTTCTTTCATTTAAGAAAAAGGTATATTTACTACATTACATATTCTCCATTTTTCTCATATCGAAACATTATGCCACAGGTCATCTGGGCTGCTAGCTTTTTGGTTAAGCATGGTAGAGTCAGATGCCTCATGAAGTGGTAAATATCAGAGGTGGGAGAGCCCTTGGAAGCCAGCTGGCTCTCTCCCTCCTGAGAAACCCAAAGAGCAGAGAAAAGGCCTGCCTTGATCAGGGTCACACAAGGAAGGGGTCAGGACAAGCACATGGCCCTCTTGACCCTTTCTCACACAGTGAGAATATGTGGTTTTGTAAGCCAGTCTTCCCATCTTCCCTGAAATACCTACTCTACCTGCTCCTTGACAGGAAAAGACCTGTTTCTATCCCAGAGCAGAAAGTTACATTCTCCGAGACAGAGAACTAAGGGACTGGAATCCACACTAAAGTGTAAATGACTGCTATACAACCCTGTTCATAGATTGGGCTTTGACACAGGAGAAACTGAGGACTTTAGGACCACTGGTGGCTGGAGCTGGCTCCTACCGGATGGGATTGCAAGAGCCAATTTTGCATATCCTCTCCCTACTCCACATTGACTTCAACTGGCCATGGTGTGGGTATTGATCAGGTATAAATCAGGGCACATTTTTGTTACTGGCTTACCAGCACCCCACTGATTAGGACTCTGTGGGTCTGAAGGGAGTGGGTGCCAGGGCAGGAGGGAGAGAACCAGAGGTTGAGTTCAGCAGAATTTGATGAAGGCCAACAGGGCCCATTTTCCAATTTTACCAAGGGTTGCCCTGGCCTCAGCTTGTATCCCCAGAATCTTTCTGACCCAAATCCACGTGCAGAGACATTTTTTAATTAAAAGGAATTGAACAAAGAAAGAAGGCAAATAAGGCAACAGGAGAAGATTGTTCAGAACACACTTCCACTTGATTAATGCTGATTATCATTCCAAAAAAAATATGTGAATGAGACTCTCCATTGGTTTTATGCAAAATGTGATGTTTCTCAGCAAGCATTGTAGATTTTTTAAGCTTCTGTAAAACGGAGGTATAAAACTCCAAAAACTATGCCTCTTAATCATCCGTCATATAATTAAAGCCAAATCATAGCCTTTTTAGATCAAAAGGAAATCCTTCCTGGATGCATGCAACTGACAAAAGAGCCTGAACTTAATATTTTTATTGAAATCATGCTATTTAGTTCCTTGATATTTTAAAAGACTAAAAAACAACATTAATAGTATTATCCCAATCATATGAACCAGCATTACAGGACAGGAAATAGAAATTAAAGGGATACTACAGTATCAAGTGGGAAATCATATATTTAAATTCATCCTTTACCTGCTTTATTACTAACAAACATTAAAGCCAAGGAGATTTAGAGAGTACCGGCACTGTTTTTCCTTCATAATATTATCCAGCTATTTTTGAAGGTGAGGCCCTTGGAGGCTGCAGCAGCCTTTGCCTCCTGTGGCTCCACAATGAGATTCACCTCTAAGATGGGCTGAGAATGTGAGTTCTCCCTCCCCATGCCCGGGAGGTGGTAACCGGTGTTCCTAGAGTCCTGGATTAGGAACCCTCTATGGGAAGCAGGTAGATGAGTTGCTGCCCAGGGGATTTCCAAATCCCCAGATGATGTTAATGTGGAGCCAGGGCTGAGAGCCACTGTTCTTGGCACTTATCAACCTCATCATTTTTTGCTCTGTCTTCCAAGGGTGAGTCTGTCTCCCATTCTTATTGTCAAGTACGGAGGACACAACACCAATATTCCCTCTTTACTCCCATGATGTGCACCTGCTAAGATAATGTTTTTATTGTCATGTTACGTTATTATCTCATTTTTTCCTCAACCATTCTGCCAGGGAGATATTACTATTCCCATCTTACAATAAAAACAGTGTAAAAAAGTGTCAGCCCAAACTCACTACAATACTGGATCATGGGTCCAGACTCCACACATGTCCTGTGATTGGAGACCCAAAGCCTCACAACCCTGCTTTCAAAAAATGCTGCTACCCAGGCCTCAGTCCAGGAGATTTTGATTTAATTGGTGGATCCTGGGCATGACCATTTTAAAACGGTTTTTACATTTTTACATTTTTAACAGTTCCACCAGAGACTCTAATATGCAATTGAGTTGAGGACCATTGGGCTCGAGTGTATGGTCAAAACTCCTGGCCATTGTTCACAAACTTTGGAATTACCAGGAGAAGAAAGCAAGCTAAACACAGATCCTAGAGGCCCACCTTCAGAGACTGTAGCTCCACAGCTCTATCATGGGTCTCAGGAGGCTGCATTGAACATGTATAGCCAAGTCAATTCAAATGCCAGTGGTCCCAGAAACCAGAAACCAGAAACCCATTTTGAGAAAGCCTAACGTTAGTGCTACTCATGGTCAGAGAAGACAGGTGAGTGTAGCCTGGAGTTCTCAGGCAGGCTTCACAGAAGTCACAGATTAGAACTACTTTTTGAACTAGGCTTTAGAATGTAGATAGGTAAATCTTCCCTTCTTAACTATTTCCCTAGAACTGGCCCTGAGGTTTTACATCCTGCCTAAGCTCTCAGTTATAAAGTATTCACTGAGGGTCTCCAAGAACACTGGGCTCCTGTCAATGGACCTCACCCCCAGGGGTCCCAAGAGGGTTACTCCACTCTAACTCATTTGAGTCTATTTCCAAGGTAAACCATGGCCCACCCTAATGTGCAGCCTCCAGGACTGACCCTAGTTCATCTGTAAACCCCATGGGACAACAAGCCACAAAGGCAGAGCTGTGGAGATGACCATTGCCTATAGGTAGCTTACACAGGGGTGGCTCCAAACCCAGGAAACAAAAGAGTGAGATCTCGGTGCAGACAAGCTGAGTTTTCCCCAGGGTATGGACCCAAAAGAGGTCTTTTCCCCTCATTTAGGGAGAGAGGACAAAATCTCTAGGCTGTAGACCAGCCTCAGGACCAAGCCTGTGTTTGACCCTTGTTCGGGTTGTTTAGCATACTCAGGGTGCTAAGAGGTTCATGATTAAAATCCATATGTGCTCTCTGTACTTGCAGTCTGCAATGACTCAGTCAGAGTGCCTTCACCAATGAGAATGTTGGAAATCACTTTTTCTTTTGTGAATTTCTAGTATCTTAGACACAAGGAAACAGTCTAAACTCAGTAATTTGGAAAGTTTGATGGTTAGATATTTTTTACAAGTCAAGATGTGTTCTCCTTCTGGGACTGTCACAGGCCTCGTAGGCAGCAGAATACAAAGTCGCAAGGGTCTGGTCCTCCAGGAAAGGAACTGGGTGTAAGGTCTGCTTTGCTGCCTCCATGTTGAACAGCATCTCCGGGAATTCAGAGGAGCCCAATCTGGGTCCTGTAGCCAGGGAAGATGCTATATACACAAACATATGGAAATCCCATTCCTGACTCCTTCCCTTCCAAACACAAACTATGTGAGAGGGTAAAAAACCTCCTGCTCCCCAGACAGTTGTGTAGAGATTTGGCTTCTTCATAATTCAAAGGACTTTCAACTTAAGAAAATCGTCAGGCTGAGAAGGAGAAAAGAAGCTTCACTGAATTCATCTAGAATTTTCCTCAGAGATGTTTTGAAAATTGTCCTGTAGTTCCCAGATGCAGCAGAGTGGAGTCAAACAAACCCGGGGCTGCAGCTTCCCCTCACCCTGCTGAGCGGCCCTGAAGGAGTTACAGAACTGCTCTGGGCCTCAGTTTCTCTTCAGACAAAAGAGGCAGTAAATCGGTACCTTATTAAACAACATGATGTTATGAAGATACTTAGAAAAAAAGCCTAGCAACCTCTTCAAATGTAAAACATTTTCACATTTACAAGGCTCAGGTTGCCTTTAATCCAAGCCCCAGTGCCCTTGGGGTGGGAAGTGAAGAGTGGCTTGTGGCGTTTGGCAACAATTTACACCACAAATAAATAAACCTATCTTGATATTTTCAAAGTCTGACTCAGGAAGAACAAAAAAGTCCTTTTTTTTCCTGAAGCAATAAGAGAAAATGTGCATGATTATCATCTGTCTAAAAAAAAAAAATGAGGAAAGGAAGAGGGAGGGGAAAAGGAATACAACCAACCAAACTGACACGGAGAAACTCACCATTTTATTCTGCACAATTGAACTTCATTAATCATAGAAAATCAGAGATGGAAAAGACCTATTAGGTCACCCATCTATCCCTCTGAAAGCATTAAAAGCTTTCAAATGAGACAGAAATAGGAGGTCCTGATTGCTGCTGGTCATTAGAGATGTTTTTTGTGAAGAAAGATGTTAACCTTCATGTCCCTGACAAATTGCGCTCTGGGTGGCTACAGGCTTCCATTGCCAGAGCGCCCCAGCTCTGAGGGTGGAGGTCATGCCCCTTCGTGTGAGTGCCGCTAAGTGGCTCCGCCAGGGCCTCTATTAGATAACCACCACGTGCTGCCTGAGAAGACCCTGGAGAGAGCAGCGCAGCCGCGGTCCCTGCTCTCCCTAAGTGGGGGGAGGGCAGGGAAAATGCAGTCTCCCCTCCAAAACTGCCTTCCTCTCAGGTCCCACTTCTCTCAGAAAAGCTTCCCGCTTATTTCACTCACAGGCAGCCCTCATGGCCGAGCCTTCATGTCCTTCAATTCTGGGCCCCGAAGCAGCCCTGGCCCACTGAGGAGGCACCTGTGGTTTCAGGCTGTCCCAGATCCTATCACCCCTCCCTTTGGCAAGAATCACCCCCTCTTCATTTTGGGAGTGGTCCTCCCACTGCATGTGGTTCTGGGGGGACAGTACCCCACTTTCTAATTCATAAGAGCGGTCACAGACCCCAGGCCCACTGCTCCTAGTAGCTCAACCCTCCAACTTTAGTTATTGGCCAGGAATGAGAACATGACCTCTGATGGGTTGAACTGGGTCCCCCAAAAAGGATGTTGAAATCCTAAGCCCCAGCATCTCAGAATGTGAGCTTATCTGGAAATAGGGTCATTTCAGATGGAATTAGTTAAGTTAAAATGAGGTCATTCGGAGCCCTTAATCCAATACTACTGATATCCTTATAAGAAGGGAAGCAGGGACACAGACAGGCTCAGTGACGAGGCCATGCGATGACAGAGAGTGAAGTGGCCTATCGATAAGTCAAGGAACTCCAAAGACTGCCACAAACAGGAAAAGCTAGAAGAGGCAAGGCAGGATTCTCCCCTGCAGCAGCACGGCCCTGCCGACACTGGGAGTTCTGACAACCAGCCTCCAGCACTGTGAGACAACACGTTCCTGCTGTTTTAAGCCACTCCGTTTTCAGGCCTTTGTTCCATCAGCCCTAGAAAATAAGGACATGTCCAGTCAGGGCCATTCCCTACGATGTTAAATATCAACTCTGGGAGAGAGAAGCTTGCTCCTTCCTCTGACGTTACTTAAGTAGCATGATACAAACCTGCAACTGCACATGGAAGCAGCCCAGTTGATCAGAAAACAGTAAGGGCAGTGCATGGAGAGGCAGAGAAAACCGTATGCATCTGAAAGTCCCTGAGGGCAACAATCCCTGTGTTACCAAGTTTTGTAGCCAATGAACCTTCCTCACTTAAGCTACTTTAAGCTTGGTTTCTCTCCCTGGAAGGCAAGGAGTCCTGACCACTGAATGTCCACCAGGTTACTGTCATTCTGTCCTTTTTCATGCGTGAGAGCCTTGACTCCCCTACAAAATGACAGCTCCAAGGGGGACAGAAACCATGTTTTCTCCTTCTCTTCAGTGCTGCTGCTCAAGCTGCTCCCAGTAGGCCCTTAG
Organism: Tolypeutes matacus; assembly: GCA_026826555.1. Classification (NCBI taxonomy): domain Eukaryota; kingdom Metazoa; phylum Chordata; class Mammalia; order Cingulata; family Chlamyphoridae; genus Tolypeutes; species Tolypeutes matacus. Next base: position 41,422,507 of record JAKSZT010054215.1, read on the forward strand.
TAAACAGCAGCTCATTGGATGGTGTCCAAGTATCTTACCCAGCAGGAACTTGCCTTTACTTTTCTTTCCTACAAGAGGTGGTGGTAGCTGAGAAGCATCATAAGTCATTTCCCTAAACTCACTGGTTGAGTGACACCCCAAAAGGGTAATCCACTCCCTTGACACCCAAGGGCATGCACCTTCCTCAAAGGATGGGATAAATATGGCCGGGCTGATGTAAGTGTCTCTCTGCCCACCAGGTCACCACAGCACTGGCCTCCTCTCCTTCAGGACATCTGTAACTCTTCACTAATGTGGTGGCTTGAAACTGTATGTACCCCAGAAAATCATGCTCATAAAGCTAATTCATCCCTATGGGGGTAAACTTATTGTAAGTAGGGCCTTTTGATTAGATTATCTCAGTTAAGGCATGGCCCAGGGTGGGTCTTAATTCTCTTACTGGAGTCCTTTATAAATGGGATGAATATGGAGAGAGAGAGAAAGAGAGAAAGAGAGAGAGAGAGAGGAGAGAGAGAGAGAGAGAGAGAGAGAGAAGAGCAACCCATGGAAGCAAGAAGCTGAAAGCAATGAAACCCAGAAGAGAAGGGAGAGAGCAACAGATACTGCTTTGTACCTTGCCATTTGACAGAGGAGTTGAGGATAGCCAGCAGCCAGTCTTTGGGAAGAACGCATTACCTTGATGATGTCTTAATTTGGACTTTTGCTCAGCCTCAAAACTGGAAGATTATAAGTGAATAAATCCCTACAGTTAGAAGCCAACCCATTTTATGGTCTGGGCTTTCAGCAGCTTAGCAAAGTAACACAGCTGAGGAATCTGTGTAGCATTTTACACAGCAATATTGAATCTGCTCGTGCCAACCAAAGACTGGGCCATTTCTTTCTTTTCGTCATATCTTCTTGCTGCTGTGGTCATCAGTCAGGCTCAGTTTGAAGACAAAATTTAGTGGGGGTAAATTTTAACAAACGCAAAAAGAGGCAACTGGCACCAGCAAACTTGAGGCTGAAGGTGACAAGAAACATTGTCTCTATGACACACAAGAAATAGCTGATAATTAAAGAGATTTAAAGAAAATCTCAAAACTTTCATGCCCTCTCCCTCCACTGTGGCATGCCCTGCCTGCACCCCTCCTCTTCGTCTCCTTGTCAAGACTCCCCAAACCTTCTTATGACTATTAAAAGATCATCTAAAGAGAGCTGGTGTTGATGGATCACCCCAGGTGGTAGTCCTATGTATGTTTTAGGCTTGTTTTTAACACTGAGTCCAATAATAACAGCAGCAAATACTTATGTAGCACTTAGTAGGTATCAGGCTCTAACTGCTTTACAAAGACCAACCCACCTAATCCTCACCATCAGCCTCGGAGGGAGAGCTAATAAAATCATCTCCAGGGAGGTTAAATGATAAACAGCAGTGATAGGAATGTTTTTTCAAGGAAATATCTGTAGCCACCAGAATTAGAAAAATGCTTTGTTTTAAATTGGGAGTTACCTGGGGTATTGGCAGTTTGGGAATAAACTTGGTAGGAGAAATGGAAAAAGGAAGTTGAAGAGATAATCCAGAAAGGGGAGGTGTTTGGGACTTACCTGGTAGAAGTGAGAACAAGATGGAATTTGGACAGTACGTGGGTGGTTGAGGAAAGTCTGCAGGCAGATGACACCCAGGCCTGCCCACAGCGTCCACCAAGTCCACTGGGGGGCTGTCAGCAGGCCTGCTCTAGGAGAGTGGCACAGGTGTCAGGGGGTCTCAGGCTGGCCCTAGGCAGCCTGGGAGAGGGCAGATCCCAGCAAGAACAGCCCAGACCAGGGAATAGAGACAGAGCAGGGCTCTGATAGCTGGGGTGTGGGAGTCTTCTGGACTGTGACTTTCTTTCTATGGAGAAATATAGTCTGAGTTTCAAATGATAGTATATACAGTGGTTTGCAGCAAAGCCCATTTATAACATGGGGGATCCATATATTATAATAATAAATTATTTTGATAATGTGAATTATATTAGTAAAAAAGATTATTCATATTTAATTGCTGTTACAAATAAATAAAGTGATCATAACTTTAATTGTTGTATGTAATATAGAATATACACTATAATCTAGAACAGCTCTATTATAATAAACAAATACATGATTTAGTTAACAATTGCACACTTCAGCTATTTGGAACTGAGAGATGTTTTTTGGTATTGTTTTGTTTAGTCACTAGTCACTAGGTTGATTCTAAGATTTCTCAGGGGGAGGTCCATTTTGTAAAATTCTGTACCCTTTGCCAAATCAGGAAGCACTTGAGTGACTGGTGGGCTGACTGTCAGGAAGAAATTATCTACTGATCCGTGACATGTCGACAGAGGAAAGGCTTACCGCCACTTTTTAAAGCCACAATAGTAAGGTAAAATTCATATACGATATACTGCACCCATTTTAAGAGTGCAATTCAATGAGTTTTCACAAAATCATATACCTATTTAACCATCACCACAATGTATGTCTATTGAATTGAGTATAGACAAATACAAAACTATATAGTACAGACAATGAATATTTGTAGTGATAAGGAGTGGGATAAAGAAATTCAACCAGACCAAGCAAGATTTGTCAATAATAGCAGTTAGTATAAAGACTGACACATTAGGCTTGGTGATAAATTTATGTAAAATGTGAATCTGCTTCTATATTTCCGATAGTGTACTAGATTCTATAAGTAAGTGCTAATGCCTCAAAATGGTGATGCAAACAATTAAAAGAGAAAGTAGAAACTGATACATATCCTGAGAGAGGAACACATAATGATAGAAATTAGGAGGAAGAAATAGGAAATCCAAGTAGAGGAACTCAAAAAATTATTCATGGTAGCATTTGAGCTAAGCTTGGGTAAATGAAGTAACTTTTGAAAGGTAAAATGCAGGAATTAACAATGTGAGAACAGCTCCGGAAAAAAGACAGACACCTGAAAGCCTGGAATGTGTTCAAAAAACAACTGTAAGAGAAAAAAAAAAAAAGCTGAGAATGTACATTACTACATATTTGAGAAGTACCCCTACCTACAATTCCTCTCTGATGATAACTGTCCACTAGAGGTTGATGTGTTTATTTTGCTCAAGTCTTTACCTCTTATTAAAATGAAAATATCCATGTAAAGTTGTGCTATATGATATTCTCTGGGAATTTGTGCCTAAGATAAAAATGAAAGGAGGTTTTGAAGTATGAAGCAAAGTATGAGCTGTATCAAATACCCAAGAAAAGAGAGAGAGAGATGTATCAGAAAGAAGTCATGAAGCAGGAAACCAGAGACCTTAGGGTTGAAAATCTTGTTCTAGTTAGCCCTGAGAGTCAATATGCTAGAGTAAACCAAGTACTAGATAGTACTACTAACAGATATATCTTATGAAGAGAAAAAAATAAAGTTTGTCTCAGCCATTCTGCCATGTGACCACTCTCTATCACCTGAGATCTCTCTCAAAGTGGCAGCTCTCTGCAAGAGCCCTCATCACTCTATGGTGGGAGGCTGGATCCCAAGAAGTTAAACCTTCCCTGCCATCACTTATGTGCCTTCCAAGGAAGCCCAAATTAGGTACAGTGAGATTAATTGTCTATCAGCCCTCATGCATTCGAGCCCTTCTTTCAGCACTCTTCAATTACGGGAAAATCTTAACCCTGTGGTTAAGGCTATTTTGGGAGCCAAGGACATCTCCTGCCAAAAACCAAGAGTGATATGTACCATTAGGATCCAACAGTTGAGTGCAGCTGTTTTCTGAGTCTGTGATTCCTACAAGCAGAGAAGGCAGGCTGCCTCCCTCGGAGGGACTGGCATAAAGAGGGCAAGAGGGTGATGGACATGTCGTTCATGCAGCAGGCTGAGAATCTGGAATCTCAGGTCTGCTTCAGATATTTCAGACACTTTCAAAACCTAAAAGACCTTGAAAGCACCTTCCTTTTAGTCAAGTGAATTTTAAGTGTTTCCACTCTTCTTCAGTCCTCAATTCCAAGTTTGGCCCCATCACTCTCAAAAGACTAAGAATATTATAAAAATAAATAAATAAAAATACACTGATTGCTCATTCAGTGGGTGTTGACACTCTGTTCTTTTTTTTTTTTTTTTTTTATTCTTAATATTTTTATTTTTAAAGAAGCTTTAGATTACGTAAATGTTACATAAAAAATATAGGGGCACACTCTGTTCTTAAGAACTGAAAGCTTGATTGGAGAAATGAGATATCCAGTAATAAACACAATGAATGATGAGGGCAGCCATGACTGGAGGAATTCCAGGTAGGTAATAATAGAGGGTGGGGAATTATTTATTTCCTTTTTAAATGACTTACTTTGGAGAGCGTTTGGAAGAGATTTCTCATTCTCATTATATTAAAGAGGAATTTAATTTTTTTATACCCAACTGAAATTTCCCCGTGCCTTTATTTTCTTTCACAGAGCCCTCTTTTTGGCATGGAAATCAAGTGATCAGCAACCAATTCCCAAAACTGAGTAATTTCTAGGAGTGAGCTTTCCTTTAGAAAAAGACAGAAATATCCTTTTCAAATGTCCTTTCCTTGGCACCTTCTCTGATTCATTTTCAACTCCTTTTGTCCACTTAGCCCCTAAATGTGGATTTATTTAATGTTTTGGCCTTGGTCCTCATCTATACTCTTTGAATACTCTTTACTGGAACTCTCATTCATTTTTAGAGTTTTAGAATCATGAAAGATCTTACAACGCTATGGACATTCTATGTCTATGGATGAAAGACAGTTTATTACTCATAGCATAGCAGTAGCTGGAGTATTGGCTTCTGTGACAGTTCCCAACTTCCAGAAAGCAACTCAAAGGGGGCTAGCAGTCACCTATATTCACCTATATTCAACTTTCACTGAAAGTCACGAAGGCGGTGTTCTGGGTATGAGCTAAGGGAAGCCAAATCTTTTATAATAGGCAGTAAGACTGTCTGCTCTTTTCCCAGAGGAAAAGATTATCTCTATCTTCCAAAGCTGTTCACTACACTATGTCCTTGAAAAGATAGTCTGAAGTAAGAGACGGTGCCTCACTTTCAAGATGCACAGAAACTTAAGAGATTCATAGAGAATTTTCTCGCAGTATCCTGAACTTTCTGTAATCACCATATTTATAACACTGAGTTCTTGCTTACCCTTGTAACTATCTCTCTTACTAGATTTTGAACTTCTTGAAAATGGGGACTAAGCCTGGTTCATCCTGGGCCTTATACAGTATGTGGAAAATAGTTGGGATCTCAAATTTGTTTGTTGAATAATAAAAATCTTAGACACACGTTACTTTGTGCACCCCTAAAAAGGGATTTCACTTAACTTCAATTAGATAATTGATGTGAAATTTTCTAGGTTACAAAGAACTATATAACAAAGAAAATGTTTTAATAATATTGAAAATAAATCCTTCAAAGCATGTTGTTATTTTCAGAATGGGCTAGTTTGGATTCTATGATAAATTTAGCTCTCAAATCTTCATCCACAGGTCTCCATTTGCTTATATCTCTTTGAATAATTCCTATAAACAAAAAAAAAAAAGCCCACACCCAACCCACACTATCTTCCCAGAACAATTCCTGATAGGCATGGTTGCTGTTTCCAATTCCATGGATTACCCTCAACTAGGTGAACACAAATTCTCCTATGTAATTCCCTTATAAAGTCTCCATCCTTCTTCAGCCAAATCCTCCAGACCTGATTTCTCCATCTCTTCCCTGAGGCATCAATGGTGGTCACACTATGAAGTGTTTCCTTCCCAGGATCTATGAAAGGGTGGCATTGTCACCAGATGTCCAGTCTCGTGTATGGAACTAGAATTCACTGAAAGTCACGAAGGCAGTGTTCTGGGTATGGGGAGAATTGAAGCGAGAGTAAGGAGGCTTAGAGATTGATATTAAGTTAACAAAAAGCAAGTTCCCTTAGACATTTATGAGTGGTACAGCTCTAAACCAGCTCAATCTGCAGGTAATAGACATTTTTTGGTACGTCCCAAATTATTACCTTCACTGAGCTATCGCTTCCCACCAGTCTTCAAATGTCATTGCCACAACCACCTAATTTAATAGCTTAGGAACTGTTCCAGAAGATTATGGTGATATCATAACTATAATTTAAGAAGAGACAAAGGGATCTAGATGGAAAAGTGCTCACCTATTGTCCTTTTACATTTACCATCAATAAAAACATACATGAGCTTTATTGCATTTTCTTATCTTTTAATGGGGAAAATTTTTAAATTATTTATATTTATTGTCATAATTGATGTCCTTACCCTTTAACATTTTATTTTATTTCAGAAAATTCCTTGACATCCTTTAATTTTCTGTTTTTTTTGCTGGATTGTGTTTTAGCTGCTTTTATTTTCTCTAGTTATTTTGAAAGCTATAAATCTATGTTTTAATTATATTAATGGGTATCTTAAAAAATCGTTTTGATGAAGGATAATAAATACATACAGAAAAGTGAGTGTCATATATGTATAGCTCATTTCACTTTCAGAAATATAAAGCTATGGAAACTGCAAACATATCAAGAAACAGAACATTACCTGTACCTCAGAAACACCCCCTTGTACTCCATTCTAGTATCTAGTCTTCAAAGGGTAATTGCTCTCCTGATTTTAAGGGCATAGATTAGTTTTGTACTTTATACAAATGGATTATCCCAGTCTATACTCTTTTGTGACTGGCTTCCTGAGCTCAATATTATATTTATATTATATCCTTATTGTTTTTTGTAGTTACAGAATGTCCGTTCACATTGCTATATAGTAGTCCTTTGGGAAAATATGTCCCAAATACGTTTATTCATTTGACTATTCATGGACATTTAAGTAGTTTTCAGTTTAAGATTATTAAAAATAGTGCTATTTCTGGCTTTTGCTTGAGATGTAAAAAGCTGGACAATCTACAAATTCACAACTTTGCTTTAGCCCATCAGAAATCTGAGCTTGCAGGGCAAACAACTAAACTGAAGTCTAAGTAGATGCAAGGAAAGCTAGAACACAAGAACTTGCTTACCTGGGACAGATTGTGCCAAGCACCAGTAAGATTTCATCTAAAATTGTTATTGAGCTGTTAAGGCTAAGTGATGGATCTTAAGAGATTGTAGGCCTCCTGAGGGTGTAGCTATGAGGGGAATTCACACCCGCTTGCAGGTTCTTCTACAAAGCCTCACTGGGTGATGACAAAAAAGATTGATAGAGCCCTGAGGAAATGTCCCCATAGCAAAAGCCTGAGAAAAGAGAAGGGCAGCTGCTGCAGGAAAAGCATAAAATCCAACCCAGACCCTCCTTGCCCATCTCTTCTTCCTAATAAAAGCTTAAATGGCTGGGAGAAGGCCAAAAGCCATCATGACACTTGGAGCAATGGTGAAAGCCTACCGCACCTGGGGAAAGAAAACAAGAAAAAGCCTCTACTGTAGGGGAGGGGCAGGAATATGAAGTGGGCTCAGATAACCCCTGGGAGAGGGGCAGAGCACTGAGAAAACCACATCTGAGAGCCAGAGACACAGTACTGTGTAAGACTGAAGCTGAATCAGAACAACAGAGGCCACCCCCTACCTAGCTCCCCCCACACACACCACAAGGTTAACAAGCATCGATTAACAAACAACAGTTAATGTTACTTGAAAGACAGCTAGAGGATAATGCAGGGACTGTATAACATAGTGATTTTGGCCATAGATGAGGATTGTGTTAATAATATAAATACAAGAATGTTCTACTACAAGGTCTTAAGAATATGGTGATACATGGAAAAATGCAACTACTGTAACTCATAGACTATAGTTAACAGTAATATTAGAATACTTTTGTAGCAAGGGCAAAGAAGATACTATATCAATGATAAAGGTAAAAAAAATAAGAATATGGGGTTTAGTTTTATGAGATATGAATACGAGTAAGCATTTTTTCCTTCATTTTCTTCAATAACAAGGAGACCTTGATCATGTCATTTAACCAATCTATGGTCATTTACATATCTTTCTGAACACTAGAGAAACAACTGAGTTTGTTTTTAGGATTAAATGAAATAAATGTACCTGGACAGAATTTTTTTAAAGCTTACCATAATTTGGTAAGCTGCCTTTTGCCTGTTATTTTATTTTTTTAAGTTTAAATAAAGTTTAAATTAAAAAAAAAAAACAAGCAATAGTGGAATATTCCTGGAAAAGGGATGATTTTCTCATCCCTTTTCCAGGAAAAGGGAAACATGGAAAGAAACATGGAAAGGGAACATGGAAAGAGACCCTCTATGAAGCATAACATAAAGGGAAAGCCTGAAGCTAAGAGTGGATTAGACACTGAAAAATAAAAACTCTCTGACAAACCAAACCTCACACTAAAGACAAGGTAGTACTTGAGAAATTGGAAGCATGTGATGCATTGGGGGGTCACCATTGCAAGAATAAATCTTAAACAAAATTCTTGCAAACCCCCATACTAAAGTTTTCACAGTAGGAAAAGACATGCCCATCTTCAAGCATATAAACTATTTATCCCAGCCTCAAGTACACTACACAAGAAGTCAAACAAAAAAAAAAGCTTACAAGGCATATCAAAAAAAAAGAAAGAAAAGAAAATCCAATACCATCAAGAGACAATGCAATCAAGAGAATCATACACATATTACACACATAACACAGATGTTGGAACTACCAGATGGAATTTTAAATAACTATAGTTAATATATTAGAGGTTCTAATGAAAAGACGGACAACATGCAAAATCAGATGGATAATTTCAGCAAAGAAATAGAAACTACAAAAAAGAATCAAATTGAAATGCTAGATATGAAAACACAGTAACAGACTTGTAGATGAACTTATCGGTAGACACAACACAACTAAAATAAGAATGAATGAACTTGAAGATAGGTTAATAGAAACTACCCCAGCTGAAACATGAAAAGAAGAAAATAATGATAGTGATAATAAGAATAATAATAAAAAGAACAGAGCACACAAGAGCTATGGGACACTATCAAAAAGTATAGCTTACGGGGAGGAGATGTGGCTCAAGCATTTGAGTGCCCACCTATCATATGGGAAGAGCCAGGTTTGGTTCCCAGTGCCTCCTAAAGAAGACAAACAAACAACGGGCAGACATCAAGCAAAAACAATGAGCAGACAATGACAACAAGCAAAAACAACAAGCAGACAATAAGCAAAAACAAATAAGCAGGGAGCGGATGTGGCTCAAGCAGTTGAGTGCCTGCCTCCCACATGGGAGGTGCTGGGTTTGGTTCCCCATGCCTCCTAAAGAAAAAAAAAAAAAAAAAGCAGACAATGAGCAGACAACGAGTGCAAACAATGAGCAAAAACAACTCATAAAAACAACAAGCAAACAGACAAGGGAGCCATCTGGGGTGGGGGAAAAGTATAGCATATATATAACTGTAATCTCAGAAGAAGAGAGAAAGAGATTGGAACAGAAGAAATACTTGGAAAAAATAAAGGCAGAGAATTTTCTGAATTTAATTATGGTCATGATACCAAGCAGAGAAAATGGAAGAAAATTAACTCTGCATGTCATAGTCAGACTACTAGAAACCAAAGAGAAAGAAAAGTTTTGAAGGCAGCCAGAGAAAAAGACATATTACATACTGAGAAATGAAGATAAGAATTAGAGTAGATCTCATCAGTAACCATGCAAGCCAGAAGAAAATGAAATGGCATCTTTAAAGTATTAAAGAAAAATCTCAATCTAGAATTCTATACTCTGTAGAAATGTCTTTCAAACCTGCATTACAAGCAAATATTAAAGAAAGTTTTGAAGGCAGTAAGAATATGATACCAGACAGAGCTGATAGAAATTTGGATCTACACACACAAACAAAAGAGGGATGGAAATGGAATTAATAAAAGTAAAATATTTTATCTTTAATAGCGTGAAAAGGATAACTTGCAGTCTAAAGCAAAAATAGTAGCACTGTATTCTATTTGTAGCACATATAAAAGTAAAATGTATGAGAAAATAATACAAAGGATGTGAAAGAGAAAGTGGGAATAACATTCATGTGGACAAGCAGTGTCTGTTTTCTATTTACCAAAAATATTTAACTCAGTACTTTCTGTTCAACCTGATACATATACAGAACCTCCAAGCTGGCCAGAAGTAAGTTGGACAGAAAGAAAAGTCAGGCAGGCTCCCAGGCATGCTTGCTCTCAGCACATGGGCTAGACAAGGGAGAAATCTCTAGGAGCAAAGGGCCGCAAAGTCCCTGGTAGTACAAGTTCAAGGAGGTGGAAACCAAACTATTTTTATAAACTCCTGCGTCCTGCTTTTCTGTGAGTCCTGACAGATTCTTTCATACACTCATGCCTTCTCTGCTGGCTATATGGAGCTTCTGTTCTGGGGCCCCAGCTCTCGGGTCCGAAAGCCTCTTTCTGTAGACTTGGAAGTCTTCAGGCCACACTGCCTTTGGAAGGAACAGTTCCCCTGTAGCCTTTTCTTTCCTTCCTTGCTCTCTCTTCCATCATGCCAAAGGGGCCCACTTAGAAGTAAATTTACAACAGAAGCTGGAAATCCAATCTCTCAGGCAAGAAAAAGCTGGATTTGATAATAACTCAGGAAGGTAGAATTTGAGAAAGGAATAGCTGCAGTTTTGATGGTATGTCAAATCTGCAACGGCTGAGTGAACTCCAGGAGCTGCCTGGTGCTGCCAGTTCTAGGAGCTCTGAGCCGAGCTAAAGAGGTTGGCAGGTGGTGGCAAGGACAGGGCAGGATCAGGGTCGCTAACTTCTGCAGGGAGCAAGGGGCAGACCGGGGATATGACCAGCCCAGTGTTATCTCCAGTTCTGTCTGCAACATTCTCTCTTGCTCTAATGGAACACAAACCTGGCAGGGTCACCGTTTATAAAGCAACAAGCAGCTCCTCTGCCAGATCCAGCCCTAAAATAATCAGTAAACCTGCATCCCCTAGCAGTGACCAGCTCAGGCTGGTGGGCAGAAGTGGTTGGCACCATGAAGCTCCTCTAGTAATGCCTGCCTTGTATGGGGAGCCTGAGATACAGCCAAGGGCAAGGAGTCTGCACACAGTGACCCAAAACTGCCCCCAATGTGCTTCTGGGCTGGCCCCTGGTGTCCTCCTCCATGTGTCCAGAAGGTGGTCCTGGTACAGCATCACGGGCAAAGGTGGGCTCCACAGCATCAGTCACATGCCCCTTCACCTCCTAGGACCAAACTGCCTATGTCTTCAGGGGGCAAAACTTCCAAAAATTGAGCCTAAGGACAGAGTGTGATTGTGACAAGCAAGCTGTGAGAGCCTTCCACATGCAACCCAATAGGTTAGAAGCCATGAGACCATGAGAGCTCTAGTGCTTTAGCTAATGCTGCTGCCTCTGAATTAAAGAAAAATATCCTCCACTCTTGCAAACCTAATCATCCTCCAATGTCAAGGTCTTCTTCCACCAAGAAGCCTTCTCTGACCATGTCAGTCAAAACCTGACCTAAATGGCTTTGTCTAATACTTAAATATCATGCCTCACCTGACAAGTAGGCAAAGATAAAAAGATTTGCTATTCCCAGTCCTGATAAAATCATAGGGAAGTCAGGATATTCTCACAGGGGGTTAGTGGCCAGTTCAGTAACTCATATAAAATGGAGACTGTATATACCCTCAGTCTTGGAATTCTTATTCTAGGAATGTTTCCCTGGGACATGTATAGACAAGAAGGTTCACTGAAAGCCAGTATGTATTGAGGCGAAGTCTAGCTTTGGTTCCTGCCACTTAGAAGCTCTAAAACTCTCTGAGCCTCTGCTTTTGCATCTGCAAAATGGGGTTACACATATGGCTGTTGAGAAGATTGGATGTACCTGGAACATAATGAAAACCCAGGAACTTTCAGTTCTTGCTATTTTATCATAACTTAAGTATTTTTTATAGACTTCTATAGTCATTAAATAGAATTTCTGTTATTACTATTTTATCATAATTTAAATATTTTTTATAAACCTATGAAGTCATTAATAGGATTTGATTAAATACATTATGATAGATACATACACTGGAGTACTATGCAATTATTTAAAAGCATAAAAGCTCTCTCTATATATTGAATTTTTTCAAAAAAGATTTCAGAAAAGCCTATGTATATGTGGGTGTATGAGTCTGGGGCAAGGGGTTGTATCTGTGATGTGTGGGAGTCCTGTATGTATATCTCTGGTGCATGTGTGTGTATGCATGTGTGTGTTTAGTGTGTATGACTGCAATGTGAATAATGTATATGGCTTTTCAATGTGTGTGTGAGCTATCTGTGTGTCTGCAGTGTACATGTGTGTTTTACGTGGCTCTGAGTGTTTGCTTGCATGTATGAATTCCGAGTTTGTATTGTGTGCATGTGTTTGAGTTGTGTGTGTATCTGCAGGGTATATGTGTAAGTTCTGTGTATATGCCCATGACGTGTGTGCCTGTATGTGTATGTGAGTTGTCTGTGTGTATCTGCAGTTGCAGTTGTTATGCATGTGTGTTTGTATGAGTTCTGTGTGTATGTCTTCAGTACGTGTATGAGTTTTGTGTGTGCCTGTGGTATGTGTGCCCATATGTGCATGTGGGTTCTGTGTGTATGTCTGTAGTGTATATGTGTTACATATTGTGTATATGTGTGTGAATTCTGTGTAAGTGTCTGTGGTATGCTTGCATGAGTTCAGTGTATTTGTCTGCAATATGTGTACTTGTCTATGTCTGTAGCCAGTATTGGGAGATGAATGAGACTTGGCTCTAAAGTGAGAGAAGCTGAGTCAGGTGCCCTCCCTGCCACAGAGGATTTCATCGTGGACAAGTTGTTCAACTCCTCCAGTTCTAGTTCCTCTCTCCCCTCAGGCCATGTGAGAATTAGATGGCAGTGTGACCAAATGCCTGAGCAGCCTGCAGCACTATGTCTGGCACATAGTAGGTGCTCAATAAGAATTTGCGATGAAAAGGGGTCTGGATGGACATTCTCTGAAATCTTAAACCAGCTGAATGGTACAAATTGCTGTGTTTTTAAATTTCTCTTTATAATTTTCTATACCCTTTGGAAATATTGCATGCATATGTATTATCTTTGTAATGAAAAAACAATACATGCTCTTTTCACCAAAACAAAAGCCTGAGACTGGCACCATGGGTCGTCTCTACAGTATAGGTAAAAGGGCCCTCAAGCCAAATATCTTTCAGAATTTACCTCTCTCTTCTTCCCTGAAATTCCCATTTTTATAGTAGCATTTCCGGATCAAAAGCTGAGGCTGTGATGTTATGTCCCAAAAGCCGTGCTTTAAATTCCCATGATACCTGGGATTGGCCAGTTGTTGGGCAACTTTCTATCTTAATCCCACTAGAATTGATTTTTTAAATCAGATTAACTTGTTGTCACTTTGGAAGGTAAGGTGGTAAAGGGCAGTTCAGTGTCAGTCTCTGTCAGAGGGTGAGGGGGGGAGCCAAGTGTGATGCAGATACATCCTTGGCTAGAGGGAGATGTCAGAGGTGAGCAGTTGACACTGTGGGGTGGGCTTTTGCGGGGGATGAGGTGATTGAAAGCCCAATGTAAGTGGGGAGAGGGTGGCAAGGGAGGCAAAGAAAAATTCACTTTTGTTACAATTCAGGTCAGGTTTTCCCACAAGTACAGCATGTTTATCAGAAGCACCTGGAGAGCTTCTTAAAAATGCCAGTTCCAGTCCAGCCCCCACACAAGAGATTCTGATTTAGCAGGTGTCAAGCTTGGCCTGGGCATCTGCTCCCCAGGTGACAATTGGAGTAAGTTTTGTGGATCCATGTGATCAAATCTTACTGTGAAAAAGCGAGTGCTCCAGCACGTGTGGCTGTGTGGCTTCAGCTTGGTTACAAAACCTCTCTGGGCTCCTCATGCCAGTGAAATAAGGGTAATGGTCCAGAACAAAATGACGATGAGACTATTAAGGTCCTTTCCACAGCAGTTCCTGTGGAAAGATAGAACCTGGTTGATTTGAAGCCAACGCACAGTGCTCCCATTCTCAGAGAGGGGACCCAGCCCTCTGAGGATGTTTTCTGCCGGGCCTCTGTTTCCCCTACCTCAGAGGCTTCTACCGCTCTTTCCAGGTCCTGCGGCTGCAGGCAGCCTGCGAGTGTGATCCACTGCCCCCTGGTGGTTCATCTGGGAACTGAGCCAAGTCTCTTCTGTTCAGCTTTATTCCAAGGCCCTGAGCAAAGGCAGAGCCACGTGGCCAAAGGTGGAAAGGGGAGGTAGCCACACAAGACTGTTTCTGAGTCCTTGGGTAAGCCCACTTGGCCTGAAAACGACCCCCACCCCCACTACCATCTGCTTGCTGGTGCTTCCACTGTCACTCTGGAGTGTCACCACTTTAGCTTAAGGGTATCATCAGCCCACGGATGCCTCCTGAAGCCCTGCGCCAGGCTCCAGCTGGGAGCAAGGCAAAACGGAAGGGGAGGGCGAGACACACCTGTTGCTTCTGAGCTTGGAGAGATGCGTTTGACCCTTGAGATAATTGTACATATGGGCGAGGCCATGCAAAATTAAGCACTAAAAGAGGTTAAAAGGAGGGGGAGCGGGGGGGGGCTCACTCCAGGCTGTTGGCAGTCATTTAGCTTCAGCGTGAAGAAGGATCTGAGGTCCAACAAGAACCCTTCACTTGTGGGAAAACCTGCTCTGAAGGTGGCACTGCAAACGTCTGAGCCTCAGGGCCTGGACGGAGGCTCTGCAGTTGGCAAGGCTGGCGCTGGCCAGAGATTGATGTCGGCAAAAACCGCCGCAGCCTCCACCCTTCCCCACCCCCGAGCCCAGTGCCGGAAGCCTGGCCCTCTGATCCTCCCTTTCAGGACTTCGGATGCCACGCCCGCCAGCTTCGCTCCCGCCTCTGTCCGTTCCAGCTCAGCCTTCTTTTCTGCGCCGCCTCCTCCTCACCTGTAACCTTCCCAGGCCCCTAGCTTCAGTCCTGGTGCTCCTCTCTTCTCTGCCTGCACGCACCGTCTCAGGGATCTCACCAGGACCTGGACTTGAAACACCCCCTCTGTACCCTGATGACTCCTATCTCTAACCGCTCTCTGCTTGGATGTCAAACAAGAACATCAGCGATAACGCCGCTAAAACCAAACTCTTAAATTTCTCCTCAAACCTGGCGTCTCGGTAGAGGCAACTCTCCCTCCTGTCCTGGACTTGGAGTCGGCCTCTACTCTCCCTTTCTCTCCTGTCCATCCAATCTGCCAGTAAATCCTGCCACTGGACGGTCAGTATACATCTCAAATCCAAGCACCACCCCCATGGTCACCTCCCAGTCTAAGCCATGTCATCTCTGCCTAGATTATTACAATTGCCCCCTGACAATTGACCCCTGCTTCTGTCTTTGCCCTTATTAGCTGGCCATCAAGACAGCAGCCAGAGAGACTCCAAAACACCGGAGTCAGGCCACACCCTCCTCTGCTCAGAAGCTCCCAAGCCCCTCACTGACCTGCAGGGTGATGACCCTGTAGCCCAGCCTGGCTTGCACACGTTCTGGTGTGATAAATAGCAGCACCCTCCTTCACTATGGAAAGCCCTGAGTAGATGACAAATTGGATGTCCTTGGCCCTGCTCCTCTGTGCCCTCTGTCCTACCCCTCTCCCTCCTTGGGTCACATTGCCCCTCCTCTTTGCATCTTCTGCTTCTGCCTGGAATACCCCCACATAGTCATAGTCTCCTTCCTAATTTGCTTCAGATATTGGCTTAAATGTCATCTTATCTGCTCCCCAGATAATGCCTCTCCCCACCTCCCTGGCAGAACAATGACCTGGTCCCTATCCGATCCCTTATCCTGCTGCAGCCTTTCTCAGACCAGGGGTCCCCACCTGGCAGGTGCATTTCCATTGCCATACTCTCTTCCCTAGGATGTAAGCTCCTGATCCCGGAGCTTGGTCTCTCTGCTCACAGTGTCATCCAGAGCCTAGAACAGCTCCTACTGCGTGGGAGGAGCTCAAACAACATTTGTTAAAAGAATGAGTGAATGGATGGCCAGGTTCAAGAAAAGTTACAAAATGTGGAGTTTTTCTCTGTTAACATTTTAAAACCTGGTACACCTTGTTGCAATGCACATAGAGGGCAGCTTGTTTCAATGGAAACTAAATAAATGTAGGGAATCATTGTCAGTAACTCACATACTGGTCTGAGGTTCAGAAGATGTGACATTTGGCTGGACTGAATCACTTAGGCAAGTATCAGGGTTCCCCTATCAGAAATAAAGTTGAATCATCTCAGAATTATGTCGTAAGGCAAAAGGAGATGATTCATTTATTTGCAAAAGAAAAACTTAGTTTACATAAAATTTTTGCAAGGGGAACCAACCAATTCCCAAGTAACTACTTCATACTCCAGCATGAGAGCTGGTAGACAGTCAAACAGGCTACTCTCTGGTGCTGGCTGGTATTTCCCCTTGATTTTCCCAGTCCATCTTTCAATACATGGTCTCTGTAGTCACTCCTGATGCTGCCCCCCTCCATGCCTGTGATGATCCTGAATGACCCAGAATCCCACTCATCCTTGCAGGCCCCATCACCATCCTCCCAGGGTGAGGCCTTTTGCTCCGTGTTCTGCCCTTTTCCTCTTAGGGCTCTTTGCAGTGCTGCTCTGCTTTCGGGTGGTAGCTTGGGAGTCATCTGGAAGCTGCATGAAAGCAGGAAGAGATGTGCAGCTCTACCTGCCCCAACATTGCCTGCCCCTGACTCCCACTTGGAGAGGCACTTTCCATAGAGAAGCAACTCTGCTGGAGATGAAAGCACCCACTGGCCAACTCAGGCAGGAATTTAGAAGAGCAGCTCCTGACCTTTGCAAGTTGAAGAAATGAGCCCTGTTCACAGGGTAGGCCTTGCTTTTGGCAGTCACTCTAACACCAGCCCCAGTGTCTGGAATATGTGAGCACTTAATAAATATGTTTTGAACAATTAAAGAAGTAAACCAATAAATGAATGAATGAACACACACATTTGTTCTGACATATCTGCTCCCGGGGAGCCTAGCCCTATACTGCATTACCATCTCTCCTTTTTCTGCTCCCCAGAGCCTTCTAGAGTGGGCTGGCTCTGTGTGGTGCCAGGTCAAGGGAACAATCTTGAGGCCAGGGTTCTGTTAAAAATGTCTCCCCAGCCCCACTCCCCCTCAGCAGCAGCACACTCTATTGCCCAGGCTCTAGTTCACAGCTTTATACATACACTGAGTTTATAATCAGAATCTAGCAGAATCTAGTTTAAATACATGGGAACTACAGTATAGATGAAAATGCTAATCAGCTAAGCTTAATAGTTCTCATTTGTATTAATGCAAATTAGGCAGCTGCATTTCCCACCAAATATTTTCCTTGGTATTTACTGACGAAATCAAGGTCCTTCTAATAAGTTCTAATATTTAATCTAAAAGCTCTAAAAAAGGTGCTTTAGTTGAGTATAATCTAATTTCACTGAACAAAATTGCATCTAAAAGCAATATAAAGTTACAATTTGTTCCTTGTCAAATAGTAAAAATGGCCTTTAAATTTTACATTGTTTTGACCTTTGGTTTTTGCATTTCAATTAAACTTCCCTCAGAGCCCAGAGGATCAAATGTTTCCTGTGTGTGAATTAGGTCCTGGGCAGAGGTGGCTACTGGCCCTTTGCTTCTTTCCTTTTCAAACCCATATCTGCCTCCCTTGACAAAGAGCAGAAAGTTTCTCCTTCACTGGCTGGAGGAAAGAGAAATGGAAAACTAGGTCTGGTCAATATCTTATCTTTAGACACTTGAGATTTCAATGGAACCATCTTCAAATTCATTCCTGGACCGCTATGCCATTTTGCCAGGCTCTCTGTAACTGGTCTGAGAGAAGCCAGTTCTCCTCTAAGCCACACTTGAGCGTGGAATTTACCTTTACAATACCTGTTGACATCTACTATTTTACCCAAGCCTCATAAGAGCCTGGGGATCCAGAGGCGACGTCATCTTTTGGGGATTTCTGACAGAATTAGGAGGTCAGGTCTGAGTGGCTCTGATGCCACTCAATATCCATTCTTCCTTTCTTTCTTGGTAATAGAACCCTATTTTTCTTCAGGATAGAGATGCTCCTGGCTAAAAGACTACATTTCATCCATTGCAGCTAATGAAGCAAGAAAGCAGAAACTAAGTCCTGGTTTCTTCATGGCAATGTAGAAGAACCCCCCTACAAGCTCGGGCTGCTACCTCCAGGCATCTTTTTCATGATGTATAAAACCTGGGTGTGTTTACTGCTATATGCAGATGACTCCAATCCTACCTCTTGTGAAGTTAAAATATGTAGCACAGTACCTGGCACCTAAGTGCACAAGAAATTGTAGCAACTAGTCAAGCATCAGATGGAGCATCATCTAGATGGTACATCATGGAAACCAAACAAATAGAGAGAGAGAGAAAAGAGATAACACCTGCATATCAACTTAAAGCATAAGTTGAGAACCATATATATCACTTAATAATAATAGTAGCAAATAATTATTGAGTTTGCAGAAACCAAGCACCATTCAAAGCATGTGACCCATACTAACTACCCTGTAGCCCCAGGACTTAATGCAGCACCAAGAAAATTGTAGATCCTCAATAAATGCAAGCTGAATAAACCAATAGAGAGGCAGACAATGCCTTGTTTATCTGGATCTGAGCCTAACTTGATCAATATCCTGGGTGTGGTCCAGGTCAAGTGACACATTAAGTCCTCAGTTCCATAGACAATATTTCCCCATGACCATGATTTCCCCAAGGCCAGAATCACTTTTTCTTCAGTTAACTAGGGAAGCCTTGTGTGCAAGGAGCCTATGTCTCTTTCCTCAGAGGGATATCATCCTTAGGGATTTGGCCTTCTACCTGAAGAAGTGGAACCTGAGTGGTTCCAGGATGAAGGCTTTGACAGGGCACTAGTGTTGAATATAGAGGGATCCTCAGTGGTCATCTACCATACCATTGAGCTTGGCCCAAGTAGAGAGTTCTAGAGCTCCATAAGTATCTACTATGAACTGGACACTCACACATATATTAGCATAGTTCATCTTTACAACGGCTTCATGAGATGAAACACTATGCTACCTAGCACACTTCAGATCAGATTTTGTGACTTCTTTCGTTCATTCAACACCTATTAAGCATCTACTATGTGCCAAGCATATTGCCTGCCTTAAGTCCAGTGGGGGAGATAGATGCATAAATAAATCTATGTGACTGGTGCTTTCATGAAAGTAAGTCCCAGACATTGTGGGAACCTATTGGACTGGTCACAGAGGAGGTATTGTTAGAGCTGAGGCACAGGCTGGAGTCGAGATGGGAAGTGGAATGGAAGGCATTCCAGGAGAAGAGTGCAGCTATGCAAAGAGAAGTGCAGCTGATGTGACAGGAGCAGAGGTGTGAGGGCTTCATAATATGTCAGCTTGGCTAAGCTGAATGACATTTCCCAGAATTTCCTTTCTTGTATGTTTCTAGTTAGGGTAGGCCACAAAGGAGATTCTTGGGAGATTTGATAGTGCAAGGGGTACAACTGGGAAGCAGCCGCCATTTTGTAGCTCACACATATTTTTGCTGATCTGCTGATTCCTCTCAATGCAGGAAGTTGCAGATGAATGAGCAATCATTCTCCTTTGCCTGAATTCTCCTTCAGTTCCATAGGCTCCTGCACTAGGTGTGTGTGTCTAGTTCCGTAATGGAGAACCCTGGCTTCTGCAGGACAACCTCCTCCAAGATTAGAAGCAACAAATATGGACACAGGTTTCAGCCCATCTTTGTGGGGTTTCAGCTTGTGCCTTTTGGTTCCCACCTGCTTGGAATCATCCCTTCCCCACTGCCTGCCTTCAGGCCTCAGGCTCCAGCATCAGATGAGGAGATAGCAGCCTCACAAAGACTGCTCAACCTTGTGTAAGCCAATTCCCGATAACAATCCCTTTGATATATATAGATGCATATCTCTTACTGGTTCTGCTTCTCTGATTCTACTCTGACCAATACCAGAATTGGGGTGCTGCTGTAACAAACACCTGAAAATAGGAGTGTAGCTTTAGAACCAGGCAGTGAGTAGAGACTGGAAACATTCTGAGGAACATGATAGAGAAAGCACCTAAATTGCATTGAACAAACTGGGAGTAGAAATTTGAGCATTGAGGGAGCTGCCAGTGAGGCTTAGAAGAAAGTGAGGAACATGTTACTGGAAACTGGAGGAAGGGGGTTTCTTTTATGTAGTGGAAGAAAATGTAGCAAAATTATCCTCCGCAGTTAAGTGGTAAGCAAAACTTGCAAAGGATGAACTTGATTATCTAGCTAAGGTGATATCCAAGTAAAGTTTTGAAGGCACTGCCAGGTTTCTTCTTGTTGCTTATAGCAAAATATGAGGGGAGAGAGCTAAATTAAGGAAGAACTATTAAATAAAAAGGGATCAGGACTTGATGGTTTTGAAAAGTGTCAGCCTTTCCAAATAGCAAAAGATGCTAAAATAAAGAAATGACATCTGAACATGTTAGAAAACATGGCATAGAGATAAAGCTTTGTCTAAGAATAAGGTCACTCCTTTCCTAAAGCTTCCTGGATCACTGCTTGATAAAGTACTTGTTTAAGAATCTAATTCTGGGGCAACCAACCTAAAATGCATCCATATTTTTTCTAAGGTCCAAGAGTTTGAAGCTTAACCACATCCTCCCTCAGGTTCTGGGCCATCACATTCTCCTGGCTTGCCTCCACTCTTGGGTTGTTCTCTCTCAATGTTCTCCATGAGGTCCTTTTCTTAATTCTGTCACACAAAAAAATGGCTCCTCAAACTCACCTCTCCTAGGAGATTTTGTACTATTCCATGTCTTCAGATGTCAACCTGCACACTGACACATCACAAACATCTATCAAGCCCAGTGCTCCCACCTCCCACTGGCCATCTCAACTGTGATCATTATGCTGTTCCAAAGTCATCTCCAAACCACACAATCCAGACACCAAGCTCTCTCATTCTCTCCCTCTTTCTCCCTCTCCCTTTTTTCCCTTTGTTACACACACAGACACATGCATACACACACACCACACACAACACCATACATACATACATACATACATACATACATACATACATACTCCTTTTCCAAATGTTACACACCTGCTCTCTGGAGCTGGACTGTCTGGATTTGAGTCCTAGCTGTAGAACTTCCTGACTATGATACTTTGGACAAGTATTGTTTTCACCTCCTCATGCCTCAACTTCTTCACTTATAATTCGGGCTTAATAATAGCCCCTACCTCATTAAGTTATTATGAAGATAAAATTAGTTCTGCATGTAAAGAAAGCACTTAGAACTGTGCCTGGCACATATTATATTCTCCATAAATTATAGTTCTGAAAATTGGTATTATCTTGGTGAATTATTCCACTCAATAATCCAAAGAAGAACACTTGAAGTCCCCTACCTCCCTGAAATAAAATCATCCAACCTGATGATTCTACCTTGTTAACATCTTCTGAATTCATCTACTTCTCTCCCTCCCAACCGTCACCTCTTTAATGCATACCTTCATGTTCCCCCATTGATCATGGGCAATGTTTAACTGCCACGGCCCCTTACCTGGGCTTTGTGTGCCCCATAACTAAAATAACCCCACCCCAAGATACCTATGTCCCAATCCATTCTCCACACTGCAGCCAGAGTATCCTCCTAAGCTGTAATTCTCATCATGGCTCTACTTACAAAGCTGTACGAATCAAATCTTGACTTTTTAACATAACATTACACACTAGCTTCCATTCCCTCTTTTCTCCGTGTTCTGTTTCCAGCCCCATCCTCATCCCCCTTGCATTCTGTGCTCCAATTGTTTTGAACTGTTGGCAAATTTTGAACTATTTGAACTCTTCATGTGTTCTTCCTCTTATGTGTGGAAAAAGAGGGAATCTTTATATCAAAGAATACCCCCTATAATCATAAGTATTCACAATTTGGCAACAGATGAGTGACAGAGCATTAGTGGTTGGGGTCCTGAGCAGGGAGGGGTGGGTAGGGAATCAGATCAAGGAAAGCAGCATATCAGCTCTGGGCTGGCCTGGACCCATTTCACAGGCCAGCTCTGGCTGAAGATAAGCCCCAGCTCTGCTTTGCTTGCATCCAAGGCAAGAGATAACAATTACTGCCAGTTAACTAACC
Organism: Tolypeutes matacus; assembly: GCA_026826555.1. Lineage (NCBI taxonomy): Eukaryota > Metazoa > Chordata > Mammalia > Cingulata > Chlamyphoridae > Tolypeutes > Tolypeutes matacus. Next base: position 41,444,603 of record JAKSZT010054215.1, read on the forward strand.
AAGCCTTAAGGTTACTGCCAGTTAACTGGCCAAAGCTTACCAAAGGTCAGGAGTCACTGCCAATAGAAACAGGTCTTGCCTGCAATGGTGAAGGAATTTTTCAAAGCAGACACCTAGCCTGGGGTACTTTGATAGAAAAGCTTTTGTACTGTAGGGTTTGCCCCCGCACTTTTTTTTTAACCTTCCTAAAAAAAAAAAAAAGTAGTCAAGAGGCTGTCAGGCTGCTCAGCATCTCCATTAGAATTCAGAGTATTCCACGGTAATTACAAAACAGCTGTAATGGAAAATTGGTAGTCAAACCCATTTTCCAGCGACTAGAACGGTGAATGGGCTCCATTATGTTCCTAATTCTCATTAACTTAATTTGCATAGGAAACAATGAAGGAATACATAATGAGGTACAGTGGGCTAGCAGCCCAGCCCCTGCCCCCAGAACTGGGTTCAACCCACTGACCTGCCCCCATAGAGGAGAGATCCAGGGCCCTCAGCTAGTCTTGACTGGGTAACCTAGGCCTGGGCCCCCGACTAGGATGGGGCGAGGAGGAGAACGACGGCCTGCCTGCCACTTGTCCAGGACTGCTTCGCCTCAGCACACGCCATGCAAACCCCATTTCTTCTCACTCCCCACCTCCGCTTTTGGTAAGGCTGAAGAACTGGAGCAGAAGGAGGAGGGAAATCGTTTTCGGGTAAGCAGTTCCAGGCTTTGGCTTCATGCACGCATGTTTCTTCCTACAAATCTGGTTTTAATTATAATTGGCCCTGGCAAAGGATGAGCTCGGCAGCCGGTGAGGCACGGGGTGTGGGGTGGGGTGTGGGTGCAGGGTTGGGCCTGAGCTGAGCCCTGGATTCCCTTTGGGAGGTAGTGACAGCAGGAGCTAGTTCCAGTCTTGCTGCCCTAAGCAGTGACCGCATCAGTCCAACCTCTGCTGGTGGACCAAATGGAACTTGAAAAGAGGCAAGGAGAAGAGGCACAAATCACAGCCAATGCTCAAAGCTCGAACAGCTAAATCATATCCTGACGCCATCTACCAAGCTGTGAGAACAGTGAAAGCCAGAAGTTCTACTATTTTAACAAATATGATTACAAACCAAAAAAATAAGTGGTCTATTTGACTCACTTTATTGAGCATCTATGATATTTCAGACATTATATTGAACTGTCTCAATTAACCCTTATAGCAAACTGCTATATCCATTTTGCAGATAAGGAACTGAGGCTCAAATAACTTGATGTGCTGCAGTTATATATTCAAAGACCAACCCATAAGCTATGTCTTATGAATCAGCCAGTCTAGATAAAGCAATGCTTCCCAAACTTGCTTACTTGTGGCACACATGGAAAACCATATTTGTATAGTACAAGGATATTTGAATAGGAGAAAGATAAAGGGCTTGGAACCTGAAGAAGGCTGCCCCAATCTCCATGGCATAAGGGGGTCTATATCTCAAGCCACATGGGTTGGGAATCTCAAACCTAATTTATAAGAAAAATGGTGGCCACTCAGGTAGATAACATGAGAACTACCAGGAAAGCAGGAATATCCCAACAATTTCTCACTGACTTGAAGGGTCCTGAAATGCCACTATTATCTTGGGTTAATTATTGTCTTCCCCATATTCCTCTTCTTAAATGAAAGTGTTTGTGAATGGTATATAATAATCATCCCATAGAGAAGCACGATGTAAGGAACATTTAACTTGAAGATCGGGGTTTGATTCTTAGCTCTGACACTTAAATGCTAAAAGACCTTGTGTACTTCAAGGGGACTGGAGCAGATAACCTCTTGGTTCTACTTTGCAAGTGTATTCATCAATGGCTGTCCTCTGGAGGTGGGAACAAGGCAGTGACATGCATCATGCTAAAAGGAAAAATGGCACAGGTAAAATGATGGAAGCAACCTTTCCAACAACTAACCTTTCCCAGCTATTTCACACCAATTCTTTCACCCTAACACCTCCAACAGCAATTTCCTGAGAACTTGCTAAGTCCTGGGCATCACATATCTATCATCTGTAATCCTCATCATAACCCTATGAGGAGGGTTTCATCATCACCACTTAGATGAGGAAACAGTCATGACAGGGGATTAAAGCCATGCAGGTAGGTGTTCTGCTTGACCTGAGTGTCCAGCTCTGCCTCATTCTAAAGCCCCTCCCTTAGCAAAACTCCCTCTGCACCCAGAATTGATGGCACACTCCTTAGCCTTTCAGTGAGCTCTCCGTGCTCAGGGTAGATTTGGGAATCCAAAAATGTTCCATCTCATCTGCTCCCCAACTATTGGGGATTGAACCATGCTCCCCACAAAAGGCATGGTCCAGGCCCAACCCCTGGCCCATTTGTAAATAGGACCTTTGAAGATGCTATTAGTTAAGGTGTGCCCAGACTGAATGAGGGTGGGCCTTAATCCAATATGGCTAAGGTCCTTATAAGCAAAGGAAATTGGACATGGAAAGAGAAACCATGGGGAGCAGCCAGAAGCTGGAAGTCAATGAAACCTGGAAAAGAAGATGCCACCCTGTGCATTGCCATGTGATAGAAAAGCCAAGGAGCTCCCAAGATTGCCAGCCAGCCGGAAGACACTGACCCCAGGGGGAAGCAAGCCTTCCAGTCTCTGAAACCATGAATCCCTGTTGTTAAGCCAACCCATTGTATGGTATTTGTTTTAACAGCCAGGAAACTAATTCACCAACCTCTTCCTTGGAGATGCTGTTTGCATCCAAGAGACCTGGAAACAGATTAAGCAGAACTTTTGGTTGACTTGACTGATTAGACTTTTTTCTAATGTCTCTGTAGCCCAAAGGAACTCTTAAGAACGAGCAAAGCAATCCCTTGTGTGAGAGGCCAAAGGAAACAGCTAGTCTGCTCTCTGTGTAGACAAACCTCCTGCCTTTCTGTTTATACCCATTAGCCACCAGCTTATACAGTGCTTGGTAAGTGTTTGTTGATTAATGGAATGACCTAATTGCCTTTTTTAATAGCCAAGACTATTTACTAAGTATCTCATATGCATGGCCATTGTGTCAAGAGATGTAGAGAACTTTACATTTCTCCAGATTGCAAAGCACACCCAGATTTTCAAATTTTCATATTGATACTCAAAACTACTTGGCTTGGACTGGGTACTGGGTGATGGGTATCCTTCTTGATGCCAACCTCAGAGCTTATGGATACACTGTCAGATACAGCAGAAAAAACCCAGAGACCAAGCCCTATGCTCTGATGTTGTCCTACTTTACCCTTGATTTTAAAGAGAAATACCAGCTGGCCTATTTAACCAAGCACCCATATCAAGTGAAACCCACTCTTAGATGGATTGACTATTAGATGAGTTTCCTATAGGTTCTCCAAGCCCGGTCCCTGATTTTTACATATATGAGAGCAAATCTGAAGTTGTGCTAGGATGATTCAGAGCAGGCTTGTTTATTTCCCTTCTTGGGTTCGTTCAGTGACACTTATATACTTATAAAAACTCAGTTGTGGCTTTTGTTTCCCATGCAGAGTGGCAGGCACTCACATTCTCCCACTAAAGCACCTCTTGCTCAGTTCCTGGTAACCAGCACTGCGACACACAGCTTTGCCAAATGCATCACTTTTAGATTGTGAGCTTTGAAACCAAATAAAAATTGATATGTGTGTAATCACATTTGTTTAATTAAAGTAACACATCTGTGCACTAAATATTCCAGTATGAGATGGTCAATAGCAAATCCTCAGCATGTACAGTAATAATTGACTAATGTAATTAAATGCATGTCAGATTTTTAAAAGAAAATATAATGAGATTTCATCATTTTATATGTACAGGTAATTAGTTCTTAGGAATGTGAGTAAAAGCAAATTATCTACAGATTTGAACTATCAGCAGATAATTCAAATGACCTAGTTTGGGAGAGAAGATGATTTCTTAAAACTACAGAAATCCAAACCAAAACAAACATTTCCTACAATTAAATCTGAAAGCTTTGTTAAGAAATGAGCACATATAATTCTGTTCAACGTGTTTTCTTTGTGCTTCCCTTCCGGATGAGTTGAGCTGTACTGAGGGTGCCAGATTGGAGTGAGGGCTCTCCTAACTCATGCTCACTTCCCACTGTCTGGGCTTCCAGGAACCTCTTGGCACCGAGCTCCAGGTCATTTTGAACAAGATTTTCTTTCCTTTGCGTTCAATCTGACCCTACCTACTGCTGCCTCTTAACTAGTCCCTGTTTAGTCTGAGTGTCATCCAGAATTCTGGATAATGTGTGCACAGGAGGGGCTGTGGGAAGAGTGTTTCAGGGTCAGGGGAAAAGGTGAGCAAATGCAAGGAAATAGGAAGGCACAAGGCTTGTTTGGGGAGCAGCTGGAGAAGATTCCAGTAGGAGAAGAAAGGAAGATATAGCTGTCAAAATAGACTGGGCTGTGATGGGCAGAGACTTGAATACCAGCCAAGAGTTTTGAGTATCATTCCTCTGAAGGCAATACAGAGTTGCTGAAGATGCTGTTTTTTGCTGCTTCACTTAAATCTAATCATGCCAAATGCTTCAAAAATCACAACACTCAAATGTGAACTAGCTGCTCTTAGAGACACTCAAGTTCTCTCCACCAAAGCCTGGTCATTTTGAGATCAGGGTCCTTCCTTTCCATTATGAGGCATTGTCTGGTTGCTTTTCTCACCCTCCAGATGACACCTCAATTTCTTTTCCTTCTCTTCACTCCTACAAGTGATGGCACTGATCCATTTTATGGTCCATCTTAGCAACTGCAGCTCTAGTTTATGAATTCTGTCTTGTGTGAATCTTACCACCACAACCAGATCAAGGGTGACCAGGGACAATAGGTTCCTGTCCTATCCATGTAATTTTAGGTTCTTAATGTGTATGTGGAGGAGGTGGTTTGATTTCATCTTTGGTGCCATTACCCTACAATAAGGAAACAACGGTGAAAGGACACAGTGACCATGACAAAGATAAGACATGACCATGATTTAATATGGGAGGGACATGTTCTCTGCTAGTTGGAGGGCAGAAGCTTTACCTGGTGACACAGTTAATGGCTATACTGAGGGTTTCCCCACCCCCACCCCCTGGCTTGCATCCCTCAGGATCAGGACCTTCCTTCTATGGGACAAGTTGTGCTGGTGTGTCAGGGACCAGGACTAAGGGTTAACGTAGCCCCACATTTAGGATTTATAGTTGGCAGTTGGTAGTTCCTTCAACAGCAAAAGAAAAGGCAATAACGAGATGGATGAAGAGGAAATTTATAGGCTAAGAGATGATGAGACATGTCAACCAATGACAAATTACAGGCTTTATATGGGTCAAAAAAACAAGCTGGACATATACATGCACACATGCACATACGCAAACACACACCTCTATATAAAATAATGCATAGTATGTATAATATACATGTTTATATATATTGTTTACATGTGTGTATAGATGTACGTACATGTACACTCACACACACAGTCACTTATAGTTATTTGTGGTAGTTAGGTCCTATAAAGTCAGTATCTTTTCGCTGGTTGGCTTTTCTGCATTCCAGGGTCTTGGCACTTGCTGTTTCTTCTTCCTGGATCACTCTTGCTCTTGCTTTTTGCAAATCTGGTAATTTTAAATGTCTTTTGCTCACAGAGGGCTTTCTTGACCACCCACTTAAGTGCATCATCCTGTTTTTTCCTCATCTTAGAATCCTGGTTATTTCCTAAGTAGATCTTACCACACTCTGCTTATTTTATGTAATTGTTTGCTTGTTTGACATTTGTCTCCCACACTAGAATACAAACCCCACAGACTTGTTTACTGTTGGATGCCCAGGATGTAGTACAGTATCTGGCACATAGTGAGTACTCAAGAACTATTGGATGGATGAAGGAAGGTTAGATAGAAGGGGATGGATGGGTGAAATAATGAATATTTTATTGTGTGCTATGAACAAAAGAAGGTTTTGAGGTCAAATGGGTTTGGGAAATGCATTCTGTTCCCTTCTCAGAGATTCAGTGTGCATATTCTCTTTTTTTTTTTTTTTTAGTTAGAGAAGTGTAGGTTTACAGAAAATCATACATAAAATACAGAGTTCCCATATATTGTCCAATTATTGACACCTTGCATTCGTGTGATACATTTGTTAAAACTTATGACAGAACTTGTTTATAACTGCACCATTAACTATAATCCATGGTTTACACAAGGGTTCACTTGTTTGTGTTATACAGGTCTATGGATTTTTTTTTCTTGTAATATATATGCAACCTAAAATTTCCCCTTTTAATCACATTGGAATACACATTAGCATTTTAAAGGATCTGAAAATTCCCCAGTTAAAAACTTGTTTAATTTGATTTAATCTAGCATTTCCTAAACTTATTTTAACTCAAAATACTTCTGTTTGATGGCATGCTTACTTAACATCTTGCCAAAGAGTGTTCCTTGAAACACCAGTTTAAAAAAGTCTGCTTCTTTGTAGCCATTGCCATGTTGAATAGTAATTATTTTTATCTCCCCTTCCAAGATATGGGGTCCCTAGGGACATAGACTGAGGCTTACTCATTTTGCATCTCAATTATATAGCACAGTGCCAGGCACAGAGCAAATACTCAGAAATAATTG
>JAKSZT010054215.1:41451593-41483976 GCA_026826555.1 Tolypeutes matacus
GGGAGGGAGGGAGGGAGGGAGGGAGGGAGGGAAAGGTGTGGTAGTCAATAAGAGATTACTTTTTACCTTCTACCTTTCTACCTTCAATTGACTTTGAGGGAAATAATAAAATGCTAATGATGACTTTACCATGTCAGAAGTCAGGATTACATTAACCATCTCAGATAAATTCAAGAGTAATAATTAATCCAGGTTTAGGATTGGGGGTAATTCTCAATAATACCCACTCCACCCTACTCCACCCCACCTCACACCCAGTACTCTTTTGCTACAGTTCTTATCTCTGAGTTAGATAATTACTGCATTTATTAGCTGAGAGCTTGGACAAAGTACTGAAACTTTCAAACTTTCAGTATCTGGAAAATGCAGATAATAATAGTATATAATTTTCAGTATTGTTGTGACTATTACATAGGGTTAACATGTAATTGGCTTACAATAATGCCGTGCAGGTAGCAAGTAATCAGTAAACTACTACTACCGTGTGGTAGTGTGCCTAGGGGTGGGGAGGGTTGGAGGGGCCACAAGAGGCAAGACTGGGCATGGTCTTGACATAGGATGGGATCAAGGAGAGCTGCCACAGGGTGGTGAAAAATTAGCACCTACCTCCAGGCTGAACACACAAAAAATACATAAGAAAGACTCTTTGAAATACATTGAATACCAGAATACCTTCTAAGAATTAGTACTTTTAAAGGGGGTTAGGGGTCAGAACAAAGACAGGTCCCCCTCTCTGACTTCAAAAGTGCCCCAGTTAGGCCCCAGTGGAAGAGTTATAGGCTCAAAAGGAACTCGGGAGTAATATAATCCCCCTGCCCCTAGACTAGATTTGCCTTCAATCAGCTCAAATGGTCTTTGCCTTTCTTTTAAATCAAATTTAAAACTATCTAGAAAATCCCAGGCTCTCAGAAGTAGAAGCGACTCCTTCCTGAAGTCCAACATCTCTGACAGATGGCTCTACAGGCTTGGAAGGTGGAAGAGTGGGTTCAAGAGCTGCATCCCACACCTCTCATCTTTAGAGAACTCGTTTCTGTGTTGTGCTGAAATCTGCTTTGTTATAAGTCCCATCTGTGGCTCCAGTTCTACCATTTGGAGCCAGGCTGGACAGGTCTGCTCCCTTCCATTTGACACCCTTTCATTCCTGATCCCCCACCTCTCAGTTATTTCTCCTCTGTGAGAAATATCCTCCTTCTCTTTGAACATTCTCCAAATGCTGTGGTTTCCATATCCTTTACCAAGCCTATGGCCTCTCTGTGAAACTGCCATTTAATTATTGTGTCTTAAAATGTGCCTCCTAGAGCTGAAACCAATACCTCAGACACATTCGGACCTGCCCAGAGAAGTGAAGCAATAGCTGGTTAACAGCAACAGCTTTTGCAGTCAGATGCACTTAGTCCCACCCTGTCCTAGCTCTGGGACCTGGTACGAGTTAAACCCTCTGAACCTAAGTTTCTCCATCCACAAAATGGGAACACTACCAAGGCTGTCAGGAGAGGCTCTCACATATAGAAAGCATTGCACACAGTGCCTGGCACAAAGTTAGTGCGAAATAAATGGTGGCCCCAGTGAATCGGGTTGCTATCTGTATTATTAGACATGATATTCCATTAATAGTATAAGATTTTTAACAGTTATTCACACTGTTAATTCACAGTGAGTCAGCCAAAACACTAATTTTTCCATAAATTTTTGTCAAGCAAACATCTCCCCCTACCTACTCCAAATTTACAATTTGTCTATATTCATGTTTCTCTTCTGGCTCATTACTCCAGTATACAAATGTCTCTTATGGGTAAAAAAGAAAAGACCCTTCCTTGGCCACAAGCCACAGGGCTTGACAGCACACAGAGTCTGAAAGCTTTTCCAACACAAGCAGAACCCCTGTACGGTTAGGGTCACCTTGCCTCACGTTTTCTTTCCCCACCTGGCACTCGAGTTCATTAGGAATGAACTTGTGGGTTCATTTGACAAGTTAAATGCATGTCTGCCTCTGGATGAAACAGGCAGGGCCCTTGCTCTTATCAAGTTTACATTCCAGAGGGAGAGATGGACAAGGAAGGAGGACAGGGCCAAATCATTTCAGATCAAGTGTTACGAGGAAAATAAAGCAAGATGGCAAGGTGGAGATGGACATGGGAGTCCTACTAAGCTGAGTGGTTCCAGAAGGTTCCCACTACCTAAGGTGAGGTCAGGAGCTGCCAGGCCCAGCTGATGCATGAGTCGGCACTTCCCTGGACAGCTTGGCTGTTCCTTTTCTATAAACATCAGTGGCACCAACATGTATGTCATATAAAGGTAGTAGGTTATTCTACCTTCAAAACTTCCCACAGCCTGGCTGAGGGTTCTGTCTCCCTACAGCAAGCTTCTTGGTCCCATCACACAGCCTCCCTTGATGTTGCCTAGAAGTACAACAGCTGGTTGCAGGAATCTAGATCATCACCTACTCTTCAGAAATTATGGGTGTAATTAAAATGGGAAAACCCATTTTTACTAGACTTGTTCCCTTGAGAAACAAAATCGTATAGGATCCATAAGCAGCTGGGTACAAAAGGCTTACTTAGCGGAGAAGAGTTTGGGAGCCATTTCTCTAGAGCTCAGACGGAGACACATTCCCGCGCTCCCTCTATTTTAGCGTTCAGAGAGCCAACCTCATCAGGTAAGCTGATTTCTCATGAAAAGAGATGTAATTAGTTATTTAAGATGTAATAAGTTAAGATAAGATTGGACTGGGTTATGATGGGTCCCAAATCCATGTGACGATGGAAGCAGAGATGAGTGTGAGGCACCCTCTAGGCAAGGTATGCCAAGGATTGCCAGGAGCTACCAGAAGTTAGGAAGAGGTGAGGAAGGATCCTTCCATAGAACCTTCAGAGGGAACATGGACCTACTGACACATTAATTTTAGACTTCTAGCTTCCAGAACTGCAAGAGAATAAATCTCTGATGCTTTAAACTGCCAAGTTTGTGGCAATTTGATAAGCAACCCTAGGAAACTAATACAGCTGGCTTCTCCTCAGGAAGGCCTTTTGCTCTCTAAGTGGAGGACTTAGCTTTTTCCACAGTACCACTGAAGTCTCACAATGAAATGAGAAAACCTAGCAAGGGTGCTTAATAAATACTCCTTGGTCAGAGTCTGGGGAGAATCTCCACTGGTGCCGTGACCTGTGGAAATGAGGTGGGAATTCATTTGGTATGTGAGCCTTACAAGAAGAACAAGGCCACAGGCCTAAGAAAGTTGCCTTGCGCTTTCCTGTGAAATGAAATTGAATCAGGGGTGCAGATGTAGCTCAAGTGGTTGAGCGCCTGCTTCCCATGTACAAGGTCCTGGGTTCAATCCCTGGTCCTTCCTAAAAAAAAAAAAATTGAATCAGATGTCCACCCATCACTCATTAAACACTGGGTGACCCCTTTCTTAGGTGGCCAAGTTGCTCTGTTCCCCACTGTGATGGTTAATTTATTCCATGTGTCGGCTTTGACTGGGTTATGGTGTCCATTTGTTCGGCCAAGATATTTTGTAGATGGATTTGCATCTATAATCAGTTGATTGTATCTACAGCTGACTGCAACTACAAGCAACAAAAAGAATGCCCTAAGCAATGTAGGGAGCCTCTCATCCAATCAGTTGGAGATCTTAAAGGACAGACCTGAGGATTTCAGGAATCAGAAAGAAGAATTCCTGCCTCAACTTCATCTAGCCAGTTTCCCCTGGAAAAATTCAGCATCACTTTTATCAGTATTTCCAGGTTGCAGCCTGCCCTATGGAATTTGGGTTTGGTCTCCATAATCACATGAGCCAATTCCATACAATAAATGATATATATCTCCTGTCAATTCCATTTCTCTGGAGAACCCTATTACACCCACCCTGATACAAACGCCTCACTGATGCCTTCAACACACATTCTCAAACCATCCTTTAGTGTTGTCCACACTTATGGATAGGTATGTAAATTCACAGAACACTTTCTGGAAAGATTCACCCAAAATGCTAGCAGTAGTTACCTCTGGGAAAAGGGCTTGAATTGAGAAAAGGGTGGTCAAATAAGACTTTTTAAAAAATCTATAAGGTCTTAATATGTATAAGAAGAATGTTTTATAGGAATTGCTTACGTAATTAAAATTATTTTTTAAGAAAACACAAAAAATACTTTTAGCATCAGGGTAGAAATGACTGGATAGATTTCAAGAGAAAATAAACAAAATAACAAGCACAAACTTATCCTACACGATCGTACATATAAGATAGGAGAAATGCATAGAATATCTAGGGAAATTTATGACTCTCCAAATTCTATAACCAACCAAGACATCATTCAGTGAAAACTATATGAAATCAACATATCTTCTGAATAAAATTTCTCAAAAGCCTATCAGTTGATCCAATAATGAATTGTATTAAGTGATTTAGAAAGCAAGATTGGGGTTCAAAAGGAAAGGAGATGAGTATTGAAACTACTTAAATGTAGAATGAAGTCTAAATGTTGTAGGAAATGTGGAGTCAACACAAAATGAAGACATTTCTTAATTGAAAGAACATAGTTAATGTAAAAATAATTAATTATTAATATTCTGGTTCTGATATTCCCCAATAACCACACACATACACAAAAACAGGAAGAGAAGGGTGAACTAAAAGCATGGCATAAAGTAAAACTGCACTAATTTCCTCATCCATAGAGTTGGCAATCGACAGCTTCTGCTTCATTTAGAAGAGTTACTTAAATTTTCTGTCTCCATTTCCTGCAGTGAGGACCAAGTGAATGAATACACACGAATTGTTTAGCACAGTGCATGGCACATATTAAAACTCAATAAACATCAGCTGCAATAATAACATCATAATTATCATTATTAATATTGACTTTGGTACTTCTAAAACTATAGGCTGAAAAGTATACATTAAGCCACTCAATTTTTAATAGAATTAAAAATTAGATGCATACTTACCAAGTCACAAGAAAAAAATAACAAATATTATCTATATACAAATGACAGAAAACCAAAAAACAGAGAAATTACACATGAAAACCATGAAAAAAGAATTTTATAAAGAGTAAGAATATACACATTTTATCTGTTAGGTGCTCTTGGCTACAAGTAGCTGAAACCCTGACACAAATTGGCTTAAAGAACAATAAAGAAATACTTAGGGAAGCGGCTGTAATCAGTAGGGCTCCCATTTACCATATGGGAGGCCCCGGGTTCGGTTCCCGGGGCCTCCTGGTGAAGGCAAGCCCGCCCGCACGGCATGGTTAGCTGACCCAGCGAGCACAAGCAGCAAGGGGGGGATAAATGAATAAATAAATAAAATCTTTAAAAAAAAAAAAAAGAAAGAAAGAAATACTTAATTCTATGTAATAGGAATGCCTGATATAGGACAGCCCCAGGGCAGTTTATTCAGCAGTTTAAGGAAATCTACAAGAGCCCAGGTTCTTCCCATCGCTTTGCTCTGCCATCCTTGTAAAGATTCCATCCTCAGACCGGGAGCATGATGGCCTTCACAACCCCAGCTGAACCATCCAGATGGGATGAAACCCAAGAGAAAAAGAAAGACTGCCCTTTCCTGTGTCTCTATTGGAAGCAAAAAAATTCTCTCCAGGAAAGTTCCCAAATACGTTTTTTTCTCAATGTGTTGTTCAGAATTGAGTTACCTGCCCATTCTTTTTTTTTTTTTTTTTTAATTTATTTATTTTTTATTGTGGTTAAAAATCAAAATTTTCACAATACATACCAATACCTGCCCGTTCTTGAACCTATCACAGGGGGGTTATACCTAGTCCAGTCATGTCCACCCTTGGAGCTGGGGTGGGGTCAAGTTCTTTTGAGTTGCAGAGGAGGATACCAGATATTTCCTGGAAGTATCCAGACTCCAACAGCTATGTAAGCTCTGGCCCTCTGGCCCCACAGAGACATTGGACAGCTTTATTTTCCTCCTTTCCCAGGCTTTTATCTATTATAGCTTCAAAACTCTTAGGACTAAACTTGAGTTTAGACATCCCATTACAGGAATGTATTCAACTCTGTATACTACCAATAGAGAATGCAATATCTTTGCAAATACAAAGGAAACCCAAGAAAAATGCATTATATATTAATCCATAAAGAAGCTCTGAATAAACTGCAAAAGGGAAAAATTTTGCAAATGAATATAAAAGAGGAGACACAATAAAATACAACCACTTGAAATCTTCAAAGGTATTCCTAAATCACACTAGGGTCAACTGAAGTAAAAGAAAAGACTATTTAGAAAATTATAATAAACTGAAAATTACATTAAAAATTTTGTGATATAACTAAAATTTTGCTCAGTGGTAAATTTGAAGCCTGAAATGCCCCCAAAAGTAAAAATAAAATATGAAAAATAAATGAGTAACATATTCCACTTAATTAACAAAAGAATGACTGATAAACCCAAAGAAATAGAAAGAAAAACTTCATTAAAAATAATGAATTAGAGACCTAAATTAAAAAACAACAACCATAAACTCCTAGAAGAAAATGTGGGAAACCATCTTCAAGATCTTGTAGTAGGTGGTAGTTTCTTAAACCTTATACCCAAAGCACAAGCAATAAAAGAATAAATAGATAAATGGGACCTCCTCAAAATTAAACACTTTTGCACCTCAAAGGACTTTGTCAAAAGGGTGTAAAGACAGCTGATTCAAATAAGAGAAAATATTTGGCAGCCACATATCCCATAAAGGCTTAATATCCATGATATAAAGAGATCATACAACTCAAAAATAAAAAGACAAAGTATCCATTTTTAAAAAATGGGCAAAAGACTTGAAAAGACAATTGTCCAAAGAAAAAATACAAATGGCAAAGAAACCCATGAATAAAAGTTCAACATCACTAGAGATTAGGGAAATGCAAATCAAAACTACAATGAGATATTTCACACCTATTAGACTGGCCACTATTTAAAAAGTCGGAAAACTGTAAATATTGGAGAGGACGTGGAGAGACAGGAATGCTTTCTCACTGTTGATGGGAATGTAGAATGGTACAACCACTGTGGAGGACTGATGGCAGATCCTAAGGAAATTGAATATAGACTTGCCATGGAACCCAGCAATACCATTGCTAGATATATATCCAGAAGAACTGAGAGTTGTGACACACATAAACATCTGCACACCAATATTCATAGCACATTATTCATGATAGCCAAAGTTGACAATAACCCAGATGTCCATCAACAGATGAATGAATAAACAAATTGTAGCATATGCACACAATGGAATATTATGCAGCGGTAAAAAGAAATGAAGTTGTGAAGCATATGACAACATGAATGAACCTGGAGGACATTATCTTGAATGAAGCAAGCCAGACAAAAAAGAAAAATACTGAATCATTACACTATTATGAACTAAATATATTATGTAAACTCATGGAATTTATAATTAGAATATAGGTCACCAGAAAATAGAATGAGGGTAGAGAACGGAAAGCTGATAGTTAATCTGTGCAGAATTGGTTAAAAGTTTGTTTGTAAATCTTTGGAAATAAATGGAAATGGTGAGAGGAAAAAAAAAATCAGTTGACCTTAAATCCTAAATGTAAAGGTTAATTTCTGGAGTCCCAATTTGATTCTATTGATCTATATGTTCTTTTGCCAGAACCATACTGTTTTGATTGCTGTAGAGGTGTACTAAATTTTGAAATCAGAAAATAATAATAATAATAATGAATTAGAAATTAGAAAATGGATTAAGTCAAGAAATATATCTTTGAAAAGAAAAGTCAAATAGATAAATTTTGGGCAAGTATTTTCAAGTAAATAATAAAGACTACATAAAAAGGAAAAAAATAAAAGTGAGGAACTAGATAAATCAATAAGCAGTTTGTGTTATTTTTTTTTAATTATATGACAATGAAGAAATGAGAAATTTTCTAGGAAAATTTAAGTGACCCAAAACTTTGCCATGAAGAGAAAGAAAATTTGAACTGATCGGTAACAGTAGAAGAAATATCAAAATATAGATACTTATTATCTCCTAGATGGCACAGAAAGGTGATGCATGAGTTCTTTGAAATTCTCAAAGAACAGAACAATTTCCATGCTATATAAAATATTTCAGTTTTTTTTAATTACTAGAAAGTTTCCAGTTTGTTTTCCATAACCCTGAAATCCAAACTTGACAAAGAAAGCACACACTTAAATACACACTGTCACACAAACAAAATTGTACACACAAAACCAAAGACCCCATTTACTGATAATACAAATGAAAAAATCTCAACTAAAATATCAGCACAAATCAAAATCTTAGGTGTACTGAAAATAAATATGATCAGGTAAATGTGACTTCAGAAATTTAAGGAATGGCTTTGATTTCAGAAATCTACCAACAATATCAATTTTCAAAGAAAAATAGTATTCCTGATTTTAAATATATGCATATATATATATATAAATTTTAAGATGCTAAGAATAAAGATTTCTTCCTTAATATGATAAAAAAAAATCCTATCTTAAAACAGTGGTGGACATTTTGTTCAATGATGAAGCCCTGGAGGAACTGGCATTATAATGAGCAGTAATAAAAGGATATTTGATATCATACATTTACATATTTTTGGAGTTCTAGCCAATGCAACAAAACAAAAAAAATAAATGAATTATATATATTTGAATAAAGAAGGCAAAGGAAAACTTGAGAAGGAACCAAAAATATTAAAACTATTAAGTTTAATAAATAAGTACATACACACCATAACATCTTTCCACAAAAAAATATCAGCAGATATATGAAATATCTATTAATTGTAAGAAATAGTTAATATTTGATGAATGAAACTACTATTCTTTACAGAGGGGTATTTTTAAAAGTCTTGAATAAATTGAGAAACACATAATATTACTTAATTGGAAGAAGTTTTTATCAGAAGGACTTAATATTGTACATATGTAATTTATTTCAAAATAATTCAAGTTTCATTTAATTTTAATTGAAATGCCAAATTCCATCTGGAAGAATAATCAAGGAAAACACCCCAAAGAGCAATGAGTAAAGACTGACCTGATCAGGTAGTAAAATTAATGACACTGAATTGTACACTCAAAAATGGTTAAAATAATAAATTTTAAGTTATGTATATTTTACCACAGTAAATAAACAAACAAATAAATAAATAAATAAAGCCTCAATAACTTAAATTATATGGTGCTGGAGTAAGAATTGTCAGATGGATCAATTGCACAGAGAAGTTCCAGAAATTGGCTCTAATGCAAATTAAAGTTCAGCTCTTTTAAGATCACATTTACAGTCACATTTAAAACCAAGGGAGAAAGAAGAAAATTTTTAATAAATTGCTCTTAGACAACTGATTACATATTTGGAGAGATTTCTGTCCTATATCATACACCAGATGTATTGCCTGATTAAATGTAAAAATGACAGTGACAAAGAAAGAAGAGAGAGAGCGAGGGAGAAGAAAATGTATGTTATTTTTAAAAGGTGATCTAAACCTAAATGCAAAGGAAGAAATTGTTAAAGGAATGGATAACTCCATAAATGTCAGAGATGCCTGTTTGTGGGAGGAAATTATCACTAACTTTTAAATAAAAGCAAATCTCTGTGGGAAATATTAGTATCATATATCAAAGCTCTACAAAGAAATAAGAAATCATTTATACATCAATAGAAAATGGGCAAAGAATATGAGCAGGTAGATCACAAAAGGAAAACAAAAATTAAGAAGAAGAAAAATTATTTATATTTCCTACAAATTAAAACAACAATGGCATTTTCCTTTATCTGCTTATCAAAGTACTATTTTTCCTTTTTCTAGATTATATTCTTCAATGTTGTCAAGGTTGCAGAGGAAATACCTCTAAATATTGCAAACTGAAGTTTAAATTGGTTCAGCCTTTCTGGAGAATGATATAGCAATATGTATCAAAACCCTTTCATTAAAAAAAAAATCTATTTTTAGAAATATTTCCTAAGGTAATTTAATATATGCTCTAAGATATGTGCATAAATGTGCTCATAAATGCAGTATATTTCTAATTTCAAAAATTAATAAAGAGCAACCTTCATCCACTCAACAGGGCTTTGACAAAATGTGTTTGCAAAACTTTCACGAAGATGCTCATGACATCATATATTAAATGAAACAGCATGGTGTGTAACTGCATGATGTTATCATGTATATGAATTCAAATTTGCAAGACAAAACAAATATAGAGAAAGGGAGAAAATAAGCATACAAAATTTAGCTAAGTGGTGGGAATATAGATGTGTTTTGCTTTCTTCTTATTCCTTCCTGGGTGTTGTTTTTTAATTAATGAAGAAGCATTGCTTTTAATATCAGAAAAAGGGTGTCATCATAAAAATAGTCTTTGTTTACATCAGAATCTTTATTTAGGTGAAAGTATTATAAGAGTCAAATTTCCTTGAACTCCATTTCTGTCTTAAATGTTGCATCCACAAATAATCACCACCATTTTTATCCTCATAATAACACCTTTGCTATGCCTCTCTTCATTTTGGGCAGGTGGTACGCAACACACCAGAAACACAAATACATGGCAAATTCATCGACATCAAAGAATTTGTAGTCCTGTTTGGCCTTGTATGTGGAACCTGATGCCCCATTGAACATTTAACTTGTCTCCTGTTTATTTTTCTTTCACTGAGCTATCAATAGTCTTGGTCTTGCTTAGGAGCATAAATCACAACTGAGGCACAAAGATGGCTCTTTCCCTGGCAATGATGAAAAGGACACATCATCAGGCAAAGGGCCATAATTAAGCTATTTGCATCTGTGCTTCTGACAAAGAAAAAGTGCCTCGCCCCATGGTGTTTTCAGGCAAGAAAGGGAACAGTTTTTCAGACACCAGAACCTCTTCTGGCAGCAGCTGGGCTCGTGGGGACAGCTATGAATGGAACTGAGCCAGTTAAAAGAGGACAAAGGCCTGGGGCACCAAGTAAGGGGCAAGCTTCACCTGTGTGGGCTCCAGGAAGTGAGCATTGATTCCTGGTGGGCATCTTCCTCCTCCATCCAGTAGTGGGCCAGCAACAAAAGACCCTGGGGGAGGGGCTTGTAGCAGCAAGAAGAAATAGCAGGACTAGAAAGAGAAGCCGAATTCATAACCAGGGCTCTCCCCACACAAACTTGTAATTTAAGACTGACTCCTCCCCTTTCTGGATTTGTTATCCCTCAGGATTTAATTTCCCTCAAAACTCAATTATACATTTAAAGAATGGGGAGGCAATTCCAATAAGGAGAACGGCAGAAGCAAAAATGAAGAACTTGGGAATGCTATTATGTCAGTGAGGGGTAATAAATGGTTATTTTTTCTTTCGATGTGTTTAATATTATAGTCTGTCTCTGCTCTAAGTTTAAAAACTGTTTATCCCTCCTCACATCAAGATGTGTCAAAAAGGCATAAATTGCATTTACCCAACTGGATTTGTCAACATAGGAGTCATTTTTTCTTTCCTTTCCTTTCCTTCCTTTGTTTCACTCAAGATATTTTGGTCCTTCTACTTGGATCCCAAATGGGAGAAAATAATAATCAAGGTTTGATTTATTTGTGTGGACAAAATGATTTGAGGCTGTTTCTTGTCGTTGACAGAATGATCTGGGTGGAATTGCATTCCATTCATAAAACTGTGATGAAATGTTATTTGTTGGATGAATAAAGTTAGAAGTCAAGAGAAATTGCTTCAGCTCACATGATATTTCTTCAGCTGTCAGTCATTTCTTGGCATTTGATCACATCATTGTCTCTGCTCCCATCGTATTGACTCTGTTGTCTGTTATTAATTGAAGCATGACTTTTCTTTC
Organism: Tolypeutes matacus; assembly: GCA_026826555.1. Classification (NCBI taxonomy): domain Eukaryota; kingdom Metazoa; phylum Chordata; class Mammalia; order Cingulata; family Chlamyphoridae; genus Tolypeutes; species Tolypeutes matacus. The sequence continues at coordinate 41,463,399 of JAKSZT010054215.1, forward strand.
AAAACTAAAACAAAGAGCACAAACTCTGTAAAAGAGCAGTTTTACTTTCCCTAGCTTCTTCACAATCTGGTTCTCTCTAGAATAATTCACCCTCTTTACCAGCATACTTCAAATACCGCAAACAGGTATATTCTGCTTGTAGAGATGTACACTACGAAAGGAAACTTCTCATGATTTCCCTTTATTCTGCATGTCTTCGAATGGCCTTGTGAAAACAGAAATCTTATAATAAATCTCTCTTTCTATGAAGCAAGAATACTACATGACATTGAGAAATAAGGAACTACTGATAACGCACAACAGCCTGCATGCATCTCACAAGCATGATGTTGTATGAAAGAAGCCAGACACAAGGATGTATATGCAAAAAAAAAATTCAAAATCAGACAAAACTAATCAGTGATGTTAGAGATCAAGAGAATCGTAACCCATGGGGAGGAGTGACTGGGAGGTGGCCAGGTGGCCACCCAGTGGCCCTTCTGCCAGCAAAGTTCTGTTTTTGATCTGGGTGGTAGTTCCAGAGATATATAGTCACTCTGAAAAAAATACATCAAGCTGCACACTTACGAACGTCTTTTGCATGCATGTTACACTTTAATAAAAATTATTAATTAAATTTTTTTAAATTACTTAAAAATCAAAGTGCATAATAGGGTGGTATACAGGAATTCTGTATTTTATGCATGATGTTTCTGTAAACATGCAACTTCTCTAATATAAAGTAATAAGAAAAAATTAAAGGGTGGGTTTCTTTTGGTTTTCTGGTTTTTTGTTTTTAGCCAGACATGCTAACTGAATAGTTATGGAAGTGGGAAGAAACCAGGCTACAGAGTGACCTTCAAATTTCTTTCAGGCTCCAGTGGGTGGTTACCCAGTATGTCACAGAGGTTGCAACAGAGGGTCTTTCTGTGGGGAGGTTTGGTCTGGAGCCGTTGAGTCTGAGATGGCTACAAGTCAGGGGACAAGTCAGAGTCTAAGCTCAGAAGTGGGGTTGTTGGAATATTCATTCAGGAATTGTCAGCACAGTGAGGAAAACTGTAGTCTGTAAGGGGATGGGATTGCTGGGGAACAAGGCAAAGTGAGAAGAGGAGAGCTGAAGAAAGAGCAGGAGGAGCCCCCTGGGGAGAGCCATAAACTTCCATTCCAGGAGGAAAGGGCAGTAGACTTCCAAGCAACTCACCCTCCACTGAGCCAGGCCTACCCTGGGTCCCAATAGGTAGAGCTGGTCCCAAGGCCTAGCCCCTTACCCAATTTACCATTGTGGCCTTGACCCCAATTTTTCACATTCCCAAGCTCCTTGCACATATTTGATGAATGAATGAATGCCTCATAGACAAGTTCAAGTCACAACAGCATTGATTTGCAGTGCCAACCAAAGTGGGTACAATTTCTGTGTGTGTCCTGGCAAAAAGAAGGAAACAATTTAAAGCACAGGACATAATGATAGGGCAATCAGAGACCATAGGTATAGGAGTTTTATATGAAGTTTGGGAAGAGTAGGGCAAGAGTGGAGGGGATTATTAACATTTCTCTCATTTGTAATTCCCTATACCAAGTCCCCCAGTTCAATTCAAGAAAGGTGTCCAGAAAATTACTTCTCTTTCGTTCTATAGATAGTCAATAATATCTGACAACAGATAGGTCAGGAGAAATGGTAGCTGTATCTGTAACATGGAAATTGCCAAAGAAAAACATTATTTGTTTTGAAATTAATGCCTCTTAGAATCAGTAATACACTGGAAAACTAATGTTGGATTCAATCTGTGAGTCAGTGGGGTTGGATGGTCCATTGCTCCCTTTTCACCACAGTGGTTAAATTAGCAAGTCACTGTGCCCAAAAGGCCTGAGGACCCCGCCATCCCATTCTCCTAAGAGTGCTCAACACCTGAAAAGAGCTCAGGGAGGTTTAGCAACTGTGCCAGTTTGTGTTTGGGGTATTTATGTTGTGTCACTTGGTGAGAACTCACCATATATTAACAACACTAACTCTATTAAGGATTTAGTGCATATGGCAATGCCCACCTTGTCTCTGACTCTGAGCTCCAGACTCTAGGGAAACTTATAAAGAAGAGAGAGCTCCTCTCAGAGCCAGAGCCTCATGTGCCCTTAACTAAAAGGGGCATAGACCACATCTATGCTTTGCTTTCCAGATGAGGAAACGGAAGCCATAAGAGAGTAAGAGCTGAACCTAGAACACTGTTTTCCTAAATCACAGCTTAGAGAAATTAAAAAATATAGTATCTGATTGCTCTGTATTTGGAATTTCATACTTGCATCAGAGGAAACACAGATATTTAAAACAATGCAAGCCAATGTGTTCATGGTTTATGGTGCATGCTCTACTGGACAAAGAGTTCAGGGAGGGGAGGAATCTCACTTGGAGGCAGTATGGTAGAGTAGAAAAGAAATGATTGCCTGAGAGTCATGGGTTCAAATCCCAGCTTTGCCACCTGCTAATAGGATAATGTGAGATAAATTACCTAACCTCCATGAGCTTCTTTCAAATGGAGATAAAATACCTTCCTTACTGGCAGCTCTCAGGAATAAATAAAATAATGCAGGTGAAATGACTGATAAAGCACCTGGCACATTAGACAGTCAATAAATGTTCATCCCCCCATGCCCCTTTTGTGCTCTCTTTGGAGTAGTCAGCAAAGGTTCATCAAGAATATGGACTGGAGATGAACCCCAAGCAATTTGAATGTTTCCTTTTTCCCTGAGTTGACACGCTGAGGGCTCATCACTTACTCGGCCCTGCTTGCCCAGGTGTGAGGTGTCTTGGCTGTGCCCCAGGTGAATACTTTAGAGCACAGTCTGTGTGGACATAAACGAGTTCGGCACCAGCCTTCCCAGTTCCCGCGGGCAGCTCTACTGGTTGCCCAACATGCAGATCAGCAATAAAACACCCAGGCCTCTCCAGAGGTTTTCATCTTTCTTTCTTCCAAGAAATAGGTAACGTCTCCTCGAAATCTTTGAGAAAATATGCATTTCTCTTATTCATTCAGAGAACCATCCCCTTAAAAATAAATGAACCAAGATGTAGCTCACTGACGACTCCGAGGCTCCGGGTGACCGTGAGCTGACCTTGACTGACTCATCCCACTTGGACACGCACTCAGTCTCCACACCAAGTACCCCTCAGCAGGCTCTGTTTTTCCTGAGAACAAAAACTTGCTTAATTCTGTCCCCTTCTCTCTGGGCTGCTGGCTGTGCAAAAGCAGGGATATTCTAAGTGTCACTCTCCCTATTCCCAACCCGCTGGCTCAGAGAAAAGAGACCACAGCACATGCAAAGGCACACGGCGACATACCCACAGACTTCCTACCCCAAACAGAGCCACCCCCACCCAGGAACACAGGAGCATGGGAAGATGCACAGGCACACGGACTTTGGTCCACACACCTCCATGCACACAGCTTCACAGAAGAACATCACACATGCTCCAGCACATTCACACGCACACACCTTCACAGAAAGACCGCTGTGATTTTACACATTCCTGGATTTGTCCAGGTGCTGAGGGCACCCATTCCCCCACCCGCACCCCCACCACCTCTCCACTTGCAGCCCCTGTGGTAGGGCACCTCAGGCTGGGAGTCAGAGCAGAATCGGAATTCCTATTCTCACTTCTTCTACTTAAGAGCCATGGACTTGTGTAGGTTGTTTAACTTTGCCTGCCTCCATTTCCTCATCTGCAAAACGGAGGTGGCAATGGTCAATTTCTACCTGGCAGGGCTGCTATAAAGTTTCAGTGGGACAATGGACTTAAAGCACTTGGCACAGTGCCTGCCAAATAGTTAGTGTTCCGTAACTGATGTCTGTGGGTGCTACAGCCCACAATCTCTTACTCACCCAATCCAAAAAGCTCTGAAAACCCAAAGGCTTTTCATAACCTGACCTGAACTGCCACAAGACTTTGTATCATCTTTATTCATACCCTTAGTGGCCATATTCATAAGTTTCACTGCAGAACTGTTAGTGGGTGTGGTTAGGATACTGCCCCAGTTCCTGCTGGGGTTTTTATAAACCTGTGTTCACTTAACCTTTGGGGAATCTGAAAAAAACTGAGTTCTAATATGCATCTGGCCTCAGGGTTTTGCAATGAATTGTAGGCCAGGATTAATATTAATAAATTTAGTTTCTATGATAAAATAATATGTACTATGTAATAATTACTAATATTATGACAATATTATTAAAGTGTAATAAAATAAGAGCTCGTTACTATCACTGCACACATACTCCCTGCCTCTTCAGCACACACACATCGGTATGAACCGTGATGGTCAGTTTGAACTCCAGCTTCTCCTTCTTTCCCCCTCAGCTGGCAAGCTAGTTCCTCTTTGCACCATTCTCCAATTTCAGGAGGGAAAGAAGTGTCTCAAGCCAGCTGGTGGAATGAGTGCCTTGGCCATCCAAGTCTTCCTTGGCTGTTGTAGCATGCACTCTTTCTGAACCTCCTGCCCCCAGCACTGGCCTCTGAACTTCCCAGTGCAAAGCTTCATGTTAAGGCCTTTTCAGAACTCTTGCAGAGAGAAGGGAAGCATTCTCTCCCCCAGGTGCACTGCCATGTGAGTATCTGGACAGCAGAGGGTTCAGACCTCACTGCCCTGAATACCCCACACCTGTCCGAGGACCTGGATCATCAAAGATGATTAGTAGATACCTGTTACGACTGAGAAACTTTCATGGCTTTTCTTCCCTTACGGAGTCCTGAACACATTCAATGAATGTGTGTGTGTGGAGGGGAGGATCTCTCTAAATCTCTTTCAGCTGGGACCCTAAATCAGCCATGCACTTTTCTGTAATGGAGGTTCTCCAAGGCTTTGGTTCTCAACTTGGGTGCTCATTAGAATCCCAGGTGAGATAGTTTAACTCCCAGCAGCAGACCACACCCAAGGCCAATTAATTCAGAATTTCTGGGGCCGAGACCTAGGGATCAGTATTTTTAAAAGCCCCCCACATATTTCCAATATGCAACCAATGCACTGTTTTCTGGGTCTCTGGAAGGAAGACCACACCTGCATGTGTTGCTAAGTCCCACAAGATAATCTTCCTCTAGGTGATCCTAGGAGCCAGGGGCTCCCACCTAAGGTCTGCAAGGAGGAGAATCTTGAGGAAGCAAAACCTCCTGGGGGGGCTCATAGTCAACTTTGGAAACATTGAATGTAGGCTTACCAGATAAAATATAGGAAACCCAGCTAAATTTGAATTTTAGGTACACAACAAATTATTTTGTAGTGTAAATGTGCCCCAAATATTGCATGGGAGTTATGTATGCTGAAAAAAATATTCACTATTTACCTGAAATTCAGATTTAACTGGGAACTTTATATTTTTATTTGCTAAATCAGGCAACCCTGGGGGACACTCACTCTGACTGCCTTCCACCTATATCATGAAGGTTTATGTGCAAAGAAGAGAAGCAGTCATGCTGTTCATGGTGGCATTCATTCCAATTGCCAAATAAGTAGAACTTGCACATACTGAAAACACTTTCTTTAAAGAAAAATAAAGAAATAAAGCTTATCCACATTTCTTTTTCTGTTAGAGAGCTTGTCCTTCATATTATGCTGGCCCTTCTATTCCTTCCAATCTGCAATGGATGGAATTCAGGAATGCCATCACTTTCTAACTGCATTTCATGAAGATTTAATTGAGGAGTCCCTGACAGAAACCCCCTTAGCTGCCTCTACCTCTCTGGTCTCCCCCCAGCACCTCCCAGAAGAGTCTTGGGCTCAGAGCTCTTTTCTGCCCCGAGTCTAGAGAAATAAGGGCAGAAGGAACTGGGTTGAAGCAGACATAGTGCTGATTAGAGAAAAAAGATTTCACCTCCTGGAAATAGCTGCACTAGGCAAGCTCAGGTGCAAGGAGCCCTGTGAAACTAAGGGCCTGACTCTGACTGGCTCTCTGGGGTGGACAAGACTGAACTCCCCCTGAGGCAAGGCAGGAAAAACTCAAAATGAATCGATTAAAGTAAATATAAGGGAAATTAATTCCTAGATTAATTTTTTCATCTCTCTCTATCAGTGCCAATTTTAAAGTCTTTATTAAAGGAGAAATACATGCTCCAGAGCCTTGGGACCTGCCAGTTCAGGCCAATTCAAGCTGCACCTGTGAAGAGACTCTAAAGGGGTCACCGAAGATGGCCTTGGCCAGGAGCTGTCCCCTCACTGTCTGCAGCCTGTTAGAGTCATGTAGGTCCCCAGGTTGGGTACTCTGCAGACCCCTGAGGGATTGGTTGCAGTTAGGTCTGACTTCTTCAAAACCCATCTTCCCCAGTCCACCGGATCCCCAAACCCATCAGGAGCCTCCTGACTGAGATCATCAGCGCACCTCTGAATCCCGTGGCACTCTACTACAGTTCTCTTATATAACCCAGGACCTTCTAGCTATCATTATCTATGTGTATCAGCCCTATCAGACTTAGGAGGGGGGAGGTTACTAGGCACATCCCTTCATCCTTTGAGCCTCAGTGTAGCTAGTCTAGTGCATCATTCTGGAATATTTGGTGGATAAATGAGTGAAAAAAATAAATCAGGAGTGACAGCCACCTCCCCTTTAGATATACACTTTTGCTAGCTTCTTCCTCTTTCCAATATTACTGTAATGCCAGAAGGATTGCCATTATTAAGCTCATCTTATAACTGAGAAAACAAGATTTGGGATAAGTGGCTTTCCCAAATGAGTTGCAACTTTCCTGTAGCAAAGCCCAACTAGTGCTCCCCACCCTGCACTCCTTCAAAGCTCCTTCCCCACTCCACCCCACCTCTTCACCAAGCTACTGAGGCAAGGATGTTCTGGGAATAAATCTCCAAATGCTTGACCATCATCGCCAAAACCACAGAAACCAGATATGGTCCATCTCTTCAATAATAAATATACAAAAATAGTAATGTTAAAGTAATATGGAAAGGCAGGAACTTTAACATAGGTTATTTGGGTAAAATATATAGAATGTATCCTTTGTAATAAAAAGTGTCTGCTAGAACTCATTTTCAGAGAAGGAAATCAAAGTATTCCAAATCAACCAGAACCTCTTTGGGGCCCATTCATTTATTTAGTCTTTAAATATTCACCAAGTGCCTACTCTGCACCAAGGATAGCCTAGGCACTGGGGATGGAGTGGGGGAGTGAGTCAGAGAGACTTTCTGCCTTCATGGGGCTTACATTCTAATGGGAAAAGAGAGACAATAAGGAACACAGCACAAGTTGTGATGAGTTCTATAAAGAAAATAAAACGATGGTATGGCAGATGGTGTCCAAAGGGCTGCTTTAAATTGGGTGTCAAAAAAGGCTTCTTGGAGGAATAATGTTTTACCTAAGACCTGCCTGCCAGGAAGGAGCCAGCCTTGTGAAGATGTGTAGGGAATAGATTCCAGGCACAGGAAACAGCCCATGAACCTAAAGTGGGAACAAATTCAGGGCTTCTGAAAAGTTCAAAGGCTGATGTAGGCAGAGTAGAAAGGCCACAGAGGAGAGTGGAATAAGATGAAGTCAGAGAGCTGGGCAATGGCCAGACCACACAAAGCAAAGCATGTGGTGGCCTTAGGGCAAGGATAAGGTGTCTGGATTTTCCTCAGGAAGACAGAAAGACATTGGAGGTTCTATGCAGAGTACTGCATCATCTGAGCTATGTTTTCAAAATACCATTTGACTTTGTGATAAATGGATTTAGGTAACAGGGGCAAGCAAGGAGATGACTTAGAAGAAGCCTATTGCAGTATTCCAGATGTGTAAGGTGGCAGCCCATCCTGGGTGGGAAAAGAAAAAGTTAGAAGGAGTAGAATATGTTTTTAAATCAAAATCAGTAGGCTTTTCCAATGAAATATGCCCAGAGAATAAAGGAAAGAGACAAATTAGGGCTAGGTTTTTGCTTGATTTAAGCAACTAGGTGTATGGAGATGCCATTTACATAGACAGCTTAGACTGGGAGAAGAGAAGTCAGTGGATGAAATCAAGAACTCCCCTTTGGATGTGGAGATGATGAGAAGATGGTTGGATGCATGAATTTCAAGATCAAGCCTACACAAATGAATTTGGGAGTCACTGACATAGGGTTAGTAGAATCCCAAAAGGAGGAAATTCTCTGAAAGGAGAGAGTGCAGCTAAAGAAGAAAAAAGGATCCATCCAGGGTGATGTCCCAGGCATCCCAAAATTTGAGTGGGTCATAGACATCAGCAAAGGTGGGCAAGAAGAAGTGGCCAGTGGAGCAGGAGGAAAAATAGAAGAGTGAATCAAGGAGACCAAGAAAAGGAAGGGCTTTAAAAAGAAGCTGATGTTTAATTGTGTGCAGTGGACAAGAAAGGCCAATTAAGATGAGAACAAAGAAATAACAACATATTGGGCCACATGGAGAGTTCTTGTGATCTTGACAAGGAATTGTGGGTTATGCCCCTTCTCAGAGCTTACAGTCTAGTGGGAAAAATAATATCAACAAGTGAGAAATAAAAGCAAACAAGCATGAAGCCCAGATAAGCAATTCAGTTTCTAAGTAATCTGAAAAGGATATCAGAGGAAGGAAAAGAGCACCAAGGGCTAAGTAATCACAGAAGGCTTCATGGAGTAAATGGTAAGTAAGCCAAGCCTTGGAAACTGGGCAGAAGTTGTGATGTAAAAGAGTGCACAAAGGCTTGGAATGGGGCAGGTACAGTGAGGATCAGTGGAGAAGGGCAGGAAGAGGGAGATGTTGGCGATACATTACTAGGGTTATTGCCCATTTATTGGGGACCTCAAGTGAAGGTCAAAGCACAGACCATGTGAAGGCAGGAGGAAGCTGAGGCTGACAGTGTCTTCCACACCCCGCTGTCTCACTTGGCTTCTGATGCCTTCAATGCCCTGGGAGTCAGACCTGAGCATCCATTGCTCTTGCTTCTTCCCTTCACCAATCCCATCAGCTAAGGGCCACCCAGGAAGCTGCCAAGGACTCGGGGCTTTCTGCCCTCTGTGCAGCCAGACTATAATCTGCCCTAGTTCAAACTTCCTCCTTTTACTGCTGTCTGCTTTATGGGAGAGGTGCCGTGGGGAGTCTTTAACCCAAGAATTCAGGAAATGAGCTCCACTTTAAGTTCCACTCCTAGCCAACTTTCTTTAAACCCCTCTCTGTCCCAAATTAAGGTGATTTCTTAATTAAGGTCATCTCCCAGTCTCTCAGTAAGCAAAGGTGCCTTGTTTATCCAACTTTTTTCCTCACCTGCCTCTAAAACTTTGCTTCATGGCATCAGTTCCTCTAGATTCCCCTGATTTTGTAGGAAATTTACATTCTACCCAAAGAACCTGGGTTCCAGCCTGGGCAAACCACACCTCATCTTCGGTGTCCCCAACACCTGTCAGCTGGTGAAATGCTTCTCTTCTTCAGACCTGACAGCAAGTAAGTATCTGGAGCTGGGCCTGAGATCAGGCCACATGTCAGGAAAGCAACCCGTTCTCCACACCTTCCAGACCCACCGGGAAACACTGCAGGACAGGCAGAGGGGGACACCTCCTTGGTTAAGAGGGAAGAAGAAAGCAACTGTACTGGATTCTTTGTGTATTGGCATTTTCAACCTTACCCAACATAAAAGAAGCCCCCCAAGTGTGCATGTGCAAATATGCACCCAAAACACACACACACAAAATCATGTTCACAAATAATGAACTTGCGTAAACACACTACCCAAGTGATGTTACTAGGGCGCCTTCCTTTTACAAGGGAAGGCTCTGGGCTTCCTTGCAACTCATACTTGTGATGTACCAGGTGCTGCCTGGAGCTCCTCCTGTCGCCATTGCCACCTGATTTGTCTGGGGCCCAATGGGCTGGCACCAGGTGTTCTGGGCAACCTGCACTCAGCCCCACCTCTCCATCCTGTCCCCTGGCTCCAGCTATTCAGCTGTATCATTGACACATGTTAATGTCTTATTTGTGTCTTTTCTCGGGCCTTTTATATATGTGTGTGACCTAAACACTGGTAGATGGCAGAAACTATACTCTCAAATTAGGCCAGAAGTCCTGGAGCTCCTCAAGGGTGCAGACCATTTGCCTTCCACCACACTTGAGACACCAGGTGATAATGTGCCAGTCTCCCCACTTAGGCTGGGAGCTGCCCAAAGACTGGGCCTTTGTTTCTATTTCACAAATATGGGATGCTCTGTAGGAGGCATGAGACTAGCTGAGGTCGGTCCTAAGCACTGGTGTACTGGTCAGTCCTCTCCTCAGCCAGTGCTCCTAGAGGGCCAGCTGTCACAAGGGCCTAGCCTCCATTGTGTTCCATAGCCAGGTCTGAGACTCAAAGACCTGTGAATGTGCACATGCAAGAGGCTGAGGCCTGCAAGGGTCCAGTTTCAGGAACATCAGGAAGACCTTCTGGTGCTCCTACCCTTGTCCGCCTGTTTATTAGTGCCCGACTGCTTGTTAGTGCCCATTTCCCTTCCATCCCTGGGCAACTCTCCCTTAGAAAGCAACATGTGGACTCGGACATTTTTCCCTCTATCAGGCCAATGTCTGCTTTGAACAGCTCTGGGATTCTCATCTAGGTGAGGATGTAGGAGAAATTGCCTCCAGGGAAGGAAGGTTGAGTGGCAGAGGGGAGGCCCAGATGGAACCCTCACACTTATGAGTTACCCTGGTTCTAGCACTTTTCTCCTCGTTTTCTCTCCCTCAATAACCATCTCCCTGGCCCACCTGCTGGAAGTATAATAAAGAGTACCTAGAAGAGGTGAGACTGTGGAGGTGAGCATGAGCACCTTCTGCTCTAGAAGGTGCTCTCCCTCCTGACAGACTGCTAGGAAGGACTAGGGATAGAGACCTGGTGGCTTTGACCAACTCCTTTGGCCAGAGCACAGCTCCCTTGGGTGCTCCCACACCACTTCTATCACATTGCCATTAGAATGGCTTGGACAGCCCCTCTGGTGGACTGCATGCAGCTGGAGAAGGAACTGCGTCTTATTCCTCTTCAGGTCCTGGGCACTTAGCACAGAGCCCAACGTGTTGAGTCTCCAGTAAGAACAAATGACAGAGCTATGATCACAGGATGGGTTCCCCAAGAAGCAGCTCTGAGATGGAGATGGGCAGAACGAAAAGTTTTCCCAGGGGGTGCCCTTGGGATCCATATCAGAGAGGAGAAGTGGGAGGAAGGAAGTGCAATGCAGAGGCCCATGGAGCTGGCCTGTCTCTATACGCTGTCAGCAACCAGCCTCTGCAGGAGGGCTGCCCAGCAGCTGGGGGCAGGAGTACTTCAGTGGTAGAGCTGGTGAACCACGACACTTGCCACAGGAACCTTGGTGGAGTTTGATATTTGGGAAATGGAAGGAACTATCCTGGCAGAAGAGCCTCAGGGCCCAAATCAGGAGCCCTGTGCTCCTATCACTCCACATGTATTTTCTGATCTTGGATGAGTCAAACATCTCTAGCCATTAGTTTCATAAATCAAGGTGTAGATTACATCAGTGATCATGAATGCTGGCTGCACATTAAAGTCTCCTGGGTTTTGTTTTTTTTTTTTCCAATTACCCAACTCTTGGCCCTACCTCATACCAACTGAATTAGGATCTCAAAGGGAGGGGTCCCACACATGAGTGTTTTAAAAAACTTCCTGGTCATATTAATGGGCAGCTGAGCTTGAGACTCAGTGGGCCCATCTAGATTGATTCCAAATATCCATGTGCTAAGCGGCATTCCTGTGCAGCCAAGAGCTGGCCCCCTTCCTGTACAAAAGGACCAAAGGGACCTGTGGTTGCAGGTGCCCCTCCAAATTCACCCCTCAACCCTAATCCCCATCTGCCTTCTCTCAACTTCTCTTCCTAATGTGTTCCTCCAGAGGCCAGAATTCATGAAGACTCACACTCCACAGCCCAGAGGCACTTGGCTGTGAAGCTCCCTCTCCCTGCCTCCAGGCTCAGCTGCTGGTATCACAGGACAGACCTTAGTAAACTTCCATCCTGTAAAATATTAATGAGATTGACTCTGCAGTACTGTACCCCTAATATGCTCCTTCCCTTTCTTTCCAACCCATCAGTGAAGACAGAGTTAATCAAAGTTCTTCTGAAATAGCCAGCCCTGAGGGGCCCATTCTTGATAAAATCATGGAGGGAGATGGGTAACAGGACAATTATAAGGGAATTTCCTTTTGATGTGGAGTGATGGTGTTATTCAAAGAGCTTGAAGAAAGACCCCTGACCCAAATAATCTGCCCTACCAGCCTGTGGCCAAAATCCAGGCCATCCTTGTGCTTTTAAACAAGGCCTCTGTTAAAATGTGCCATTTCTACTTTAGCATGAATTTGCTAAGAAGTGTCTTGTGAGTTTGGTTAGAGGTTGTTAGAGAGAATTAAGGCATTGGCCACTAAAAAGAAAAGTGTAGATTTGTCTGTGGCCTGCTGCCTACCATGGCCACCTACTCAAAAGTACTGGCCACTATTTCCTTTCTTATTCACAAAAGTCCCCCAAGAAATAAGCACGGAGAGTTTCCCAGCCAGAGCCTACACAAAACAATCTTGGTTGATAAATGACAGGTATTCCTACGTTTCTCCATACTCAAAGGGAGGGCAATTGATTTTTCCAAATACAAATCCTAAGAACAAGGTGTTTAAAAAGCAGAGGGAGCTGGAAGGGACTTCTGGTCAATCTTCCACTCTGAGTAAATACTGGTTTCCAACCCATTCCCTCAGTGACCTAAAAAGGTATTTCCTGGGGATGTTTTCCCCTAAGGATTGCACTGTCCTATCCCATATCTTTGCATAAAAAGGAATGAGATGTGCAAAATTAAAATGTTTCAAACAGGAGATGCAATTATTTTAACTTCTTTCCTACAGGAAAAGAAAACTCATCCTGCTATAATTTTCTCTTCACTTCCCTCCCTCATTTTCTCCTCTTCTTCTACCCACTGTTTAATGAGCCCCAGAATTTTTCTCCAGAGAACTTTTCCCCATCATATAACACAACCTTGGAAATAAACACTAGCTCCAGTTGTATGACCTAAAAAACTAGGGTGGGACTAAAGGAAATGTACTCACCGCAAGGGAATCAAGCGTGTCTGTGCATTAGATAAGGCTGGATGGTTTCTGCTTTTTTCCATTCCCTTCTCTAGGTGGTTCTCCCTTTAAGAAAAGCTGCTAAGACTAATATCCAGTCCTGCCCTAGTATTTGGCCAACACGGAGCCTGCAGAGGGGGTGTTTCAGAGGTCCATCCCAACTGCCTGGGATTCCACATCAAGTTGGCTTTAACTAATGTGAATCAGATCTGGGGCCCAGGGAACTTTCTTGCCTGATTCTGATCACTGCATCAGGGCCTTTTTCCTGCATGTGAATCCCTTTCTCAATCACAGCTGAGTTTCCAGCCACTCTAGGACTCCAGCTGTCACCTGAGGAGACAGCCCTGCTGTGGGCTCCCCCAGCAGCTGTGTGCCCAGGCGACCTAACTGGCTGCCTGAAGGGCTTCTTGGGGCTTTGCTCTGCCCACCCTTCGGGCCCCGCTCTGCAGAGAAGGCGGTTGAGTCCTGGTGCTATCAACCTGCTGGGTTGCCTGGAAAGGTCCTTGCTTCTCTCTGCCTGGACTTCCTCATCTGTAGGAGGAAGCATGGCATTGCCTGTCTCACTAGCTGGCTGTGAGCAGGAAAGGAGTTAACTCCTGCTGAGTGCTGGCAGCAGTGCAGCATGCAGGAAGCCCTCGGGGACTGCTTACTTCCTCATTCCCTGATCCCCACCTCAGGCTACTCGCCCCCCCATGACCCACCCTGTTGCTGATTAGTCACACCCACTGGGCACCAAGTGTTCTGCCTACTGGACTGAACTCCTCCCCAGTATCTGCCCCCTCACCTAAGGTAGTGTAAATAAAACAGCACTAGAACACAAAACTGCTCATCAGGAAAACAATGGTTGAGTACCTACTATGTGCACCATACTATACTGGGTATGGGGGATGTACAATGAAAAACTCCCATTGTCTTTCTTCTCAAGGAGCCTTTAGTCTAGCACATTTGTAGAATGTCTCTAAAATCACAATGAAAGTCAATAGTGAAAAGAATTCTTGTTCTCTCCCCCACCCCCACCCCCGGAAGGTGACCATTACATACATTTAGAGTCCTTCTGCTGCTTGATGTAGACAGTTTTCAGGGCTGAGTTCTCTGTGTCTGCTGAGATGGGGAGAATGTGTCACCCATCCCAGCATCTCATTGAAGATTGACTTTCTCTATGGTGAGGACCAAATGGATCTCCAGGAGAGGAACTCTGGTGTGTAGTCCCCTGAAACATTTTCCACTTCTTAGATATGAAGCCCTGGTTGCCACTAGGAGCTGGTGTTGATGGTGGCTATACTGGAAATGAGTGAAGTTGGTGATTCCTGCTCCCCTCTCTGAGTCATTCCATGACTGCCCCCCTCACTCCTAGGAGCCCAGCGTGTCCCTGCTTACATGCAATCATTCCTGTCAGGGAAGAAAAGGGGTTGACATTAGCTTTGTCTCTCTATGGAGCCTGGAGCTGAAAGTATTTCCTGCCCCGGGGCCTTCAACCAGCATCTCTGGTCCTGGAGTGAGGACCAGGACACACGCCAGCCTTCAGCCCTCACATACCGGGTGGGTGGTACTGGGTGGGCCAGGAGGGGAACTGTCTGTGGAGATGGGAGGGAGTAGGGCTGCAGCGCTCCAGTCAACGGGCCCTTACGATACTGCCTGCTCCATGCAATCAACATTTTTCCACAAGGCGCAGTGGGAGTCCAAGGCACAGAGCCACGGCCAGTGTGGGAGAGCTCCTGAGCTCTTCACAGAAGAAAAACAAATGGGTAAATTAGACCAAAAGAGGGCCATTTTAGCCCAGATGACATGTTTTCAATCAAGTAAAGTACCTCAGGAAGATTTTCAGATGGCTGTGAGAGAATGGTGAGATGCACGCAGCAGGGAGAGCTTGCTGGCAGCCCCGAGCCTTGCCACCAGGCACCATGCACTCCCAGGATATTTCAGATGGCCTTTGCACAGGTCATGTAGGATGCTGGCCGTCCTTCCTGAGGCTGTTTCCCAGGCCTCGGCCTCTGGGCATTTCCCTGGGCCCCAGAAGGCCTCAGTGGTCAGAACGTCCTCCCCCCTCCCCCCACCCCCCGTCCCTCCTCCAGCCTGCCCCTCAGCCCACGAGGCTGCCATCCCCTGGCCACTTGGCCCAGGTCTGCTTCTGTGGGATGGGTTCTCAGGAGGCAGCAGAGAGGCCCAAAGGATGGAGGCTTCAGAACTTAATCTCGCCCCTCTTCATCTTTTAACATCACATTAAAATATTCTGTGCCTGGGAAGCCTGTTTATGCAGCATCAGCATCAAAAAGCCATTTTCCCACTTCCCTAATGCCTTTTCGGAGACACATAGTAACTCACAGGAAGAGGGCTGAGGCTCTTCCTCCGCCTCTCTGTGGTCTTCGTGTCTTCACAGCGTCAGCATCAGCATCACCAAGACAGACAGAAGCACGGGGCGCTTCCAGACGTCAGGACCAGACCCAGAGGGGGTCCGGCAAGAGGCCTGCCTTCTCCTCCACGTGCGCACAAGGACACGGATGCATGTGCATGCCACACAATTACCCACATACACACACACACGTACACCCCCACCTCCCCACACAGACACCCATGCCCTCTGCACACTCACACACGCACCACTGACACCTCCTGCCGGTCTCCTAATTAGATCCTGCCTCCTCCCTTTTCTCTCCCGCCCCTTTGCCTCCCTCCTTTCTCAGCACTCTTTCACATTTGCTGGCTGCCCTCATCACGGTGTATGGTACGTATCTGTTACTTACTCTGCTTCCTCTACAGAGGCCTCAAATCCTGTGTGCCGCCCACCGAGACTGGCCGGTAGAGATGCTCTATAAATGTCAACTGTGCCCTTCCTCTCAGCTCTCTTCACATCTCAGCGCCTCAAGGAGATTTTCCTGGACAAACACAGTCCAGCCTCATCACTCCAGCCCTCAAAAACCCCATTGGCATTATTTAGCTGCTTTGTCTCTTTTGTGAATTAACTTGCCATGTCCCCTTCCCCATCAGGGTAGTATCTCCAGCACCCAGCACACAGCCGGCATAGATTAGGGGCTCAGTGGGTATGTGTGGAATGAAGGAAAGGAAGAATGAATGAATGAGTAAATGAGTGAATGAATGACAGGTCGGTCCCAAGAGAACAGGAGCTCCAATTCACTTTGTCTTGACCTGCACTCCTTAAAGACATGGTTATGCACACAAACATATCCACCCATGTTGGCTGGTCACATGTACAAAAGGCATTAAGATGTTTTTCTTTGAGCAAAGGCTGCATTTTGTGTCCCCCATCCAAATCCCATCCCTTGACCCCTTGACCCAGCATATACCCCTTTTCCCCCTCCAGAGGGCCCCAGTCCATCGTTCTCACCCATTCTTTGCCCTCCCATGGCACCCTGCCAGCCTGATTATTAAAGTGCTGGGTACTGGGGTGTTTCCCCTGCACAGAGGATGGGACCTCCAGGGCAGGTGACCCCAGGAGGAAGGGTGACCTGGGCTCATCATGAACTCTGGAAGTCCTGTCTGGCCTGGCCTGCGTCATAGCTGTAATGCACTTCCCAGAGTGCATTCTAAAGCCTGAGCGCACCGGCCCTCGGGCCCCAGAGCCACAAGCCCTCCCTTAGCAAGGGGCTCAGTCTGAACCAGTGGTGATGGAAGGTCATTGCTGTGCAGCTGGACTCCCCTTCACACCATAACTCAATGCCCAAACGCCATGTGTGATGTGGGTTTCCTAAATCAAACCAACCTACAACACCTTCAGAAGCCATCTCTTACCCGCAGAAAGACAAAGTACAAATTCCTAGTCACACCCAAGCCTCTGCAGGCCCCAGCACCTGCCCGCCTCAGGAGATTGATCGACCCCCCCCCATCTTTTCCAGCCAGGCAGGACTGGTGGGGTTCTCTAGACACCCAATCCATCCCCACCTACCCCGCCTTTGCCCTGCTGGGCTCTGTCCTGGGACCCAGGTGGGACCTCCCTCTCCCTGCCCTCAGAGTGCATGTGTTCTTCCTGTGTTCTCCCTAACAAATTCTGACACGTTATCAAAACCTCCAGTCCCTGAAGTCTCCCTTGATCCCCCCAGCGGAGTTGATCTATCCTGCCCTTCTCCAAAACTGCATCCCATGCCCCCTTTCCCCATACGATACTGCACAGGTCTGGGGAATCAATGGAGTCTCACTATAGCAAGGAGACCCCAGCCCAAAACAATTCTCAAAGGAATTGATAAGGAAATTCCCTTTTCCTTCTGATACACACTCACATCCCCCAGGGTTGGCAAAGTTGAGAGACGCTCCCAGAGGGCACAGGCAGGAGCTGGCCCTGAACTCCAGCACCCACCATCTGCGAGGCGGCTGGTCCCCAGGAGACATCCCACCTTCAGAGCCTGGCACGCATCTCACCTTGTTCTGCCAGGACTGGACCATTGCAAGGCTCAGGGACAGCAAAAGAGCAATCAGTCAAGAGGTTGTGGGCCTGGAAAACCAGCTTGATGGTGGTGGGATACAGCTGAGTCCAGGATTCAGAAGGTGCCTGTAACCCCCTCTGTGCTCTCAGGCACGCTGGGATGCCCCACACCCCATTGCCAAGAGAGCAAGGTCCAGCCCACTTGACCCCATCCAGGAGCTCCCCGGTCCTGCCGAGCATCTACTTCTTCACTGTCAACACTGGGTGTGGCCTTGTCCTATGGCCTTAAGGCGCCACCATATATAATACAGTAGCAGCAAGCCCGACACCTTCATGGAGACAGGTGGGGGGACGTCATACTAGAATTTTGTCTTAATTCAATAATTTTCAGTAAGTTTTAGAATGAGCCCTACCAAGTGGGTATGGGTTCTGGAAGTGGAAGCTGAAGGTTCCAGGTAGGAAACTGTCCACCAAGAAGTGACAGAGGCATTAGGATGCAGTAGTTAGAGTGGTAAACTGATTAGGGCTGATGGGCAAATGTATGGGCCAAAGAGCCTCCCCCGCCCCTCCCAAGCAGCATATGTGTACATGTGGGGCCATCTGGAGGGCGTTCCCGCCTGATGATAATTGGATTTGATCTGGAGAGCAGAGGGCAGCACCAGCTGCTCCGGACCTGGGGCCGTGCCTGCCTGGTGGACAGCCTCCCCAGGACCTGCAGGCTCAGCTCTAGGGCCAAGTGGGAGACGCCTGGGCAAGGCACTTGGGGTGGGCCACTTCTCCCCTCCCTTCCTGTTTTGCAGCACATAACAGGAAGTTCAGATGAGTATATCGAGGGCCACTTTGATGGACACAACTGGCATCTACACGTCAGATCAGACATAGACGAGAGGGCATCGCAGGTGAACCACGCAAACAAAGGTCAGGGGTGGGAATGACAGGATCACATTCTGGGGAGAGAGAAGTCAGCTTATTTGGACAAAAGGTTCATTCGGAAAAAGAAGATTGACTTTTTTTCCTCCCGTACTTTTGTTAAAGAAATTAAATGGTATTTGCTGATCTCCCACAAAGAAAACCAGCCCTTTCCTTAAGGAGCTTAAAATCAATTGGTGGAGAAGGAAGAACAAAAATGTATTATAATGCAGGCAGGGGCAGAAAACCACCCTGAGGCATGGAAAAGGGGTATGGAGAGGATAGTTTCAAGGGGAGAAGGTTTCAAAGGAGGTCAGAAAATGCCAGTAGTTAAGAGGGTGGAGATGTAAGGAACAGATCAATAAAATTCCGCAGGACCCGAGAATGCCGCCCCAGGGAGCGGCTCCTCCGGGTTTGGCCCCCAGAGCCCCATGTGCTGTGGAGAAAGCAGGGAAACCATTTTCAGGTAAGATATGCCTGCAGCCACTGCTTCAGTGATTCTGCAGGTGGGGACTCATATCGTTCCTGTCTCGGTGATTTATAATAAATGCTGAGGGTGCCTGGAGTCATCTCTCTGCATTGCTAAGTGTGTGGTTCACGGCTCTTTGGGGAGCGATGGAAAGGTTCAGCTGGGCTTCCTAGCCTGTCCAGGTGAGTGGGTAGGGGCAGTGATGCTCGCAGGGCAATGCCCGAAAGAGCTTTTCTCCTGGCTGTCTATCCCTTCCCTCCCTCCTCCTTTCACTGCCCCTCTCAGGAGCCCAGCCCCATACTTAGCCCCCCTAGTCAGGGTGCAGTAAAAGTGGGTTGCACTCACAGCTTCCTAGAGCCCCCCTGCCGTAAAGAAAGAGGAACAGAGCTTGGACAGGCATCTGACTAGATGAGTCTGGTCTGGAGGCCCCCTGACAGCTCCCCAAGTCCTAGAGTGGACAGTGCCCGAAGCTCACTCAAGTAAGCGATGTTGCTAAGATGGTGTGATTCTTCTTCCCCTTTTCAGAAATCTGCCGCCCCTTTAGCTGCCTTTCTTCCTGCTACTCAGTAATTTCAGTTCCTATATGAGAGAAGATTATCCCTATTTGGTCCAAATTCCCCCTCTAGATTGTGGTCAGCCAGCTCCGTCTCCGGGGACCTCTGGGAGGGGCATTTAGATGTTCAAAGGCCTGTGTAATCCCACGGACAGACAACGTTTCAAACGGCTGCTCCATATTGACCTTTGGGACTTTGGAAAAATTCCGGCCTCTCTCTGAGCTTATTTCTTCATCTGTAAGATGGGTGTAAGAATACCTAATTTTTAAGATTGTTTGAATAGCTGGGGTCATGTATGAAAAGCTCAATACCTCAATGCAGAAATTTAGATCCTACCCTCCAGCAGTCACCAAAAAATAAAGTCCAGGTGATGAAAGACTTAATATTTTTTAGCAGGAGAAAATATTGCAAAATGTGTTTATGATGTTGAGAATAAGGAGTGTCTATTTAAATAGGAGACAACAAAAGCAAAAGCCATCAAGAAACAAGGTGTTAGGAAAGGACTAAATAAAAATAAAACAGATTATAGGACAAAAGGCAAACAATGGATAGAGAAAATATTGTCAGCAAGTATAATAGCCCAGGAAGGAATATTATTTAAAATTTTTTTTAAAAAAAAAAAAAAAAAACCTTCTAAAAATAATTAAGAAAAAGAAAAATGACTCAATAAAACAATGGGCAAAAACCCAAACAGGTAATTCACAAAAGAGAAAATACAAACAGCCAATAAATATATACAGAGGCTCAACTGCATTAGGAGTAAAGAAAATCCAAATTAAAACAGCAATAAAATTCTGTGTCATTTTACACCACTTAGATTTGAAAAGAAAAATTAAAGTTTGATAATATCAGAGAATGTTGAGGTTGTTGTATAAGCTTGCACAAGCATTTTGAGAAACCTTTGAGAAATATACATACATCTACAATTATGTTAATTGCAGCACTCTTTGTAGTAGGGGAAATTTTTAAACAATGGCTAAATTAAATGTCCCTATAATACAGAGTAGTATGAATAAGGTACATCTCTATGTTCTGAAATAAAATAATCTCTAAGACAGTGTTGACTGAAAAATATGTGTGAGATACCTATGCTAGATATATCATAAGAAAGAAAGAAAGAAGGAAGGGAGGGAGGGAGGGAGGGAGGAAGGAAGGAAGGAAGGAAGGAAGGAAGGAAGGAAGGAAGGAAGGAAGGAAGGAAGGAAGGAAGGATGGAAAGAAGGGAGGAAGGGAGGAAGGGAGGAAGGGAGGAAGGGAGGAAGG